>SJYO01018169.1:46998034-47273688 GCA_006410555.1 Capra ibex | reverse complement strand
TTTTCTTAAGTAAACTTAGTCAAGACTACTCTACCTACTTTGACCTCGGCTAATATGTCTCACTTCATTCGGTCTTTCTTTTTGTGGTTATGTCATATGATTGTGTACATATACCTTAAATCCTTCTACCGTTACTGCTGGAACATACGTTCTGTCCTTTTTTCTGTGTCTACACATATTACCTGAAAACCTGAGTCTCCCTCTCCCTCTCCCACCCTACTAAACCCTCTTACCCTTAAGATTGTACATATGATAGTACATTCTTAACTTAGCGGTCAGGTACAGACTGCGTCCCACGGCGTACGAACCCCGACCACGTACCCCTACTGGGTCTCTCTACAACACCCCTCCCTCCACCCTCCCCCCAAGTACAAACCCTTACGTACATTCTTAATTTCTTAAATTTTAAATTTTTTATTTTTTATTTTAATTTTTTTCTTAATTTTTTTTTTTTTTTGGGGTTTGATTGAAAGATACCCCATATGTAAGAGAAAAAACGATACCGATATAAAAAAACTATTTTTAACTTATTAATTTTATTATTGTCACTGTCAGAATCTTTAGTCTATAGAGGAACCTAAACAAACAACAACAAAAGACCACCACAACGAGAACGTCAAACAAAAATCACTGAAATTTCCTTTCTAAGAGGGTTTGGATATAACAAAACACTATACGATGGTGACTTAAGAGACAAGTCAATCGAATCAGCAGTTGATTATTTACTTATCCTTAAAGGAATTTATGTTACTTTTTGAGGGACTGGGGAGGGGAACAAGTCAGACATACTAGCCTGTATAAAGGTAATGAGACCGTCTAATGTTAAGACGGAATTTGATGTGTAGAAAGAACGTGTCCCCGAATATCAGTCGGTCTCACTCTCAGATTCCGGAAGAGTTTATAAAGTACGGGTACACGTGTCGAGACCTGTACGTTCACTGGTAGATATAACAGTCTTCATAACCTCTCGAAAAGTTTCGGAGGATACCTGTAGATTAAAAGATCTAAAAAGTGTAAAAAAAAGGACAAACGAGTTGGAACAAAGTGACGAAGTTCGTTAACGTCAAAATTTATTAACGACAACTAATAAAAACTGTTTATGGGACCCCTATTCCAAAAAAAGGGACTCACTCGACACTCAGTCAAGTTTATTCCTGTTCAAGAGTTCCGTTGACGGCCTACCTAGTCTATCTTACTTAAGAGACTCGATTCAGAAAGACCTCTCTACATTTGGATAAAACGGACGAGTACCGAACATCCGACGACCAAAAGTGATGAAACCAGTACTTCCATAACAAAACGTTTCGATGGAGTCTTGACACCCTCCACTAAAAATGTTATCCTATTCAAATATACGACGTCTCGAGAGACAAGATTATACCCTAGGTCAGAAAAATAACTTATTTAGAGGAGTCTAACAACGTTCGGAACTCAATCGAAGGTCTTAAGTCATTTTCAACTAAATTTTAAAAAAAACAGTAACAATAACGAAAATACTTCGTTATCTAAAAAGACTCTAAAAGTGACAGTAAAACCTTCACGAAGGAGAGAAAAATTCCTTAAATCCTTAAAACACAAAAAGATCTTCAGTATATCAAGTAATTCTTAAAAATATATTGATCCTATTTCGTTTGTAATAAAGAGTCACAATACAAATAGGTTATATTGTAACATAAAATATATAAAATTTTTTATAAATAAAAACAAATAACTAAAACGACGGGGTCCCTGAATCAATGTCGTACTCCTAGAAATCAGTACCGTACAATCGAGAACCAACACCGTACGTACTAGATCAAGGGACTTGTCTCTAACTTAACCCAGGGAACTTGACATTCGTCCCTCAGAATTGACCTTAGAATTGACCTGAATCGACCTGGTGGTCCCTTTAAGACATAAAGGACCAACACGAAAAAAGGGTTACTTAAAGTTATAAAACTAAAAAGAAAAACTATATGAAAAAGAATATTAATCATACATAATTAAAATTAAAATTAGTGGAACGGAAAAATTTTTTAAATAAAACTAATAATCAACAATGATAAGACGAATTTATTTTTACCGGTATAAGTATGTTCTCATGTTTTCAAAAGGGGTTTATTGACAAGAAGAGAAGGAGTCACTATCTAGGAACTTATAATTAACTCGTCTATGTCGAGTCTTATTTCTGTTTTTAAAGGTCGATAGGAGTGTTACACAAGTACACCATTATCGTACGCGTTAAAGACCCAGTACGGAAAGTTCCTTCGACAACAGAAAGAAGTGTGAAAAAACGAGTAAGAAAAAGACGTTTCGTTTGTACTACCGATTACGACCTTGTGTGTAAAACCGCGTTGTCCGACCTTCCTATGACTGATTCGAGTCTAACTATATGATTAAAACCTAAAGAATAAAAGTCTTAAAAAAGAAATTACCTTTTCTCTCTTTTAAGGTAGAACGAATTCGATGACAACAATATCTCCAAGACAGTGAATGTCTACTTTGATTAGGATTGTTTGTTAGGATTTCATGACCAAACTAATGTAGGATATACAATTTACATCACAATGAAAATTATGAAAGGTTCTTTAGAGTAAAGATACACTAAGATAATAAACGTGTCGATAATAAGTCCTTTCGGGGGAAAATAATTTTAATTTTTAATGAAAACCAAATCAAAAACATTAAATAAAGATTCAAAGAGAAAAAAGAAAAAACGATATATTGTTCATTTTAAGACGAAAAACTTCGTGTAATACTTGTAGAAAGAACCATCTTATCATTTTCCAGTGTATTTTATTTATATAGTGTGTCCCTCTTCCAAAATGAACACCTTACGGGTATATTCCTTGAACACCTGACGAGAGGTCACTTTGTTATTGGTCTCTTTTAATTGAATTTTTTTTTGATAAGTAACAGAAACTTTCAATAGGAATCCCGTATGTTGTTTACTTACACACACACACACGTGCACGTGTGCGTGTGTGTGTGTGTGTGTACGTGAATCAGTACGGGTCGAGACATTGGGATACCTGAGATCGGACGGTCCGAGAAGACGGTACCCTAAAGGGTCCGTTCTTATAACCTCATCCAACGATAAAGGAAGACGGTTAGGGACTGTTCATTGTCTACAACATCAAATCCGTCCTGTCCGACTCTTATGAGAATATAAATGACAGTCAAGTTTCACACGGTACTTTTGAGTCACCACCTTTCTTAGCAGAAAGTTGGGTACCACGACCGTGTTGACCTATCAGTGTCCGTTTTCTGACTCCAAGCTGGCAGAAGTATGGTATGTGTTTTTAATTGAGTCTAGTATCTGGATTCATATTATCTTGATATTTCGAGTTTCCTCTCGTATCCTTATTTAAACACTGACAGTTAATCTCACCAAAAAGACTATGTTTTGGTTTTCGTCTTCATTGTCTTATTTTACCTATTTAATATATGAAGTAGTTTTAATTTTTAAAACAGGAAGTTTTCTGTGACAACTCTTTCATTTTAGTGTTAGGTACCTCATCCTTTTTTATACACGTTTAGTATATACACTATTCTTTGAAAATAGGTCTAATATATTAAAAAGGACAAGTTATTATTTTTTAGTTTATTGGGTTTATTTTAGTCGTTTCGTAAATTCATCTATAAAGAAATTTCTATTATATGTCTATCAGTTATTCGTGTATTTTTTTCTAAGAGTTGTTTTCTACAAGGTCACAATGACGTTTTTACGTTTAGTTTTGACGTTACTCTCTGTCTGTATACGAAGTGTATACAAACTTAACGACTTCTTTTCCGTCATTTACAACCACTCTTACACCTTTTTGATCTTTAAAACGTTATTTTTACTTACTTTATTACTTTTACACGATATTAAACCTAAATGGAACTTTTGTACGATTCACTTTTCTCAGTTAGTTTTTTATATCTATTACATACTAAGTAAATATAACACGAAACGAATCAATCAGTACAGACTCAGAAACGTTGAGGTACCTGACATCGGCCGGACCGAGGAGACAGGTACCCCTAAGTGGTCCATTCTTATGACCTTACCCAACGGAACGGGAGGAGGCCCCTAGAAGGGTTGGGTCCTTGACCTGGAACCAGAGGGTGCAACGTCTACCTAAGAAATGGTTGACTCGGTGGTCCCTCCGAGAGTAATTTATAATTCTTATTCGTATATATATATATATGTATATATATGTATATATACATATATATACCTTTCGTCTAATGGTTAATGGATCTTTATTTATGTGTCGACTTATATAACAGACTTTCTTGTGAATTGAAAAGACAAATTCGATGACCCTTATAAAACCGCTATAAATAACAAAGTCGGTTTGGTTCGGATAGGACTGATTATTTAGACTATGGTAATAGACAATTTTCTAAGATGTTCTTAGAGATTTTATAAGAAGATGATTTTATGGTAAATATCTAAAGAAATATTAAAACCTCTGACATAAAAAATTTTAACAGGTACTCAGTACACCTTTTATCTTCTAATAATATCGTTATTTCTAGGAAAGAAGGATCTCATATTTTATTTATGCATCAAAAGGTTGTTCAGAATTACTCAACTCCCACCTATATTGTCTTATTTTATCTGAACTACCGAATGTGTCGTTTGTAAATAAAGAGTATCAGTACCCCCGTCTTCAAATAATTTTTTGGTCAACTCTTACAGTAGTACCAACCGAAGCACTACTTACGGGAGAAGGACCAAATACCTAAGGAAAGGAGGAGAACACAGGAGTGTATCGTCCCTAATAATAAAACGGATGGTGTTTCTCGTCGGAAAGTGAAACACACTACTACCAAGTAAAGTACACAGTGTGTTGACTCCCTGATTGTGTGATTAATGTGGTGTTCCATGGGTCTGTAGTAACCCAGTTTGTAATAAGACCCACACAGACACTCCCACAAAGACCTAATTTAATTATAAACATAACCATCAGACTCATTTCCTTTAACAAGAGAGATTATACCCACCCCGAATAGGTTAGTTAACTACACATTAAGGTCAGACTCTGACAGACTCTGACTTCCCGACTCTTGGTCCTTTCGGTCACCAAATTCAGGGTCAGATTTTCGGTTCTCCGAGTTCTGGGTTCTTCTTGGTTACTATGTCAAGTCCAGGTTTCTGGTCTTTCTGGTTGTAGTGTTGGACAGTCCACTCCCCTCAAAGGAGAATCGGAAAACAAGATAAGTACAGAAGTCAACTAAAAAGTCTAATAGGTCCACCCACATCACTTTAGGGTGCCTAAAAATTGTCACCTTCTCTCTCCGTCACTACTAGTCTCAGGTAACAAAGGCTACTCTTTCATCAGAAGTAAGAATAACAATTTTAATGAACACATTAATCGAAAAAGAACCAAAGAAAATTCTAAAAGAAAAATAGAAAACAAAGATCGTCAAACTAATACAATACAAGTCCACATATATACGGAAAAATAGGAAGAACCACATATGACTCTAAGAACCTCGACTTCCATCAACAAAAGATAGTTTAAATGTGTAAAACCAATAACAAAGAATTCATAAAAACAAGGTCACAAAGACCTTGAGATTGGTGTACTCACAATCTGATACACAATGTCAGAGAGAGTACCCAGTAACTCAATACACATTAGTAACATGATTATAACATAACAATATTATTTATAAAATAATAAAGACATATACGAATTCAAACCTGTCAAAGAAAAATGAACAGACGTTAAATGATTAGAAAAGAAAACGTCTTTCTTATATTCCAGATTTATATTCCAAAGATATTGAAGACTCTAAGAAGTAACAAATTGACTAATATAGGTGGAAAAAGACCTGTAAAATTTGTATAAATATTATCAATAATTTATAGTGACAGATTAAGATTATAGTTCTAGGAGAAGTCTAGTCGTAGATAACTAATACCTATTATAAAAGGACGAATAAACGTATTTATTTTAAACTAAATGGTGATCTGCGACGCCTACTATACGACGTTTTTGAAGTATAAAAAAAGAATTTCTTTTAACTGAAACAAGATGGTCTGATAATTTAAAAATTAACGGAACGAGACCACCTCGACCTAACATCCCAAACAATCTTATCGTCTGGTTAAAGTCAAAACATGAAATTGTATCCCTCAACTGGGACTCAGGAAACTATATAAGGAGGAAAACTTACACAACAGGAAAGACCCCATTGTCACAAATAGTTCGAAGGGATTGAACCACCTTGAACTACCCCAGATGTTTGATACGGGGTCCATGACTTCTCGACGATTTTTAAAGACAAATCCAGAAATCGATGGTCCATGACGAAAGATAACCTAAGAACTCTTAGAGAAAACACAAATGTATCTAATTTTCAGTCGATTTCTAAACCGTCTTTAAATGTACGACTAAAATCTTGACATGTTAGATGTCAATCGAGAAAATGTTCTAACACGTGATGTCAAAAGTGAAGATCTTCGTGGTTATAGGTTGAAAACTGTCACAGAGTCGGGACCCTCTGAAATCGAAAGAAGAGGTTCATGGTATGTTTGGTCCAGCACGAAAGTACCAGGACCTATAGTTAGTCATACTAAAAGGAAAGAGGATACTCGGTGTGACGGGGCGGGGTGGGGGTGGGGGTTAAAGACGATGTGAAACAAGAAAGAGGTCATTGAAAGATGTCAACAGAAATATAAAAAGAAGTTACTGCAAAAGTAACAATAAAAGACCTTAAAGTTACGATCTGTTCGACTATATAGTAATGAATTCGTTTTAAGTACCTCTTCCGTTACCGTGGGTTGAGGTCATGTTCTCAACCCTTTTAGCGTACATACCTCCTCGGGCCATCCGACGTCAGGTACCCCATCGATTCTCAGTCCGTACTGACTCGCCGAAGTGAAAGTGAAAAATAAAAGTACGCAACCTCTTCCTTTACCGTTGGGTGAGGTCACAAGAACGGACCTCTTAGGGTCCCAGTCCCCTCGGACCACCCGACGGTAGATACCCCAGTGTGTTTCAGCCTGTGCTGACTTCACTGAATCGTCGTCGTCGTCGTTCGTTTTAAATGGTAAAAAATTTTAATTTTTTATTAATAGAGTTATAATCCGTTTTGTGAGAGTCTGTATTTAGTGTCGTCCTAGGAGATACTAGGTGGAGGGTCTTATGACCTTTATTTTCGTTTTTATTTGTTTACCCTAGATTAATTTTAATTTTCGAAGACGTGTTGTTTCCTTTTATATTCGTTCCACTTTTCTGTCGGAAGACTTACCCTCTTTTATTATCGTTTACTTCGTTGACTGTTTGTTGATTAGAGTTTTTATATGTTCGTTGAATACGTCGAGTTAAGGTCTTTTTATTTGCTGGGTTAGTTTTTTACCCGGTTTCTTGATTTATCTGTAAAGAGGTTTCTTCTGTATGCCTACCGATTGTTTGTGTACTTTTCTACGAGTTGTAGTGAGTAATAATCTCTTTACGTTTAGTTTTGGTGTTACTCCATGGTGAAGTGTGGTCAGTCTTACCGACGCTAGGTTTTTAGACGTTCGTTATTTACGACCTCTCCCACACCTCTTTTCCCTTGGGAGGATGTGACAACCACCCTTACGTTTGATCATGTCGGTGATACCTCTTGTCACACCTCTAAGGAATTTTTTAACGTTTATCTTGATGGAATACTGGGTCGTTAGGGTGACGACCCGTATGTGTGGCTCCTTTGGTCTTAACTTTCTCTGTGTACATGGGGTTACAAGTAGCGTCGTGACAAATATTATCGGTCCTGTACCTTTGTTGGATCTACAGGTAGTCGTCTACTTACCTATTCTTTCGACACCATGTATATGTGTTACCTCATAATGAGTCGGCAATTTTTCTTAAGTAAACTTAGTCAAGACTACTCTACCTACTTTGACCTCGGCTAATATGTCTCACTTCATTCGGTCTTTCTTTTTGTGGTTATGTCATATGATTGTGTATATATACCTTAAATCCTTCTACCGTCACTGCTGGGACATACGTTCTGTCCCTTTTTCTGTGTCTACACATATTACCTGAAAACCTGAGTCTCCCTCTCCCTCTCCCGTCCTACTAAACCCTCTTACCATAAGATTGTACATATGATAGTACATTCTTAACTTAGCGGTCAGATACAGACTGCGTCCCACGTCGTACGAACCCCGACCACGTACCCCTACTGGGTCTCTCTACAACACCCCTCCCTCCACCCTCCCCCCAAGTACAAACCCTTGTGTACATTTTTAATTTCTAAAATTTTAAATTTTTTATTTTTTTTATTTTGTTTTTTTTTCTCTAATCCTTTCTTCTCTCATCTCCTTTTTTTTTATTAATAGACTAACTTGTCAATAAAATAGTTCGTGTGATTGTATTTTGTCACAAAATTTCTGAGCAGATCATACTATCGTCTTTGTATCCGTCGTTTCTTTCTATCTATTTGAATAGTTTTAATCTTCAAAACACATAGTTTCTCACTTTTCTGTCGGGTGTCTTACCCTCTTTTGTAAACCTTTGGTACATAGACTATACCCTTATTATAGGTCCTATATCTTTCTTGAGTATACTGAGTCGTTGTTTCGTTTGTTGTGTCAATTTTTTATACGTTTCCTAAATTTATCTGTAAAAAGACGTTTCTTATACATGTTTACTGGTTCTCGTACTTTTCTACGAATTGTAGCCGTTAATATTACCTTTACTTTTAGTTTTGGTGTTACTTAATAGAGAAGTATAAGTAATCCTACCGATATTTGTTTGTTTTCTATCTTTTATTTTTACGAATGTACTTACACCTCTTTAACCTTGGAGTAAGTGTAAACCATCCTTACATTTTACTATGTTTAGGACACCTTTTTATGAACCGTCAAAGAATTTTAAATTGTGTTCAATAGTATACTAGACCATAGGATACATATATGGGTTTTCTTAACTTTGGTCTCAGAGTTTATCTATGAACATACGATAACGACAACAAATCAATTGTTCAGTACAGTCTAAGAAACACTGGAGTACCTTATATCGGACGGTCCAAGGAGACAGGTAAGCCAAAAGGTTGTTCTTACGACCTCACCCAACAGTAAAGGAAAAGGTCCCCTAGAAGGGTTGGATCCCTAGTTTGAACCCAGAGGATGAACCCTCCACCTAAGAAATGGTGACTCGTTGGACCCTTCGGTCCATGAACATATGGTAACAAGTATCGTCGCAATAAGTACTATCGATTTTCCACCTTTGTTGGGTTTTCAAACAGTAGTCGTTTACTTGACTATTTGTGTTACACTGTGTGTATATTTTACCTTACAACACATACAATCAGTGAGTCAGCACAGACTGAGAAGCGTTAGGGTACCTGACATCGAACGGTCCGAGGAGACAGGTACTTTAAGAGGTCCGTTCTTATGACCTCAACGGTAAGAGAAGAGGTCCCCTAGAAGGGTGGGGCCCCTAACTTGGGTCAGAGGGTGTAACGTTCGTCTAAGAAACAGCAACAAGTCAGCGGTTCAGCACACGTTAAGAACCTCTGGGGTACTTGACGTCGAACGGTCCGAAGGGACAGGGAGTGGTAGAGGACCTCAAACAGGTTTAAGTACAGGGAACGTAACCACTACGGTACGTTGGTAGAGTAGGAGACAACGGGGGAAGAGGAAGACGAAAGTTAGAAAGGATTGAAGTCCCAGAAAAGGTCACTCAGTCGAAAAGCGTAGTCCACCGGTTTCATAACCTCGAAGTCGAATTCGTAGTTAGGAAGGTTACTCATAAGTTCTAACTAAAGAAAATCCTAACTGACCAACTTAGAGAAACGACAGGTTCCTTAAGAGTTCTCAGAAGAGATCGTGGTGTTAAACTTTCGTAGTTAAGAAACTGTGAGACAGAAGGAATACCAGGTCACGAGTGTTGGTATACACTGACGACCTTTCTTGTATCGGAACTAATATGCCTGAAACAACCCTTTCACTACAGAAACGAAATACCGTATGACAGATCCAATAAGAGATGGTAGATTAATAAAACCGGTAAATTTTTTACTATTTTAAGACCATGTGTATCTACTTAGACCTTCAGTAATAATCACTTTAATTTCTGAACTTTTCTGTTTATAACACGTTAAGGTCAATGTATTCCAGGGATCATATCCGTTTAAGTATCTCTATCTTTCATTTTATCTCCAAAATCCCCCGATATCTCTCCCCCATAATCCTCAATACTGAATTACTCATATCTTAAAGACAAACCCTACTACTTATTCAAGAACTTTAACTATCACCATCACCAATGTTTTGTAATACTTACATGAAGTAGAGTGAATTTTACAAATTTTACCACTTCAAAAATAACACATACTATGGTGTTAATTTTTTTTTTTTGATGGAAATTTTACACTTCTGAAGAACGTTCACTCCTATAAGTCACCATCAACTTCTCTAATTTATCACAAATGTTGGTCTCTTCGTAGTATTTTTCGTTCATCTTTAGGTTGGGTTTGGTAGACCACTTTTATTCTTTTATAAACCACTCTATATGAAGACTTAATACAACACAGTGTGACGAGGTTTATATAAATTCAAGAACATCTTTATTATACAGAATAAGACTGGGTGTGTAAGTATAAACGAACTGTTACAAAATCTAAGTATAAAGAAAATATGTATACTAAAATAAAAGAAAAACGGGAAGGTGTATTTAAATGTAGTCATTTTAAGGGAGATACACCTAAGAGTGTACAAACTGTCCAAAAGAATAACAAGTCAACGATTCACCACAGACTGAGAAACGTTGGGGTACTTGACGTTGTGCGATCCGAAGGGACAGGAAGTGATGGAGGGTCTCAAACGAGTTTGAGTACAGGTAACTCAGTCACTACGGTAGGTAGATAGAGTAAGAGACAGTGGAGGAAGAGGACAGGAGTCAGAAAGAATCGTACTCCCAGAAAAGGTCTTTCAGTCGAGACGGGTAGTCCACCGGTATAATAACCTCAAAGTCGAAGTCGTAGTCAGGAAGGTCACTTATAAGTCCCACTAAAGGAAATCCTAACTGACCAAACTAGAAGAACGACAGGTCCCCTGAGTTCTCAGAAGAGGTTTTGGTGTCAAGCTTTCGTAGTAAGAAACCGCGAGTCAGAAGAAGTACCATGTCGAGAGTGTAGACATGTACTAATGACCTTTTTAGTATCGAAACTTATATACCTGGAAACAACCATTTGAATGTAGAGACGAAAGATTATGTGACATATCCGAACAGTATCGAATAGAAGGTTCCTCATCCGTAGAAAATTAAATCACGTACGTCAGTGGTAGACGTCACTAAACCTCGGGTTCTTATATTTTTAGGTAGTGACAAAGGTGAAAAAGAGATAGATAAAAGGTTTTCATTACCCTGGTCTACGGTACTAGAAGTGAAAAACTTACAACTCAAAATTCGGTCGAAAAAGTGAGAGAGAAAGTGGGAGTGGTCTTCTGAGAAGTCAAGAAGTAGTCAAAAACGGTAATCTCACCATAATAGACGTATAAACTTCAACAACTATAAAGAGGACATTTAGAACTATGGTTGAAGACTCAGTAGGTCGGACCGTAAAGTGTATATTCATGAGACGTATATTCAATTTATTCGTCTCACTGTTATATATCGGAACTACATGAGGAAAGGGTTAAAACTTGGTCAGACAACAAATTACAGGGGAAGATTGATAACGAAGAACTGGAAATATGTCCAAAGAGTCCTCCGTCTATTCCATCAAACCATAAGGGTAGAGAAATTCCTAAAAGGTGTCAAACAACATTAAGTACGTCAGTTTCAAAATCGTATCAGACACTTCGTCTTCATCTACAAAAAGACCATAGGGGAACGAAAAGATACTAGGTCACCTACAACGGTTAAACTAAGACCAAGGAGACGGAAAAGATTTAGGTCGAACGTGTAGACCTTCAAGAACCAGGTACATGACAACTTCGGATTGAACTTCCTAAAACTCGTAATGGAACGATTGTACACTTTAATCGTACTAACATACCATGAAACTTGTAATGAACCGTAGCAAGAAAAAACCCTGACCTTACTTTTGACAGGAAAAGATCAGGAAACCGGTGACGACTCAAAAGGTTTAAATGACTATATAATACATGCCGTGAAATTGTCGTGGTAAAAAATTCTAGACTTTATCGAGTCAACCTTAAGGTTGTGGAGAATATCGAAAAAAAAGTATCATTACGGAGGATTCTGGGTGAAGTGTGAGGTCCTACAGACCGACATCCACTCACTTGTGTGGTAATACCAATAGGTCCAGTAATTTTGGAAAAAAAATGACCAAAATGTTAGCACAAATACAAAACACGTTAACATCATCCCTCGCACCGCCCGATGGCAGATACCCCAGTGTGTCTCAACCTTTACTGACTTCACTGTCGTCGTCGTCGTCAAGTCTATTGATCTATATTTTATTCAGAACAAAACCATCCAATGGTTAGGATAAGAACATAATATATTTACAAAAAAATCTATATACTATTAGTCAATTACAAATTACTTCTGTGAAAAAAACTAACTGAGAAAAATGGGAATCATTCACGATACCGATGGGCTCAGTAGGTTTGAGAAACCGATGACTAAAAGGTCGTCAAGAGGTTGATAATCGAGGTAAACAAAGGTAGATCAGAGAACGTCGACGAATTCTCATAAAAACCAACAATAATATTTTAGACTATCTACATGAATTTTCGATAAATCATCTAAAGATAAAGTCTTTATTGAGTTTATAAACTATCTCAGGTGTTCCCCGTAACCTTCTTTTCTATACTGGTTGGATCTATCGTATAAGTTTTCGTCTCGGTAATGAAACGGCTGATTCCAGGCAGATCAGTTCCGATACCAAAAAGGACACCAGTACATACCTACACTCTCGACCTGACACTTCTTCCGACTCGCGATTTCTTAACTACACAAACTTGACACCACAACCTCTTTCTGAGAACTCTCAGGGAACCTGACTTTTCTCTAAGTTGGTTAGGTAAGACTTCCTCTAGTCGGGACCCTAAAGAAACCTTCCTTACTACGATTTCGACTTTGAGGTCATGAGACCGGTGGAGTACGTTTCTCAACTGAGTAACCTTTTCTGAGATTACGACCCTCCCTAACCCCCGTCCTCCCCTTCCCCTGTTGTCTCCTACTCTACCGACCTACCGTAGTACCTGAGCTACCTGTACTCAGACTCACTTGAGACCCTCTACCACTACCTGTCCCTCCGGACCGCACGACGCTAAGTACCCCAACGTTTCTCAGTCTGTGCTGACTCGTTGTCTCGACTTGACTTGACTGTTCCCCGTAACATGTATACCTTCACGGAAGAATCAAGAACAGTAATATAACAAAAGGAAATCACAGAAACACAAGTGGGTACACTACCTGTACTCAAACTCATCCGATACCCTCAACCACTACCTGTTCCTTCGGACCACACGATGTCAGGTACCCTAATGATTCTCAGCCTGTGTTGACTCGTTGACTTGACTTGTCTAGAGTTAAAAATAGGAATCCCTAGGAGAAAGGTAATTCATATAGAGAGAAAAGAAGAAGTAACAGTACATTAAGGTGAAACTTAAGACAGGTGTTGTTGAATCATAAAGGACTGTTACTCGAATGAGAAACCTCCTCACAAAGATATTGGATACGTTACAACAAAAAAAAAAAAAAATTTAGGTTCTGATAATAGAGTAAGAAAATAAAGAGTATAAAAGATATTGTAACTTAATATCGAAATCCAATCTTCTTCTACTTTTTATTAGTGACAACAACTCAGTGAGTCAACACAGACCGAGGAGTACTGGAGCACTTGACGTCGTACGGTCCGAAAGGACAGGAAGTGGTAAAGGACCTCGACCACATTTGAGTTCACGTAACTAAGACACTACGGTAGGTTAGTAGAGTAGTAGACAACAGGGGAAGAGAAAGACGGAAGATAGAAGGGATCGTAGTCCCAGAAAAGATTACTCAGCCGAGAAGCGTAGTCCACCGGGTTCATCACCTCGAAGTCGAACTCGTAATCAGGAAGGTTAAGTCCCAACTAAAGGAAATCCTAAGTGACCAAACTAGGGGAACGTTAGGTTCTCTGAAAGTTCTCAGAAGAGGTTGTGGTGTCAAGTTTTCGGAGTTAAGAAACCGTGAGTCTGAAGAAATACCAGGTCGAGAGTGTAGATATGTACTGATCACCTCTTTGGTATCGAAACTGATATACCTGGAAACAGAGACGAAAAATTATATGATAGATCACTACAGAGACGAAAAACTATGTGAGAGATCCAGACAGTATCGAAAAGAAGGTTCCTCGTTCACAGAAAATTAAAGTACCGACGTCAGTGGTAGACGTCACTAAAACCTCGGGTTCTTTTATTTCAAAGAATGGTAAAGGTATAAAGAGGTTGAATCCAATCTTCTTATAATTTATATTAGTTATTATAAATACTAACGGTTTAAAACGAATTGTGGGACAATTCAATCTCAGACTCTAACTGTTGTCTACGTACAAATTATATTCATATAAGTAACGTTATAAACCCTGTATAAATATGTTTTTAAAAACCTAAAAAAAGTTATATTTTAATCGTAAATTGACCTACAGAATATATAAAAATAGACCATTAGGATGACTACTAGTATGGATTCTATTTCTACTATAGTTAAAGGGAGTCCCACTATTAAAAAGTCTTTGAATACTAAAGATTTAAAGTTTCATAAAGAGTACCGTTTATTATAAGTTTAAATTATGAAAGGTTACTTGTTGAGATATCGTTCGAGAATTTTGTAGAATTTCGAGTTATAATATAACAGTAATCTTGTAAAGGACTCAAAAGAGACACTCATTCAGTATTAAGAAAATTTTTAGACGTCAATATACATACACCTTAATTTTACTTCGTTTCTTTATACTCAGTATCAATAGTGATCTAAATAACTTAAAGTATATTGCATGTGTTTATACAAAGGTAAAACATTTCTTATTTCGTTTTGGATGTTTGTAAAAATATCTTGATGTAACAAAATCTTTTTTTTTACAAAAATAGGACTTTTAATTCTGGATACACGTGTAGTTGAAACTTTGTCTAAAAGGGGAGGGGTTTAAACCGAAAAATCTCGATTTTCATTTTTCGAAGTATCGAGAAAGTATAGTACATGAGATTTGTACATGTCGGATTTCGTGTTAAAATGTCGATTTAAAATTCGGGGACACTTTACCCCAAAGATTACCTTTACGACTGTCTGACGATCGACGTCCCTGTAGCGTCCGTGGTAATATTATTTACCCAGACTCCCTCTGTACTATGTCCGGGGGTCCATTAATTACCGTTCTCATTTTATTTTATATCCGTGTGATAGGGTGACTCTCGTACTACGTTACCTTCTTTGAACATTATTTTGTGTTTCTTACAGAAGTCGTTTCTTGACACTCGTTTCTGAACATTTTATTTAGTACTCGACCCTGACATCGATATTCGTCAGTAACGTATAAGGAAATATTAATCCTAAAAAATTCTTGTGTGGTATTTTTAGTAAAAAAACCGATTCCTTTTAATGAGACACATTACCTAACTCTTCAGTCACTTTATATTTGAGTTGATGAGTTCGTCGATTATTATTGGTCCCGAAAGGTAAACCATTCAGATCGACATTTTTCAGGTTCTAACACCGAGGTAAAAAATCTTCTTTACTCACATCATATATAAGAATTTGAGACCTCTGGTTCTTCCAAGATTCTTGAAACCCGGTATTAAGAGGAATTGGAAACTTTAGACTTCAGCAAAAACCAAGTAACAAAACAAAATTAATCTCCTGTCGACCATTGTTCAATTCACTAACTTTAGTCGAAATTGAAGTAGAGATGTATCCTGATGTCGAATCAGTAACAGAAGGTCTCTCAGTCACAAAAATTCACATGCGGATAAGGAAGGATCCGATTTTACACAAAATCTTCTATCTTGTGTGTCCAAATTTTGTAATGGTACGTCGACCTTCCTATGGACAACCCTAACACACCTCTCACCCATCCCTCCTCTTTTTCTCCTCCCTTCCTCATTCCTTCCTTTCTTCTCCTTCCTTCCTCAATTTATGTCTTAGTGATACTGTCTAATAACTGGATTTGAAAGATTTTCTAAAGGTAGTTAGGAGATAGAACAAAGGAACGGAGTCCCACCGTTAGTTAATTAGGATTTACAATTTACTTTACTGACTCAGGGGTTCAGACCTACTGAACGGTTCCAGAGTATCGGTTCTTTGACCTCCTCATTACTGTTTATAGTTGATGAAGAAGGACGATTTCAAAAGGGTAAAATTATATAACGGGAACATTAAAGTCTTTTCTCATTCTAAAAACGGACCCAATCGCTATAAGAGTTAACTAAATATTCGTATTTAAACCCGACTTATTAAGTCAATTCGACCGAAGACGATTCTTATAGATGTATCTATAATTCAATAAAGGATACGTATTTTTCGTGAAAGTTATTTTTATTTGATGGCAATACAAGAGTAGTTAATGAATGATTTCTTTAACAAAATGGATCATCACTAAAAATATAAAGGAAAAAAAGATCATTTCAAACATTTTAAAGAATTTCGGAGAATGTAAAAACTTTGACCAAAAAGAAAAGAAAAAAAGGGGAAGAATAAACTGGGTACTTTCGACAGTGGAACTATTACAAAGACTTAGTCTACGAGACTCTACTTCTTTCTGATCGGATACTTTTTAAGTAGTTAAGATATACTAATATCTTTTTAACACTTTAAATATCATTATATGAAGTAAAAATAAACAACCACTTCACTGACTATAATGATAAAAACTAAAGACCCAATAATCTTAATATTTAAACCTCGACCTTACAACTATTGATCTAATGAGAGTTGAATAAATTGAATTCTTATTTCATTTTTATACATAAAAATTTAAGTATAAAATTATACTTAAAGTCTGGAACATTCTTACATTCCTTTGAAGAAATTCTACTTTTTATTCAACTTATGTCCCTAGATCCCTCTACTCGTCTACTCTACTCTCTTAGATTTGAGACCTGCAGAACATGAAGAGAAACTATCGATGTGTTTCACAGTCAACGTCCTCCGTTTTAGAACTGTGTGAGTTGTCTTATAACCGAACCTTCGTACATTATTACCGGTTCCCCCATATGAGAGTCACTTACTTACTTAAACTTCCTCCGGGTGACATGTCTCTCTTCGTCATCCCTTGGACCGGAGATAAAGGGTTCACCTTTTTTTTAATAAAGGGTACTTTAATGAAGTACCTTATAAATATTTCGTCGAAAGTACACTTAGACATCAGGTTCGTGTGTACCAGAAACACTAGGTCTTATGGAAGTGAGGTCATAAATCGACATTCACTAGAGACTATACATTTCATAATATCATAATATTTCAGGTGATATATCGTTCACCTGAGGGACATAGAGTCCAAAAAATTAAAGAAATGTAGTCTCACGTAAATAATTTCAAGGGTTAGTTATTTGGTTCAAGATTCAGAGTATTCTAGTAGTTTATTATTGTATTAAACCGAAGTTTAATATTCTAATATGAGTGAAGACCGAAGGGACCATCGAGTCGACCATTCCTTAGGCGGATAAACGTCCTCTGGGGTCAAACTAAGGACCCAACGCTTCTAGGAGACATCTTCCCTTACCGATAGATGAGGTCACAAGACCAGACCTCTTACGGTACCTGACATTTCGGGTACCCCAGTGTTCCTCAGAATGCACTGGAAGTGTACACATAAAAAATAACTATATTTCGTCACCCTTAAGAAAGTTAATAATCACAGACTAACCTCAAAGAATATATTTTACTGATAAACGTAATAGGTACAAATATAATTATCAAACGAATAATTTTGATGTCTATATAATTTGATGAAAATAGTTAAATTTATATTGTATATTAAAACGAAAATTAAATATTTAGACTATCGAAAACATTTTTATGGCTTTTAAGTAAAAGAAACTGGTATTAATTAAGTTAATGAAAATGTCTAATTTCAGAAGAAATTACATAATATAGTGAATATATTAACTAGTGTAAATATTTTATATAAAGTTTGACATCAGTGTCTAAATTATGTAGACGTAGAGAGTTCTGACTGATAGGATTTCTACCTAAATGTTTATATAGTTTATTTCAAATGGTCACGTGAATTTGATTTTTTAATTATAGATTTAAAAATCTATGTTTTTAAGTATAATACATAGTTAGGTTCGTACGAAACATTTGGATTCGTAAATTTTAATTTACGTTTCGAATTATAATATCCAGAAGTTTATGTCGTCTAAGAAAATTCGTAAAGTTTATAAATTTATTGTCTTACTAATGGTATCAATCTTTTGAATCGTGATTCGAATTATGTATTCATAATTATGATAACTAGACTAAATCAAGGAATATAAAGATATGGAATATCCCTAATGTCTGACTAAATATTATGTTTATTTCTCTAACCTTAACCCTAGAGTATGACCAATTCAAAGAACTAGAGTCTAAACTATAGTTTTATATAAATTTCTAAACCCAATACCGGGTTCTAAAACCTGTCCGTTTATTTTAGACCCTAACTAATGAACTATTAGACTGGACTCGACGTTCAATTATACCGATAAAATTCCTATATCACGACAGACACAACTTGCTTAGTTCCGTTTTACCTCTGAACTTTCGACGAAAAGTCGAACATAAGACATAAAATTAAAAAATTAAGTCACGTATTTCACAAGGGACCCATTGGAAATTCTGAGTAGGAGTAAAATAAAACCAAAATTGGAGAGAACTTAAAAATTGGAATAAACCTTCTACTTTAAGACTTGGGATGTCACTTTCTGTTGACTAAAGGAACCAGAACCTAACGTTACTTATTTTAAGTATGACGTCTAGGACCATTATTTGAGAAACAACGAGTTCATTTTTTATTAACTGAAGAGGTACGAAAAATATAAATTTAAAGAATAGATTAACTAATGGTAAAATGTAAATAACCCGATTTAAGTATTAGAACGCATTGTTTAATGAAAGTTTTGATCACTAAATATTTGGTCATTCACTTTTATTGGAAGAAAAAGGGGAAAAGTATCAAAACATTCGACTCTTAAACCCTCCCCAAATCGACACCCGACACGGACATCAAAAGTATGAACTGACTCGACTCGTAGGTTGCACTGAGTGAGGGCACTGACCATCGGTTAAGACTGACAACCGACTCTCAGACCGACCATGTCAGTTGATCTCTCGGAGACGAACCACGGAGAAATACCACCGAGTGTCTTACCTTCGGAACCTCATCGACTTAAAGAGTAAACCGCCGAGTCTTGAGGTGACATTTATCGGGGTGTCCATCCGACCTCCGACGCAAAGAAAAACCTGGATCAGGACACCCGAAGGGGTCATTGAGTCGTCGTCTTTTCAGGGGGACGTCACGTCTTCTGATCTCAAGTCAGGGACCGAGCCTTTTGAGGGGACCCTTGCTTTACCGTTGGGTGAGGTTCCAAGAACGGACCTTTACGACACCTGTCTCCTCGGATCGTCCGATGTCAGAGACACCAACGTTTTTCTCAGTCTGTGCTGAAACGTTGATTTGTCGTTGTTGGATCTTCGATATATTAAAGTAAAAGAGACACACGATAACCAGTTTTAACAGTGTCTAGGTATACCTAAGTTCACCTTGAATCTATGGTAGAGATCTACTCTCTTCATATTTTCTGTCACAACGACAATTTTTGTAAGGTATGAATAAATGAATATTTCAACTTAAGTGAATGTACTCTAACTATTTTTTAATACTGATAAGTTAGGACATTAATATAGAACAATGTTCTCGGTAATGTAAGTCCAGTTTCGAGTTATTTTGACAAAGTATTCCCACACTTAACAAGGTAAGTAATTTAATAATAGGTCAAAACACGTGGTATTTAATTTAAACAACGTGACATTTAAGATTAAATTTACTATTTGAATAAATATTACCTTCTATCTTTTAATACTAAGTGAGAATATTATGAAAAGGTAAATCCTTGTGAAAATACTGTAATAAAATTGTTTTATAAAAGAATGATGATCTTTATTCTGTAAGAAATTAACTCATTATTTTGGAATTCTTGGAATAATGTTTACAATATCCGTTTAACAGTTTCCATGAAGAGAGTAGTTCTTTCGTCTTCCTACCAGGAACTTGTATTCCATGTAACTTAGTGTGTTAATTGTTACGTCTCGTTCACAAACATATTGGATCTTCTGTTCAGTCTACGAATACTTCGTATCTTATCGTTTCTAGAAAACTTATGAGTACAAGACTGAACACCACTAGTCCAATAGTATTGTTCTTCTCAAACAAGTCCTTATCCTACAAAAGGTTGTTAAAGATCGTCGAGTCCTGACCTAAAAGTGTGGTAACGACTCAGCGTTCCACAGAATCGACCTTCATACATCGTCTTTACTTTAGACACTGATCGACCCTTAATTATGGAGAGACAGAAATGATTAGGATTGTAGAGATTATGAAGAAAGGAGTACAATCACAAAATTTAATGAAAACAAGGATTTCATGAATACTTCTCTGAAAAATAAGACTCTATTAACTTCTAACAGAACGACGACGATTCAGCGAAGTCAACACAGGCTGAGACACTCTGGGGTATCTGCCGTCGGGCGATCCGAGGGGGCAGGGACCCCAAGAGGTCCGTTCTTGTGACCTCACCCAACGGTAAAGGAAGAGGTCACGTATTTTCACTTTCGCTTCAGCGAGTCAGTACAGACTGAGAAGCGCTGGGGTACCTGACGTCGGATGGTCCGAGGAGACGCGTACCCTAAAAGGTCCGTTCTCATGACCTCACCGACCGGTAGCGGAATAGGTCTTCTAACAGAATGCACCATCATTTTTCCTCATGTCTCTCAGGGGAAGTGGGTCACAGAGGATTACCGACACAGAACACATCATCTCATACCATAATATTAGTCCTCCGACTATAACTATAGTAGACCGTTGGACTACGGTCAAAGTGGTCAAACTGTACATCAACACATACACGTAAATTAAGATACGTCTAAATATTACACACGTTAAAATAAATAGTAGTGTCAGTTCTATGTCCTTTTTTTTTTTCTATGTCCTTTCAATATAATGATGTTCTTAGGGACACGATAGGAAAATATAAATGTAAGACGAAGGGGGGTAAATAAATGATGATCTAAGTTGTTTGTATTTTAATGTAAAATTACTGGTATTAATTATGTTGATTTTGTCCTACTTTGTACATTTAATGTCTTTGACTTCTCTAAAAATTAACCTTTATAAGAACCCTTATTAATTGTGTCTTGAAAATAAGGTGAACATTGAGACAACAAGGTGTAATATCGATTTATTTTGCATATTTCTTTTATGGTTACGGGAATAAAAAAAAATAAAATAAAATAAAATAAAATAAAAAATAAAAAAAATTAAAATTTTAGAAATTAAGAATGTACGTAAGGGTTTGCACTTGGAATAATTTACGGATATACTTATGAAACTTCCTTGTAACACGAATATTGATACATTTCCAAATTCACACTGGTTCACAAACGAAGAACGAACAAGTAAATATATAAGGTCTTTGGGAAATTACACAAAAAAATTATCGTGAGTGTCGTATCTTTGTCAGAGTGTTACCATACAACCATCATTCCTTCCTACTCTTTAAAAAAAAATTAAAATAAAAAAATTAAAATTAAAAATGAAATAAAATGAAATGTTATGACATAACCAAAACGGTATGTAACTGTACTTAGTTACTCAAAAATTTCGTTAAAATCAACAACTGGAATCTATCTGACGGTTTATAAAGAGGTCGTTTCTACCCAAATAAACCCTAGTCGTTTCTTAATGTCAAGTCTCAGACGTTGATATCGTTCGGTAGAGAATTCAGGGATGTCTCATTCCCTTCTTGAAAAAAAATTCTTCCCTTTACTTACAACCCTCCCAACACCATTTGTTTCCTGAATCCTGAACAGTAACCGACTCAGGAACGGGTCTGTCAAAAAGAAGACGAACAGCCCGAGACGACAACAGTAACCCACACTCTCGAGGGGGAGACCAGAAGGATAAGATAAATTAACAACGAAAACAAGTAATTAAAAATATATCGTTGGAGTCCTAAAAATAATAAATAATAGGTTTTACTCCGTTCATTAATAAAATTTTTAAGTAGGGTTTAAGAACTAATTATCATCAAAGGTTGTCAAATCGAAAATTTCAATATGAATTTAAATCTAATCTAAATCAGTTCATTTTACCTGAAATCCAGATAATTAAAGTATATACATATAGAAGAAAACTATTTTTATCAATAAAATTATACATTGAAAGTATTTGGCATTATGGTAGATGAGGTACAGTGAGTAGGTAGAGAGACTATTAATACCCCTGATAGATTAGAAGATATACAGATGGAAAGCACAATCAGAAAGAAAGGATAGTAAATTTTTATAGACTGTGTTAGTGAGAAACGATTCTATTTATTTTTATTTGAAAATTTTATGGACTCTGTAGTCTATTTATTGGGTCCCACCACTTTGTTTCGTGTAGAGTATGTTAAACACGTTTGGGTTTTGGACAAAAGTCAGTACGATTTTCAAACAAGGTGCTACGTCTCTAATAGCTGTCTTGGAAAGAGGAATCATTATTAGTGTGTAGTCGTACGCTGCTGTAAATAAATACTAGTCGAAGGTATAATAGTACGTTATTTTACACATTAGAAGGCAAATCACGTAATTGGAAACATATTAAGTATTAAAAAACGATACGACACTTTGTGTGACAGAGGAAATTAATTGTAGTCTAAAAAGAGTTGCCTCTTTCATTACTCAACTCAACATAAGACCACGTTAGACGGATAAGACTCATGGATGAGTATTTATCAAAGGAGACAACCTGATTGTCTTCACTTAGGACAGATCTTGAATTTGAAGTTGTTTGGTGTAAATAACTGTAACTACTGTAAAGTTTCAATTCCACATGTGAGAAGTATAGACTTAAATCGATCAAATACCTAAATTTAATACACTCACACTCATATATCGTCTTGAGAAAAAATTTATGGAAGAGTCGGATTATCAATACGAAAAATTTATGATCTCTGTGTGCCTTAATAGTGTGAACATAAGGAGTTCAACTTCATAAAATCCCCCGGTCATTATAATTCAAGATTTTTGTGTATGTATGTTTATCTGAGTGTCTACATTCTTTGTTTGAATACCAATGGTCCCCCGAAGGGTCCATTATGATCACCATTTCTTATGAGGACGGTTACGTCCTCTGCGTCCTCTATTCAAGTTGGGGACCCGGCCCTTCTAAGCAACCTCCTCCTTTACCGTTGGGTGGGGTCATAAGAACGGACCTCTTAGGGTACCTGTCTCCTCGGACCACCCGATACCAGGTACCCAAACGTTTCTCAGTTTACACTGACTGGTGTTGTGTCCTCGTTGTCGTCGTACCAATGGGGTTCCCCTTCCCCGCCCCTCCCTATTTAACCCTCTGACGCTAACTGTATACGTGCGATGTTATGTATTTTATCTATTGATTATTCCTGGATGACATATCGTGTTCCTCGAGATAAGTCTTGAGACATTAATGGATATGCCCCTTTTTTAACCTATATACATGTATATATATTTTTTGCCTAAGTGAAAAGACATGTCGTCTCTGATTTTCTTGTATACGATATAAGGGAACACCGAGTCGACCGTTTCTTAGACGGACGTTACACCCTCTGGACCCTAGCTAGGGACCCAACCCTTCTAGGGGACTTCTTCCCTTTCCGATGATGAGTGAAGTCATAAGACCGGACGTCTTAAGGTGCCTGAAATATTCAGGTACCCCATCGTTTCTCAGACCGTACTGAGTCGTTGAAGTGAAGAAAGTATTGTTAAATTTAAAAATTTAAATATTAAAAATTTTTTTTATTAGTTTTTGGTATAAAAAATTGACAGATTCTACTTGACAGTGGAGACCAACCTACCGTACTAGTCGAGTTACCTGTACTCAAACACGTTTGAGACCCTCTACCACTTCCTGTTCATTCGGACCGTACGACGAGAGGTACCCCAGTGTTTCTCAGCCTGTACTGAATCACCGACTTGTTGTTGTTCTACTTGTTAAACTCCGTTTATTGAAGACATGAAAAATTATATTACTTTTTAAATAAACTTTACAAATTGAGTCTATGGTCGATGGGTAGTCTATCGAGAAGGAAAGTAAATGTTTGTCTCATTGTACAGACCTTTACTGATCTTTATAGGAGTCTAAAGTCAAAACTATATAGAGTTGAATCGAAATGAAACGAAAAATCAAATCAGACAGAGTGGTCACAGTTACAAGACTAATCAAAGCCGACCATACTTTATTTTCACTAAGTGTAAAGTAGACAATCTATACTAGGAAAGTATACAACAACAAGAAGAATCTTGACGGTGTTAAATTTTTAACAGGTCCTTTCTCTTAGGGAAAAGTTCAGACCAGCACATTTTTGTCCAACACTTAAGACGATTATAGGAACCCGTCTCATATTACAGGGTCAAAGTCCCTAAAAAAAAAAATTTAACGTTAGTATCATGTGTAAATATGAAAAGAAAAAAATCAATACGTCAGAAACTTAATAATTTCGGTGTTACTTACAAAACACCTCGATAACAAATGTACGAAGAAGACTCGTGGTGTCAAAGTATAGATGTGTCTAATTGTTATTTTGGATGGACATTTGGTAAGAAGTATATATTAAAGACTTAAAAGAAGAAGGATACATCGATCTCTTTATAAAGTTTAACGTAAAATTTACTGTATGTGTCATAGGTTTCTTATTATAGGATCCTAACTACAATTCTTAATATAATGAACGAAACCTTTCAAGAGTATGTGTCGTCATTTGAAAAATTGACTCTTTTCACACTATCGAATTACAACAAACTCTATATGTTCTTTTAAGTTCGTAGTATTTACATTTACGGTTTTACGCATTTTAACATGATTAATGTAAGTCGTACCTTTTAGTGAAGTAAAACGCAAAAGAGTCTTCGTCCTCTTTGATATAGGTATAGAGAACATAAATAAATTGAAGCTCAAGGAATGTAACTTTGACCATTGAATAAACGGAGAACTTTACTATATACACAATTAACATACCTTTTGATCGAGATTCCCAAATTGTATTCTTAAATTCCAGAAAGTATCAAATTTAATTAAGAAACTTGTGAAGACGAATACGTACGTCTACCCGATTACCACGACACTGACAGTAATTGGGCTTCAGTGAAGGTTTTACGATACGGCTCTCTAATAAAAGACACTAATGTCAGAACTCGAAAGTCAATGTACCGGATAAAAACTCACATTAAAGAAAGAAAGAAAAAAAAAAAACCAGAGAGTCGTTTTGTGTTTCTAAAACGATTTTACTTAATTGAGACACCAACTAACGGAGGGTTGCGATCTAAGAGAGTTGACGTCGGTGACAGAAGAGGTTTCGAGTTACGTAGTGAGGTCCAGCACGGGGTCATTCAGTGACTGTCTAGAAATTTAACCAGCAAAGGTAGTCAAGTACCCCACCGTGTCAGAGACAAACAGTAGTTAAGAAAAGTGTGTTGGTTAGATCGTTTAGACTTAAGTTTACTCGTTGTGAAACCACGACTACTTGAACGATGAAACATTATGAAACGACTAACACAAAATTAGGAAAGTAAAGTACCGTCCTTAAGAAAAGTTTATAGATTTACCGTAATTAGATTTCATTTTAAAATCTGTAGAAGTTAAGTCAAGTCAGTGAGTCAGCACAGGCTGAGAAACGGTGGGGTACTTAGCGTCGTACGGTTCCGGAGGGAAGGTAGTGGTCGAGGGCCTCAAGTGAGTCTGAGTGTAGGTAGCTCAGTCACTACGGTAGGTCGGTAGAGTAAGAGACAACAGGGGAAGTGGAGGACGGGGGTTAGGGAGGGTCGTAGTGTCAGAAAAGGTTACTCAGTTGAGAAGCGTACTCCACCGGTTTCATGACCTCAAAGTCGAAATCGTAGTAAGGAAGGTTTCTTTAGGGTCCCAACTAGAGGAAGTCTTACCTGACCAACCTGGAAGAGGAACGTCAGGTTCCCTGAGAGTTCTCAGAAGAGGTTGTGGTGTCAAGTTTTCGTAGTTAAAAAACCACGAGTCGGAAGAAGTATCAGGTTGAGAGTGTAGGTATTACAAGACATAAAGTGACTTTAAACATAAAACCGATAAATTTCAAATCGAAGTAGACCTTAATATAGGGAACGACTAAATAGAAATCTCATAGATATAGTATAGACATCCGTACCGACTAGTGAAGTAGACCTTTAGAGAACTTAAGGAAACAGACTCAAGGTAGACTTAGTAACGACGATCAGTGGTCCACACTTTCGACCCCCGGGAGAGAGGAAAGAATATATACAAATTGATTGGTACGGGTGAGACCGTGTATTATTCAGACGAAAATGGAGACACAAGGAGTTAAATAAGGAAGGAAACGTAGGGACACAAAGTGGGGAAGTCACAACGTGAGTCATTTACGACTTCAGGAATAAACTATGTGTGTCTCCTTTTCTCTCGTAATATTACACCACTTGAGTCCCTTAAACACTGTTCCCATTACAGGATTCCTTTGTTCGACTCTACTTTTGTCACAAAATACATATTTATGCAACATGTACAACTTTTTTCTTTACGTTTTTTCGTTTTACCGACAGACTCCTCCGGAATGTTTATCGACACTTTTCTTCCCTTCACTTTTCGTTTCCTCTTTTCCTTTCTATATGGGTAAACTTACGTCTCAAGGTTTCTTGTCGTTCCTCTCTATTCTTTCGGAAGGAGTCGCTAGTCACGTTTCTTTATCTCCTTTTGTTATCTTACCCTTGCTGATCTCTAGAGAAGTTCTTTTAATCTCTATAGTTCCCTTGTAAAGTGTGTTTCTACCCGAGTTATTTCCTGTCTTTACCATCCCTGGATTGTCTTCGTCTACTATAAATCTTCTACACCGTTCTTATGTGTCTTCTTGACATGTTTTTTCTAGAAGTACTGGGTCTATTGGTGTTACCACACTAGTGAGTGGATCTCGGTCTGTAGGACCTTACACTTCAGTTCACTCGGACTCTTTCGTAGTGATGCTTGTTTCGATCACCTCCACTACCTTAAGGTCACCTCGATAAAGTTTAGGACTTTCTACTACGACACTTTCACGACGTGAGTTATACGGTCGTTTAAACCCTTTGAGTCGTCACCGGTGTCCTGACCTTTTCCAGTCAAAAGTAAGGTTAGGGTTTCTTTCCGTTACGATTTCTTATGAGTTTGATGGTGTGTTAACGTGAGTAGAGTGTACGATCATTTCATTACGAGTTCTAAGAGGTTCGGTCCGAAGTCGTTATGCACTTGACACTTGAAGGTCTACAAGTTCGACCAAAATCTTTTCCGTCTCCTTGGTCTCTAGTTTAACGGTTGTAGGTGACCTAGTAGCTTTTCGTTCACTCAAGGTCTTTTTGTAGATAAAGACGAAAGAACTGATACGGTTTCGGGAACTGACACACCTAGTGTTATTTGACACCTTTTAAGACTTTCTCTACCCTTATGGTCTGATGGACTGGACGGAGAACTCTTTGGATATACGTCCAGTCCTTCGTTGTCAATCTCGACCTGTACCTTGTTGTCTGACCAAGGTTTATCCCTTTACTCATGTAGTTCCGACATATAACAGTGGGACGAATAAATTGAATGTCTCATGTAGTACTCTTTGCGACCCGACCTTCTTCGTGTTCGACCGTAGTTCTAACTGTCCTCTTTATAGTCATTGGAGTCTATACTTCTACTGTGGTGGGAATACCGTCTTTCACTTCTTCTTGAGTTTTCGGAGAACTACTTTAACTTTCTCCTCTCACTTTTTCCACCGAATTTCGAGTTGTAAGTCTTTTGATTCTAGTACCGTAGACCAGGGTAGTGGAGCACCCTTTATCTACCCCTTTGTCACCTTTATCACCGACTGAAATAAAAACGCCCGAGGTCTTAGTGACGTCTACCACTAACGTCGGTACTATAATTTTGTACGAATGAGGAGTCTTCCTTTCAATACTGGTTGGATCTATCGTATAACTTTTCGTCTCTGTAATGAAACGGTTGTTTCCAGGTACATAAGTTCCGATACCAAAAAGGACACCAGTATATACCTACACTCTCAACCTGACACTTCTTCCGACTCGTGGTTTCTTAACTACGAAAACTTGACACCACAACCTCTTCTGAGAACTCTCAGGGAACCTGACGTTCCTCTAGGTTGGTCAGGTAAGATTTCCTCTAGTCAGAACCCACAAGAAACCTTCCTGACTACAGTTTCGACTTTGAGGTTATGAAACCGATGAACAACACTTCTCGACTGAGAACTTTTCTGAGACTACGGCCCTTTCTAATTCCTGTCCTCCTCTTCCCCTGTTGTCTCCTACTCTATCAACCTGCCGTAGTGGTTGAACTACCTGTACCCAAACCCACTTGAGGTCCCCAACCACTACTGTCCCTCCGGACCGCACGACGCCAAGTACTCCAGTGTTTCTCAACCTGTGTTGACTAGTTGACTTGACTTGACTTGACAACTTTTAACAAAAATTCTACCAGAAGGAAGCCTACCGATAAGGAACACAGAGGAGACGGTTACTTCGGTGCACAACAGACCTACGTGGACAATCTTTAAGACGAAACCTCTTAGAACTGTCTTTTAATACTGAAAAACTAAGAAGTGTCACGGAAGGCATAGTCGAAAAGAGAAGTAAAGTTGGATTATAACAGAGAACACAAAAGTAAGATTGACGTATGTACAATATGGTAAAAAGTAATCAAAAATCTCACTGTTTATGAAAGTACTGAAAAGACAGACCTTTGTCGTGACGTTATAAAAGTCTCCACCAATGAAAAGTATTTACAAGTCCTACTAAAAGATAAAGGGACAAAGTTAACAAGTAGTTGGTATTCCCAAATAAAAAGGAAGGGAGGGAGGAAGATAGAGAAGGAGAGAAGGAAGGAGGAATGGAGAAAGGAAGGGAACGAGGGAATGAGGGAAGAAATGAAAGACTAATAAAGTAGAGTTCACTTTACTGGAAGGTATTCTGAGTCAAAAGGAATTTTCATTCACAACCTTATATGAACGGAACCGAGGGAAAACAGAACCACTACCAATATCCAGGGAGGTCGGGGTGTCGATCTTAAATTCAACTACACAAGTAGACAGTCAGATTGTGAGTTAAAGATCTTTTTGTAAGAAACCACTTTGTACTAAAAGGGGTAGGGATAACGAGTTTTTCTATGATTTCGTTCGTTTATTCGTTTTTCTTTTATTCTTTTTGGAAGGTAAGAGGTTTGAGTCACAGGAATCCCAATTTAAAGGAACTTTTTTTAGTGTGAAATGAAAAACCTTAAGAAAGTGGGTCCGTCATCACATTATGTCCTATATAGAGAAGGTGGGTGTGGGATGAGTGTGGATCAAAGAAGGTCCAGATAACTAAATTTCCGATCAAGTCAAGTCAGTGAGTCAATACAGACTGCGAAACACTGGGGTACCTGACGTCGTGTGGTCCCAAGGAACACGTAGTGGTTGAGGGTCTCGAACGAGTTTGAGTACAGGTAACTCAGCCACTACGGTAGGTTGGTAGGGTAAGAGACGGCAGGGGAAGAGGAGGACGGAAGTTAGAAAGGGTCGTAGTTCTAGAAAAGGTTACTCAGTCAAGAAACGTAGTCCACCGGTTTCATAACCTCAAAGTCGATGTCGTAGTCAGGAAGGTTACTTATAAGTCCTGAGTAAAGGAAATCCTAACTGACTAAACTAGAGAAACGTTAGGTTCCTGAGAGTTCTCAGAAGAGGTTGTGGTGTCAAGTTTTCATAGTCAAGAAACCACGAGTCGAAAGAAATATCAGGTTTAGAGTGTAGGTATGTACTGATGACCTTTTTGGTATCGAAACTGATCTACCTGGAAACAGTCGTTTCATTATAGACGAAAAATTATACGACAGATCCAACCAACAACCGAGTCGACCATTTCTTAGGTGGAAGTTACACCCTCTGGACTCAAACTAGGGACCCAAACCTTCTAGGGGACCTCTTCCCTTTCCGATGGATGAGGTCATAAGGTCGGACCTCTTAAGGTACCTGACACATCAGGTACCCCAGCGTTTCTCAACCTGTGCTGATTCGTTGAAAGTGAAGGTGAAGGTGATCCAACCAGTATCGAGAAGAAGGTTTCTCGTTCGTAGAAAATTAAAGTATCGACATCGGTGGTAGACGTCACTAAAACCTCGGGGGGTTTTATTTCAGAGAGTAACGAAGGTATAGATAAACGGTACTTCACTACCTTGACCTACGGTACTAGAATTAAAAAACTTACAGCTCAGAATTCGGTTGAAAAAGTGAGAGGAGAAAGTGAAAGAAGTTCTCCGAGAAATCAAGAAGAAGTGAAAGACGGTATTCCCACGATAGTAGACATATAGACTCCAATAGCTATAAAGAGGGTCGTTAGAACTGAGGTCGAATGTGAAGTAGGTGGGTGTAAAGTGTACTACATGAGACGTATATTTAATTTATTCGACCCACTGATATATGTCGGAACTACATGAAGAAAAGGTTAAACCTTGGTCAGACAACAAGGTATTTTTGTGTGATCGATCGATAAAGTGTTAATTACACAACGTAACCAGTTTTGCAAGTAAGTCTAAAAGGGTATTCTACAATGTCTTTTAGGGTTTCCTTGAAAAAGTCGGTTGGGTCATCTTTCGATCTTCGTCTACCTTTTCTCGAAAGACGAATTTTTTTTTTGTTTCGTCTTGACAGTTTTTACTGAAGGGTAAAAAAGACTCACCATGTTTAATATCACGAGTCCGTCTCCGTTGCACGGTGTAAACCTCAGACATAGTATTATTACAATTTACTGAGTGAACGAAAATCTATATAGGGATCTTAAAGTGGCGTCGAAAGGAAAAGTCTGGAGTCAACACTCACACCTAATAACAAACTCGAGACAAGAATTATTTCATCATATGTCTGAGAGTTCTAACGTCTGCTACGTCGGTATAACAAATTTCGACAACTCAACCCTTATAAAGAGCGGTAATTTCACACATTTTTATACTCTAGTAGATTAAATTAAATTGTCGTCATTAAGTGATCATCTTATGATACTTTCCATCTTTATCATTGTAAAGTTCTCCCATCTATTTTAGTATTACTTTATAAACCGTCACCTTACGAACTATAAAAGTGTACACGTCTTCTTTATTCCGTTTGAGTCAAGTCAGTCAGGCTGTACTGACTTCGCTGAATCGTCGTCGTCGTCGTGTCTCTAATTGATTCTTGACTCGAATTTAAACTCTAGACGCTGATATACTTGAATCATTGACGAGACAAACACTGGGGCTTATTCCTTCGTATTTTAAAGGTCACCTTATCTCTTGTATTAAAGACTGGAATTCTTTAGACGTTAAACTACCTATAAGGTTGGAAAACTACAAAACGTCTGGTTTATTAAGTTATATAAAAAATTTTTGATTCGGTATGTGTATCGACTAGGAACTTTACGACTAAAAAGTCGTACCTAGTGTTGTCGTTATTTGTCTTTCCTCCCTTTACCGTATCAAAGGACACTTCCCATTTACTAAATTTTCTTGAACGTAAAACTTTCAAAATAATTGAGTCACATAAAATTCACTTAAATTAAACAAGTATCACAAAACGGAAGGTAATCTCAAATAACTGATCGACTTGAGGGTTTCATGTTCCTGAGTTATGACTTATTCATCATCTGAATGTAATTACATAGAACTCACTATTCATTTACTTAATTATATTACAATGATTAAATCTTATTCCTTTGTTCTAAATAGACAGAAATTTCAAAAAAGGGTACCTTCTCCAAAGCTGTTTTAAGAAATTTTGAAACAGTTTGAGGATTCTTCACACGTCCACTCATTTGTTAAGAAAACGTGACCAATTTGTTATGTGTTAACTAATCACGTAATTTTCCGTACGAAACTAAGTAATAATTGAAGAATTACAGTTGATATAAATTGAAGATACGTCTCATGTAGTACTCTTTACGACCCGACCTTCTTTGTGTTCGACCTTAGTTCTAACGGCCCTCTTTATAGTTATTGGAGTCTATAGGTCTACTGTGGTGGGAATACCGTCTTTCACTTCTCCTTGATTTCTCGGAGAACTACTTTCACTTTCTCCTCTCACTGTTTCAACCGAATTTCGAGTTGTAAGTCTTTTGCTTCTAGTACCGCAGACCAGGGTAGTCAAGTACCCTTTATCTACCCCTTTGTCATCTTTGTCACCGTCTTATATAAAAAGACCCGAGGTTTTAGTGACGTCTACCACTGACGTCGGTACTTTACTTTTCTGCGCATGAGGAACCTTCTTTTCAATACTAGTTAGATCTATCATATAAGTTTTCGTCTCTGTAATGAAACGGCTGATTCCAGGCAGATCAGTTCCGATACCAAAAAGGACACCAGTACATACCTACACTCTCAACCTGACACTTCTTCCGACTCGCGGTTTCTTAACTACGAAAACTTGACACGACAGCCTCTTCTGAGAACTCTCAGGGAACCGGACGTTCCTCTAGGTTGGTCAGGTAAGACTTCCTCTAGTTGGGACCCACAAGAAACCTTCCTTACTACGACTTCGACTTCGAGGTTATGAAACCGGTGGAGTACGCTTCTCAACTGAGTAACCTTTTCTGAGACTACGACCCTCCCTAACCCCCGTCCTCCTCTTCCCTTGCTGTCTCCTACTCTACCGACCTACCGTAGTGTCTGAGCTACCTACACTCAGACTCACTTGAGGTCCTCTACCACTACCTGTCCCTCCGGACCGCACGACGCTAAGTACCCCAGCGTTTCTCAGCCTGTGCTGACTCGCTGACTTGACTTGACTTGACTTAGAATTCATGACTAAAGACAAATCACTTTAGATAGTGACCCAACGGTACCCGGAAACATTACATTTAAGAATTAAATCGTTTTGAGATCGTCGTATAAACAAATGATCTTTTAGACCATTTTTAGATCCTTGTAATATATTGTAAGACGAACGATTTAATCAGGGAAACGGGGAGGTACAGTCGAGAGATGAAAAGAGACGGGACAAGAGACGAGGGTCTTCCGACTCAACCCACCTGTGATAACCGAAGACTGTCTTAAACCGGGTAACTCTCGGATTCTTCGTCTGACCTTCCTTCCCGATCATCCCATACCTCTGGGAAACTTTCTTCGAATACCGAAGCGAGTTCCGTCGGGAAGGGACATTGATATCGTAGAAGACTGGATCGGAACCCCTGGATCCCAATTGGGACACTAGACTGTACGAGAGATTATCAAAAGAAATGTTATATGTACAATGTGAATAAACAATTATAAGAAACAATTTAGGAAGACATTGCTAATATTAACCCCTGAGTTAGATGAAGGATAACCCTGGGGTGTTTTTTCTTTCAAAGGAATGAAAACACGAGTTATGATGTCATAGTCTTGTGGTATAAACAGTTTTTCTGAGGTTGAACTGTACTATTACAATTCTCTTGGAAATCCTTTTTATTATTACTATGGAAATTCAGAAATAGACTTAGAGGTGTTTCGACAAAAACAAAAAAGGAAAAACTTTTACTATAATATCTTTTTGTCTATTTTAAAGAGTGAGTCACTAAAAAAAGAAAGACAAAATGTTCAAATAGTCTTTCTTACGTGGTTAGTACGTACTACTTCGTTTTAACAAGTCTCTTTACGGGTGTCTGTAGACTTAATTACTTGATTTAAACAGTTAAAGTTTTACGATTGGAAGAACTTAAAAAGTTCCTTTACTTTAGAGGACGGACTTTTAATTTTTTATATATATACAAGTTAACTTTGTGACTGTTAACCATAATATTTTGGATAAAATAGTTACGTCACGTTCCTGAAAAATAATCACAACATATTTAGTTCGACGAAGTATTATAATAATAAGTAGTCTGAACATGAGACTCTTACAATAAGCAGGAACTTAAGTCTGACATATTTAGTTAAATATGAGTACTAGAACTTCATTTGTGTCAGGTGTAATTAGAAAACCAATAAACCATAAAAGAATCGCGGGTACGTTCCTCGGAGATATGTAATATACATCAACCAATACTGAGAGAATCGGAAAAAAGGTTTAACAAAGAGTACTCTTTTTTGTAGGTAGAGAAAAAGTCCTAATACTCCCGGAAACCTAGTACCTAACACAAAACATGAGGTCATCCTAAGAGTTTTCATGTACAGTGTCAAATACGTATGTGATATTTACAAATAACAATCACAGGTTACTAATTTCGACGACGTATCATATACGACTTGACAAACTAATACCTTCCGGATCCCTATATTCTTATCAAAAGACTTAGTTCCAAATCTTTGTACTTTAAAACCGAAACCTTTTCTGTCAGAATACGAATAGAGATGAGTGATCAGACAATCGTTTACAATGTTACATATGGTATCTCGGTTGTAACAAAACTCGTCTCACTTCTTACATTTTTACTCTATATTACTTGGACATTGAAAGTCAAGTCAAGTCAGTGAGTCAGCACAGGTTGAGAAACACTGGGGTACTTAACGTCGTGTGGTCCGGAGGGACAGGTTTTGTTTGAGGGCCTCAAGTAGGTTGAGTACAGGTAGTTCAGTCACTACGGTAGGTCGGTAGAGTAGGACAGCAGGGGAAGAGGAAGACGGGGATTATGGAGGGTCGTAGTGTCAGAAAAGGTTACTCAGTTGAGAAGTGTACTCCACCGGTTTCATAACCTCAAAGTCGAAATCGTAGTAAGGAAGGTTTCTTGTGGGTCCTGACTAGAGGAAATCTTACCTGACCAACCTAGAGGAACGTCAGGTTCCCTGAGAGTTCTCAGAAGAGGTTGTGGTGTCAAGTTTTCGTAGTTAAGAAGCCGCGAGTCGAAAGAAGTGTCAGGTTGAGAGTGTAGGTATGTACTGGTGTCCTTTTTGGTATCGGAACTGATCTGCCTGGAAACAACTGTTTCATTACAGAGACAAAAACTTATATGATAGATCCAACCAGTATTGAAAGGAAGGTTCCTCATTCACAGAAAAGTAAAGTACCGACGTTAGTGGTAGACGTCTCTAAAAACTCGGGGGGTTTTATTTCAGACTGTGACAAAGATAACAAAGGGGTAGATAAAGGGTACCTCACTGCCCTGGTCTACGGTACTAGAATCAAAAGACTACAACCCGAAATTCGGTTGAAAAAGTGAGAGGAGAAAGTGAAAGTAGTACTCCGAAAAATCAAGGAGAAGTGAAAGACAGTATTCCCACCACAGTAGACCTATAGACTCCAATAACCATAAAGAGGGTTGTTAGAACTAAGGTCGACCACGAAGAAGGTCGGGTCGCAAAGAGTACTACATGAGACGTATCTTCCATTTATTCGTCCCACTATTATATGTCGGAGCTACATGAGAAAAAGGATAAACCTTGGTCAGACAACAAGGAACAGGTCAAGATTGACAACGAAGGACTGGACGTATATCCAGTCCTCTGTCCAGTCCACCAGACCATAAGGGTAGAGAAAGTCTTAAAAGGTGTCAAATAACACTAGGTGTGTCAGTTTCCGAAACCGTATCAGTTATTTCGTTTTTATATACACAAAGACCTTGAGAGAAAAAAAAAGGTACTAGGTCTCCTACAACCGGTAAACTAGAGACCAAGGAGATCGAAAAGATTTTGGTCGAACTTGTAGATCTTCAAGTGTCAAGTGCATAACGACTTCGGACCGAACCTCTTAAAATCATCGTACACTCTACTCAAGTTAACACACCATCAAACTCGTAAGAAACCGTAACAGAAAGAAACCCTCAAATCACTCGAATATAATATTTAAAGTTTTAACATCTTTAGAGATTCGTAAAACTGAATGAGTTTAAATTTGTAAAAGAGGTAAATCCTTCGCGAAAGTACCTCATTCAACACGATTGTCAGTTCCGAGGTGACAGTGGTATGACTTCGACTCTTTTAATCTAACAGGAAAAAGGTCAACGACCCTTCTCTTCTGTATTAAACGACTCTGAAACTTAGGACTCTAAAATATCGTTTATATATCCCTCAATTCTGTAATAAAAAACCGTACCTCCAACTCCATGACTTAGTCATCGTCTATCGAGTAGAATTAGTTTGACAAAGACCTTGGTTGGACTTGATAAAAAGACAAAGGATCGTACGGGTCTAGGACGAATATAGGGTTCGGACTAAGATGTCAGAAGGAATTAGGATATTTAGATCTCAACCAAGTCAACGAATGTCAGTTCTTGGTCTACCTACACATTCTATTTTCGATTTACGGATGTTTTTAAATCTTTCAATTTGTAATCGGTACCATTATAGGTACACACTACATTGTACTCACACCCGAACTCAAAAGTACCTTCTAAGGTACCTTATCTTCTATGTATAAAACCTTGAACTACCTACTCATCTTAGACTTATTCGTCCTTTCTTTTCTCTCCCTTAAGGTCCAGGATATTAGTTGTGACATTTACGGTCACCAAGTTCCTTCACACCCCAATATCTCTCTATTCCGGATAAAAAGGTCTTATTTAACAGTAGTAAAGAAAACTTAAAGTGATATTAAAAGAATGTATAAAATTAGAACAATGAAATAGATATTAGAGGTTAAATTTTTTTTAGACCACTACCTATTACACCGAACACTAAATATATACAAGTGTTTTGTTTGTATCTATATAAAAATTCATACATACACTTACTATGTGTGTACAAGTATATACTTGGTGAAATAGGGACTTAGTTATCCAGGGTTAGACGATACAAGAAAGTAACTTACTTAGGGGTCCACGACACTCCCAAGAACGGTACGAACAACCGTCACTCTCCTCCGTCCATATCCGTGTATTCTTTATGAAATTCAACTCTCTAAGTTTCATAAAGAATGTATGGATATGGACGTAACTGTACAGATATGATGGCGTACACTTTATCGATCGCCCTTTGTCGATATAATAATATCCCTCGAGTCGAACCACGAGATTCTACTAGATCTCCGCACCCTACCACACCACCCTCCCTCCAAGTTCTCCCTTCCGTATATACATATATATACCGACTAAGTGTAACAACATGTCGTCTTTGGTCGTGTTGTAACATTTTATCAATGTAAGGTTAATTTTTTCTTTTTTTGAAAACTCAGTTAGTTGAGAACTTGAGAACTATGGACCCACCTAGTTTTGATACAACGTCACTGAAACCCATTACAAATGTTTCCAATTTCTTTACAATTTATTTCAAATTTAAATTAATATAGTCTAACTCTTGTTTACTCTTTTGACTCCAAGTTTAACAGTTAAAATACATTTGTAAACAAAACTTAAAAAGACGGAGTCAATAAATCAACTAACAAGATTGACATAAAGAGTCAAAGTTTTTTTCCGATTTCCTCTTTACAGTAATTCGGGGAAAATGAGTCACTTATTCTCAAGTCACAAATTTGAACCAACTTTGACCGATTTTTATTCGTTTGCAAACACGAAATTTTAAGTCAATTCAATTCGTTTTAAAATAACTTAGAGAACATTTACAATCACAGAATCACCCTTTTCTTGTTACTATTGATCCTACTTTAAGGTCTGCAGTTTTCGGAACGTAGGTTCTCTTTTCTTCTTGTAAGAAAACAAGTTAAGATCCCCAGTCTCACCCGAAGTACGTCCCGATATTTACCCTTAAGTGGACGACACAAAGTCCGGTTGTCAAAAAAGGGTAATTTAACACCTTTTAGGAGTTTGTTTATGTTGAGGTTCTCCCGATGGAACTCTAATATGGGGGGGTCTCTAATCATAAAGAATCAACTTTTGACCCTCCATTTAACGAAAGACAGTCGTAATAATCTGGATAAAATATTGACAAAATACTAAGAAGTCCTTCCTCCTTTACTTCTGACCTTAGAACCCCGTGGAACATAGATTTTGAACCTCGACGGAGATCTAAGGGAAAAACATTCAAGAGATACGTTTTGGCGACACATTATCATAGGAATTATACAGTGTAACAAAATTACCATCGTCGAGAAAGTACCATTTAACGACTTTTCCTTTCACGTTATCTTCTTTTAAGTCTTAACGAAAATATCAGGACCAAGTACACGAATGGTCGACACATTATGAAGTCCTCGTGTTATTAGTGTGGGTTAAAAGGCTACAGTATCTGTATATGTTATTACTTATATTTTAGAAGTCACTTGATACTTTACGACGTTTATCTCCGTTAATGTAAAAATTCCAAAATTTTTCAGGTGAGTCTTTTATCTTGTCATTAAATTGTTAATCAAAGATGGGACACAGTAGGGACTGAAACTTTCCAATAGTAAAGAATCCCCTCTTCGTGTCCCAATACAAATGGAATATATATTTTCCATCACGACACTAGTTGTTATGAACTGTATCCAAAAAGTGTTGTTCTTTAGTAAGTTGTTCCTAAACATTTTCTCCATTAAATGGGAATCAGGTCAAACGGTTCTACATACGGGAGTGGGACCTAATACAGTCGGAACTCCTCCCCTAAGTAATAAGTCACTGAGTTAGTAGAGACTGAGAAACGTTGGGGTACCTGACGTCGTACGGTCCGAAGGGACAGGAAGTGCTAGAGGGTCTCAAACAACTTTGAGTACAGGTAACTCAGTCACTACGGTAGGTTGGTAGAGTAGGAGACAACACGGGAAGAGGCGAACGGGAGTCAGAAACGGTCGTAGTCCTAGAAAAGGTTACTCAGTCAAGAATCCTAGTCCACCGGTTTCATAACCGCAAAGTCTAAGTCGTAGTCAGGAAGGTTACTTATAAGTCCCAACTAAAGGAAATCCTAAATGACCAAACTAGAGGAACGACAGGTTCCTCTAGTTTGGTCCTTCTCTATGAAATACATAGACTTGGATGAAGACAAAACGTTATTCTAACAGACTACACAATCCCTGTTAAGTTTCTTGTACTAAAACTCGTTCGAGACCCTCAACCACTACCTGTCCCTTCGGACCTCACGAAGGTACCCCAGCGTTTCTCAGCCTGTGTTGACTCGCTGACTTGACTTCATGGAAGATTTCTAATCCTTACTTTATAAGTTTAATAGGTAACAGTAAATATACATATTGTATTACAGGTATCATCTAAGACCTATAGAGATTTGTACTCCAAATAAAACTCATCTCCATTTCTTTACCAGCACTACTAAACAAAGGAATTCTGACTATTAGTACCCTTCAGGGACCGTAAGGTCACCAATCCTGAGACATGAGAACGACGACTCCCGGGGTCAAACTAGGGACCAGTCCCTTGATTTTTAGGATGTTCAGTACATCACGTCGGTTTTGGTTTTTTTTTAACTATTTGTATCACAGGAGAGGGAGATAAATCTGTTTAAATTATTTTGATAGTTTAGCATTATACTTTAACGTTCGTAACACCAATTGTAACAAATTCTAATAGTTTTAAACCACTATGGATAAGTAGGTACTAGTTCTATCAGGGATGTAAATTGATAACGAGTAGAATTACCAATTAAATAATAAGGGGGTTTGATTATGTTGTTATTGAGGATTGAAAACTATGACACATAGAACTTAATGTCACTTAAGAAACGATGGGAAGTCACACAAAACTTTCGTTATAAATGACGGTCTCTCTAGTTACTTATACTCTATTGTGATACTACTTAATTTATCTGTAAATTATTCTTGGTATATTTCACTTATATATACACCCAGGATATAATTTTTATAAGACGTATTCATGACAATAGATTTTTAGAACTTTTTATGTTCTTCTAATTAAGGAGAGGATTATATGATCGAAATCTTGAATAAAAGAAATATTTGATCAGATGATATAATAGTTTTATTATGTCATAAGTTGTCTCTGTGTTGAAAGTTGTAAGGTACGGAGGAGAATATGACCACTCTTCGATTGTAATATATCGGTGGTAGTGTAATTCAAAACACATATAAAAATGACTTCATTGTGCGACTTGAAATTTTCTTTCTATTTATAAAGTTAGGTGAGACGAAACGAAAGAGACGAAATAATAAAGTAGTTTCAGTGGGAAAGTGACACTTTAGGTCTACCGTATATTATTACCTTTTACGGTAGTTATTATCTCATAGACCAAAAAGTATCCTTTCTTATCGTTCCATAAGGATTTTAAGACTCTGACGGAAGGGTATAAACTATACTATGTACAGATGACTACCCGGAGGAAAAAACGACCTATTACAAAGAGTGTGTGTATGTATGTAAAATCATATTCTTCTTAGTGTTTTTAACGTTAATCAAATTTACAAAATTTTTTCGGTTGATTATAAATTAAAAATTTGAAATTATAGTTTAAATCCTATATGTACGTACGTACGAATCAGTATAGACTGAGAGACTGGGGTACCTGACATCGGTCAGTCTGAGGAGACAGGTACCCTAAAGGTTCAGTTCTTATGACATCACCCATCGGTAAAGGAAGAGGTACACACGAGACGACATGATTCAACGAAGTCAGGACAGACTGAGAAACGTTGTGATACCTGGTATTGGACGGTTAGAGAAGACAGGTGTCCTAAGAGGTCCTTTCATATGACCTTACCCAACAACACGGGAGGCGGTCCTCTATAAGGGTTGAGTTCTTGACTTGGTCTCAGAACACAGAGGACGTGTCCGGCTTTCTAAGAAATGGTGATCGTGGTAGACCCTTCGGGGTCAATAATCCCATCTGGAATTATATAAACAAAATAATAAAAAGTATCTAAAGGTCGAAAACAATTTTTTATAGTAAAAGGAAACATCCTTAATATTCAGTCAAGTCAAGTCAACGAGTCAGCACAGGTTGAGACGTTGGGGTACCTGACGTCGTGCAGTCCGGAGGGACAGGTAGTGTTTGTTGGCCTCGAACGAGTTTGAGTGCAGGTAGTTCAGCCACTATGGTAGGTAGGTTGGTAGAGTAGGATACAGGAGAGGAACAGGACGGGAGTTAGAAAGGGTCGTAGTCCCGGAAAAGGTCACTCAGTCAAGAAGTGGAGTCCACCGGTTTCTTAACCTCAAAATCGAAGTTGTAGTAAGGAAGGTTACTTGTGGGTCCTGACTAGAGGAAATCCTTCCTGACCAACCTAGAAGAACTTCAAGTTCCCAGAGAGTTCTTAGAAGAGGTTGTGGTGTCGAGTTTTCGCAGTTAAGAAGATACGAGTAGAAAGAAATATCAGGTTGAGAGTGTAACTATATACTGATGACCTTTTTTGTATCGGAACTAGTCTACCTGGAAACAACTGTTTCACTACAGAGACGAAAAATTATACGAGAGATCCAACCAGTATTCAAACGAAGGTTCCTCAGTCAAGTCAAGTCAAGTCAGCGAGTCAGCACAGGCTGAGAAACGCTGGGGTACTTAACGTCGTGCGGTCCGGAGGGACAGGTAGTGGTTGAGGATTTCAAATGGGTTTGAGTCCAGGCAACTTAACCACTACGGTAGGTCGGTAGAGTAGGAGACGCAGGGGAAGTGGAGGACGGGGGTCAGGGAGGGTCGTAGTCCCAGAAAAGGTTACTCAGTTGAGAAACGTACTCTACCGGTTTCATAACATCAAAGTCGAAGTTGTAGTCAGGAAGGTTTCTTGTGGGTCCTGACTAGAGGAAATCCTACTTGACCAATCTAGAAGAACGTCAGGTCCCCTGAGAGTTCTCAGAAGAGGTTGTGGTGTCAAGTTTTCGTAGTTAAGAAGTCACGAGTCGAAAGAAGTGTCAGGGTTGAAAATGTAGGTAAATACTGGTGACCTTTTTGGTATCGGAACTGATCTGCCTGGAAACAACCGTTTCATTATAGAGACGAAAACTTATACGAAAGATCCAACCAGTATTGAAAGGAAGGTTGCTCATTCGTAGACAATTAAAGTACCGACGTTAGTGGTAGACGTCACTAAAAACCTCGGGGTTTTTTATTTCAGTCGGCGACAAAGGTGACAAAGGGGTAGATAAACGGTACTTCACTCCCCTGGTCTACGGTACTAGAAGTAAAAGACTTACACCTCGAAATCCGGTTGAAAAAGTGAGAGGAGAAAGTGAAAGTAGTTCTCCGAGAAATCAAGGAGAAGTGAAAGACGGTATTCCCACCATAGTAGACATATAGACTCCAATAACTATCAAGAGGACCGTTAGAACTAAGGTCGAACACGAAGGAGGTCGGGTCGTAAAGGGTACTACATGAGACGTATATTCAATTTATTCGTCCCACTGTTATATGTCGGAACTGCATGAGGAAAAGGATAAACCTTGATCAGACAACAAGGTACAGGTCAAGATTGACAACGAAGGACTGGGTATATGTCTAAAGAGTTCTCCGTCCAGTCCACCAGACCATAAGGGTAGAGAAAGTCTTAAAAGGTGTCAAAAAACACCAGGTGTGTCAGTTTCCGAAACCGTATCAGTTCTTTCGTCTTTATCTACAAAAAGACCTTGAGAGAACGAAAAAACTACTAGGTCTCCTACAACCGTTAAACTAGAGACCAAGGAGGCGGAAAAGATTTTGGTCGAACTTGTAAGCCTTCAAGTCCCAGGTTCCTCATTCGTAGAAAGTTAATAGAAAATCCTAAACTTTATCGAGTCGACCTTAACATAGTGGAGGTGATCGAAACAAGTATACCACAAAGGATTCCGGGTGAACTGAAGTGTGAGACCTTACAGACCGAGATCACCCACCCCCGACCAGAGTGGTAGGACCAGTAGACCCATAAATTCTAGAACCCTTACCAAAACTAGTGACGGTAGACATGTCAAAATGTTTAGAGAGAGGTATCAAAATTCCGTGACATAGTCTAAATTAGGGAAGTCAGATAAACGGTATCGGAGAGAATAATAGTTATTGGTGGTGGTCTCACCATGTAAACCACACTAGTCACTTGGGTATGCCTGTGTAGTAGTGGGGTAGTATCAAATGAAATCTTAAATGAGAACCACAACATGTAGACCTAAAACTGGTTACATATTGTCATATGTAAGTACAAATTTCATGTTACTTCTGACAAAAGTGACATGATTTTTTAGGAGACTAGAAGGATAAGTAGGGAACGTGATGGAAGTCGGGGACCGGTTGTGACTAGAAAAATGACAGAGGTATCAAAACGAAAAAGGTCTTACAGTACAACAACCTTGGTATATAATACATCGAAAAAGTTTGATTGAAGATAAATCAATATACGTAAATTGAAAGGGGATATAACTACCTCCTTCGAAGTACCGAAATATCGAGTAAAGAAAAATCGTGACACCACAACCTCTTCTGAGAACTCTCAGGGAACCTGACGTTCCTCTAGGTTGGTCAGGTAAGACTTCCTCTAGTCGAGACCCTAAAGAAACCTTCCTTATTACGATTTCGACTTTGAGGTCATGAAACCGGTGGAGTACGTTTCTCAACTGAGTAACCTTTTCTGACACTACGACCCTCCCTAACCCCCGTCCTCCTCTTCCCCTGCTGTCTCCTACTCTACCGACCTACCGTAGTGACTGAACTACTTGCACTCAGATTCACTTGACGTTCACAACCACTACCTGTCACTCCGGACCGCACGACGTCAAGTACCCCAGTGTTTCTCAGTCTGTGCTGACTCGCTGACTTGACTTGACTTGACTGACTTATAATGTAAAAACTTATGGGTTACCGAGTAAATAGGTAAGTATATAACATCCTGTAGAACTAACGAAGGTTCAAAACCGTCAATACTTATTTTGATGACATTTGTAGGTACATGTCCAAAACAAAAACAAAACAAAAAAAGCCCCCAACCCCATAGTATTCAAAAGAGTAAGAAACCCATTTATGACTTCTCACTAAGGACCTGGTTTACTATTCTCATACTAATCAAAACATTCTTTGACGACTTGACAGAAGGTTTCATCGACATGATAAATGTAAAGGTGTCAATTACTTAACTCTCAAGGATTTCAGGTGTACGAGTGGTCGTAAACTACAATCACAAGGTCCAAAACCGGTAAGAATATCCACAAATCACCATAGAGTATCAGCAAACCCGAAGGAACCACCGAGTCTACCATTTCTTTGAAGGACATTATGTCCTCTTATCCCAAGTTAGGGACCCAACCCTTCTAGGGAACCTCTTCCCTTACCGATGGGTGAGGTCATAAGAACGGACTTTTTAGGGTACCTACGTCCTCGGACTACCCGATGTCAGTCACCCTAGTGTTTTCTAAGTCTGTGTTGACTCGTTAATTGTGAAGGAAAGTATCAACAAAGGTAGACGTAAAGCGATCACCATTTCTTAGACGGACGGTTACGTCCTCTGTGTTCTCTGGACTCTTCTAGGTGACCTCTTCCCCTACCGGTGGGTGAGGTCACAAGAGCGGACCATTCTAGGGTACCTGTCTCCTTGGACCTCCCGATGTCAGGAGTCACAGTGTTTCTCAGTCTGTACTGACTCACCGATTCTACAGGGGAAAGGGACTACTGTATGCTACAACTCGTAGAAAAGTATACTAATGTACGGCAGACATATAAAGGAGACCATTCCACAGACAATCCAGAAACTGAGTAAAAAATAAACCCAACCAACAAAAGGATAACAACTCAAAATTCTCAAGAAAATTATAATACCTATTGTCAAGAAATACTCTACAGAAAACGTTTCTAAAAGAAGATCAGGCTCCAAACAGAGAGTAAAGAATTCCAACAGAAAGTGTCTGGTTTTCGATTACGATGCAATTACGATTACTTCAGGTTAACTAGTTAAACAGAAAGTACTTAACACGGGAAACATAACATAGATTTTTCAATAACGGTACGGATTCTAGTAGATCCAAAATAGGCTACAATAGAAGATTCGTATAATATTAAAACGTAAAATGTAAATCCCGATACTAGGTAAAACTCACTTCAAAACACTTCCCACAATATATACACAAATCTAAGTACAAAAACGTATCCCTATATTTCTCGGAGGACTACTTTCACTTTTTCCTCTCACTTTTTCGACCGAATTTTGAGTTGTAAGTTTTTGGTTTCTAGCACCGTAGGTTAAAGTAGTGAAGTACCGTTTATCCACCCTTTTGTTACCTTTGTCACTGTAAAAGAATCCGAGGTTTTAGTGACGTCTACCACTTACGGTGGTACTTTACTTTTCTGAGAACGAGGAACCTTCTTTTCGATACTGGTTGGATCTGTCGTATAACTTTTCGTCTCTATGTTGAAACGGCTGTTTCCAGGTATATCAGTATCGATAACAAAAAGGTCATCAGTATATACCTACAATCGCAACCTGTTATGTTTTTCGACTCGGGACATCTTAACGACGAAAACTTGACACAACAAACTCTTCGGAGAACTCTCAGGGAACCTGACGTTCCTTTAGTTTGATTAGCTAGGATTTCCTTTAGTTAGGACTTATAAGTGACCTTCCTGATTACGACGTCGAGGTTATGAGACCAGTAGACTACGTTCCCGTCAGGGTTATCTTTTCTGTGACTCCGACCCTTTCTAATGTCCGTCCTCCTTTTCCCCTACCGTCTCCTACTCTACTAACCTACCACAGTGGATGAACTACCGGAACTCAAACTCGTTCGAGATCCTCAACCACTACCTGTCCCTTCGGAACACACGACGTTAGGTACCCCAGTGTGTTTCAGCCTGCACTGACTCACTGACTTGACTTACCTTGACTATATCAGCAACCCGAAGGAACCACCGAGTCACCATTTATTAAGTGGCCGCACGTCCTCTGTGCCCTCTGTAAGTTAGGGACCCAGTGCTTCTAGGGGACCTCCTCCTTTACCGACGGATGAGGTCATAAAAACGGACCTCTTAGGGTACCTGTCTCCTCGGACTCCCCGATGTCAGGTATCCCAACGTTTCTCAGCCTGTGTTGACTACGATGAATCGTTCAGACCGAAGTGAATCACACTATTAGAGATCCGGATACAACGACGTTTACCGTAATGAAGTAATAAAAAATACCGACTACTTATCGGGTAACATAAACACATATACACACACACACATATGTGTGATGTAGAATAATAAGGAGTCAACCACCCGTAAACGTAACAAAGGTACAGAACCCATAAAATTTATCACGACGACACCTGTAATCCCACGTACATAGAAAAACTTAATGTTCAAAGAGAGAGATACGGGTCCTAACCCAACGACCCAGTATACCATCGAGACAAAAAACAAAATATCCCTAGAAGTATGACAAGAGGTATTATGGACATAGTTAAATGTAAGGGTGGTTGTCACGACCTTTCAAGGGAAAAGAGGTGTGGGAGAGGTCGTAAATAGTAGACATCTGAAGAACTATTCCTGGTAAGACTAACCTCACTCAACCATGGAGTAACATAAAAAATAAATGAAAAGAGATTAATAATTACTATGACTCGTAGAAAAGTACACGAAGAACCAGTCGACATACAGAATAAACCTCTTCCCAGAATAAATCTAGAAGATGGGTAAAAAATAAAAAAGACCCGAGGTTTTAGTGACGTCTACCACTAACGTCGGTACTTTAATTTTGTACGAATGAGGAACCTTCTTTTCAATATTGGTTGGATCTATCGTATAAGTTTTCGTCTCTGTAATGAAACGGCTGATTCCAGGCAGATCAGTTCCGATACCAAAAAGGTCACCAGTACATACCTACACCCTCAACCTGATACTTCTTTCGACTCGTGGTTTCTTAACTACGAAAACTTGACACGATAACCTCTTCTGAGAACCCTCAGGGAACCTGACGTTCCTCTAGGTTGGTCAGGTAAGACTTCCTCTAGTCGGGACCCACAAGAAACCTTCCTTACTACGATTTCGACTTTAGTCATGAAACCGGTGGAGTGTGCCCATCAACTGAGTAACCTTTTCTGAGACTACGACCCTCCCTAACCCCCGTCCTCCTTTTCCTCTGCTGTCTCCTACTTTACCGACCTACCGTAGTGGCTGAGCTACCTGCACTCAACTCATTTGAGACCCTCAACCACTACCTGTCCCTCCGGACCGTACGACGTTAAGTACCCTAGCACTTCTCAACCTGTGCTGACTCATTGACTTGACTTGACTTGGGTAAAAACTAACCTAATAAACCCAAAAAACTACAACTCGACATATTCAACAAATATATAAAACCTCTAACTAGATAACAACCGACGTAACAAACGTTTATCAAAGAGGGGAAGACATCCAACAGAAAAACAAAAGAAATACCAAAGGAAATGACAGGTTTTCGAAAATTCAAACTAATCCAGGGTAAACAAATAAAAAAAAGAATAAAGGTAATGAGAGACTCTGTCTAGACTTTTCTATTATGACACTAAATACAGTTTCACACAGAACAGATACAAAAGGAGATCATCAAAATATCATAGATCAAAATGTAAATCCAGAAATTAGGTAAAACTCAAATAAAAACAAGTACCACAACCCCTCACAAGACTAAAGTAAGAAAATGTGCGTCGACAGGTCAAAAGGGTCGTAACGTATGACTTCTCTCATAGCAAAGAGATGATCTATAAGAACGGAGGAAACAGTATCTAATTAACTGGTATCCAAATACACCCAAATAAAGATTCGAATTTATGGAAAGACGGATGAATTCATTTTGGTTGTTTATATATATATATATATATATATATATAAAAAATGTTTATAGACTGTTTTTTATTGAAATCCATCTACCAATTTGAAATGTCAAGTCAACTCACAAAAATTTTCCTTTACTGTATTTATACATACACAAAACATTTATAAAATACCTTATTTTTATCACGAAAAATAACGTTAAAATATAATACATAAGATCTTTACGATGAAATAAGTTTGAAAGTTAGTCTTTAGAAATGGGACTTAATTCATTTAAAATCTACTATATAATAAATCTACTATACAATAATCGGTCGATAATACTTTCTTTAGTGTCTACCTAATGTAATTTTTAACTTGTAATTAAACTAGACAAATTCTATAAACTTTACAAATAAAGGTTAATTGAGTACTTACAAATATTCTTTAGTCATCAACTGGAACGGACCACTGAATTTGGGAATAAAATTCGGGTCTTTACCTGTGGAAATACATCGTACTCAAACCTTTAGTGTCCCGTGAGGTTCCGGGAAACGAAACCCCTGGAAGTCCCGTTAATGTGACCAAACTTTTTTATTGCTCGAGAGATATTCCGACTGATGCTTTTGAATAGACAGTAAGACTGTACAATCTTCTTTAGATGACCTTTACAACCACCGTTCTTGTACTTTACCTGAACAACTCTATTTTCTATAGGTTTTCCTCTATGTAAATTTCTGTAGAGTAATTAGTTTAACTGTCACCTTTTCGGGTATATCTCTCCTTTTTTTCTCATGTCTACAGAATGATTTGGTACCGAGTAATCAAAAAGGAAAAGGGGGAAAGTAAGAGATATAAAAGGTAATCTTACAGAGACTTATATCAGTCAAAAATGTACTTACTAAATTTCGGACTGTCAGTGTAATGTAATGTATCGTTAAACAAAATCTTCATATTTATCAAAAATTTTTAAGTCACAATCAATTAAAACTCTAAGTTTAAAAAAGATTAGATTCTCCTTTTATCCTATATTGTTACAATCTACTCTATAGACTTACAAAAGTGTGTACACCTTAAGTTTCACAATTACTCGGTGTACCAAACGTTTCACAGGATTGTTTACAACCATTTTCACGACTGAAACTGTAAACGTCATTGATTTCAAATTTGTACCATAGTCAAAATTTTCTAGAAATTTTTTGTTTTAAATTCAAAATAAAATTATAGTATATTTGATATTTTGATATATTTATACATTATGTTAATGTATATTATTAAATTCTTCGTATTGAGTACTTCACACTTACAAAAAAAGGGGTGATACTGAAATCTAAAACATCAAGGTCAAGAAGGGTATTGATCTATTTTTCTGACGAAACAGAAGAGAACACTTATAATTCATATTCTTTCAAGAAACTGGTAACCGAGTGTCTTTTGACTAAGATAACCCTTGAATTACACAGACTAGGTCACGTTATCACTATGTTTAAGTTTAAGGTAAAGTCAGAGGTGAAAAACCGGACTTCAGTTCGACATTACTCTGTCTCGACCGTTCTAGTCCGAGAAGACTGAGAAACAATCAAGGTTAGAGAGATGAGTAAATCGGTACTAAAGACTCGGAACCTTTCCTTCCCTCCCTGACCACTATCAGCATGGATAGACCCCCACACGACCATAATAGGAAAAGACTTCGATCATCTCAGAGTAGTCCACGAAAGGAAAAGGAACACTTTTACAGATGGTAGGGGTCAAAGTCACGCAACTAGTTTGTATCAAAGGTTGGTATGAAAGTGATAAAGGGAACCAAGAAATCAACAAGAAGTCACAGACACGTAGGTCATAGTTGAAGTCGAATAAAAAGGATTCAAAAAAAACGAAAACAGACCAATAGATAGGAGTTCATAGGTCGTATTAGGTTTTTAGGTTGTGGTTCGAAAAAAAGATTAATTCTGGGTATAAACCAGGTTCTTTTGTAATTAAGAGAGAGGGTCGATTAAGACCCTTAAAGGATCTTGACACCGAGTACAAGACGATACCGTTTCTGGCAGTCGGTTGGGGAGATAACTGTAAAGATTTCTTACTGTCTCTGTAAAATGACTAGTAGAGAGTTTATTTTGTCCTACAACTGGTTCGAAAGATGACTTATCGAAACTTCGGAAAAGTGACCCGAACACAAGTTTTCATCTCATTTGAGACATAAGAAGAAACCCTTACCACTGTGAGCTTCGTTTTAAAAAAAGTTTTTAGGAGAAACTTAAAGTTGGAATGAAAGACTGTTGAAAATGTGGTCTTCATACACCAATTGGTTCTTATGTATTGACTAACAGAACGTTGAAAATACGTTCAGGACGTAGAACCAGAGTTTGTGATGAGACCTTTCTTCAGACTTACTAGAGTCGTTAAATCAACTTTGAAATCTCACTCTATGTGGTAGATTTTTAATTCTGTTTTAATAGTAATCCTTTATTTTGTTTTCACCTACCAGAACTTCGAGTAAGGAAGATTAAAGACCACTTTTCACTTTCAACGAGTAAGTACAGACTGACAAACACTGGGGTACCTGTCATCGGACGGTCCGAGGAGACACGTACCTTAAGAAGTCTGGTCTTATAACCTTCTCCAGGTCCCCAAGAGGGGTTTGGTCCCTAGCTTGGGTCCAGAAGGTGTAACGTTTACCTAAGAAATGGTAGACTCGGTGGACCATCGAATTGTCTTAATCGGGTCATCTTCTGTCCCTTAATGTTCGATAACTCTTATGAAGAGGTGACCCTCGGAAGGTAACGATATATCTGTGTATGTCTGTGTATCTACAAGGGACGAAGAATACGAATATTTATTGTCCTGTAAAGTTTCTAGTCCAAGGAGAGACAACTTTATATACGGTTATAACATACCAGATTGAGATAGACCAGATCCATATAGAGAGACCTTTTTAAATTTCGGATCTCTAATATCACACGAGACGATGAAGTCATCAATAAAAAAAGAACGTTTGGGTTGAAAATGTAAAAATGATCGATCCACTCATATAGTAAACGTTTTCTCAACCTTTGTCACTTTCAGGGACACGTAACACAATAACCTTCACCAACACAAAGTGACCGAATAGAACCTCTACTTTTTGTAGGGAAGGATATCTGTCACCGACATCCCTCTGACATTTTACACTGTCTAAACGAGTTTCTCGGTCAAAAGGACGGCGTCTATCCCCTGATGTCACAATAAAATATCGGACCCTAGTTCGACCCACCGAGGTCACAAGTCTACGGAACTTCATTCGTGTCATTGGTCCCTTATGTCTTCGGGTCCCCGGACACCACTGACGAGTCAATAGTATTCCTGACATTCCCCACCATGAGTCGACGATATTCGGTGTTTGTTCGTGCCTAAAGATTTCTCTTCATCTATACAGTGTTTTCCGTTAGTACCCATCAACCCCGATGTCAATCGGTCACTTTTCCTCCGATCTAAAACGTCTTAGACCTTTAAACGGACTTATTATGACATAATACCGACTTTTCACCATCTGCTGTGTAAATGTTTCTACTCAATGGAATCGATAACGACGTCTGAAAAGACTATTATAATTTCCCTGTGTATTTGACTCAACTTGACCTAGAATGGTCGAGTACCTTTTTTTTTAAGACTTAACAAACAAACAAACTGATAAAGACCCCCGGTTTCTGAGTCTATGTGGTCAACCAACTTCTTTTTAGGTCTGAAGTATCTTACTGCAACTGTTTTTTATTCGGTCTTGTTTAGATTATAGATCACATGTGTTAGAGTCGAAGGAACCCCTCAACTCGATAGGTGTAAAGATTTGAATGATCTATGGTCTCGATTCCACCGACACCAAGATGACAAGTAAAAACCTAAGCGAACGATAAAAAATACAGTTGAAATATTTGTAACTATTACTATAGGTTCACATACTTACACAATAACAATTAATCTATTTAAGTAAATGTGGGGGTAACAACCTAAGACATTACTCGGTAGACATACAAATTCTTTCCGAACTCTCGTATTTTGAACGGTCCTAACATGTTTCCTCTGTAACAAGAGTACGATTCGCTACTTGTTTTTAAAACAGAAAAGTATGTTCTGAATTGTATCAACCCCAATTATACGTCACCATAGAAAACTAAATTATAGGGAAAGACAGACCACTTTACTGATTACGATACGTGGTGTCTCCTTCATCAGTGGTGAAGAGGGAGGACACGGACTGTAGTAACGTTTAACGACTGTGATGACCCAGAACTGTACGACAAAACTTATAACGATTATGTAAAAATGTCTTAGTGACGTCTACCACTGACGTCGGTACTTTAATTTTCTACGAATGAGGAACCTTCTTTTCAATACTGGTTAGATCTATCGTATAAGTTTTCGTCTCTGTAATGAAACGGCTGATTCCAGGTAGATCAGTTCCGATACCAAAAAGGACACCAGTACATACCTACACTCTCAACCTGACACTTCTTCCGACTCGCGGCTTCTTAACTACGAAAACTTGACACCACAACCTCTTCTGAGAACTCTCAGGGAACCTGACGTTCCTCTAGGTTGGTCAGGTAAGACTTCCTCTAGTCGGGACCCACAAGAAACCTTCCTTACTACGATTTCGACTTCGAGGTCATGAAACCGGTGGAGTTCGTTTCTTAACTGAGTAACCTTTTCTGACACTACGACCCTCCCTAATCCCCGTCCTCCTCTTCCCCTGTTGTCTCCTACTCTACCGACCTACTATAGTGACTGAGTTACCTGTACTCAGACTCACTTGAGGTCCTCAACCACTACCTGTCCCTCCGGACCGCACGACGCTAAGTACCCCAGCGTTTCTCAGCCTGTACTGACTCGCTGACTTGTCTTGACTTATCTAAAAATGTAAAGAAAAAAATTAAATTTCATCGCAACTAAATGTTATAATGAAAGTCCACATGTCGTATCACTAAGATACAAAAATATCTAACATGAGGTAATTTTCAAAAATTTCTAATCACCGATATTGACAGATGTAATATGTTATTATATAGGAACAACGAATAGACAAAATATGTAACACCAAACATACAGAATTAGGATATAGGGATTGAATGGAGAGAAAAGAACGGAAACAGGAAACCATTCGTGATGAAATAAAAGATATAGACTTAGACAAAGACAAAACCATATATGAGAATAAAAAGAATCTGGTATGTATTAACTGTGTCCTAAATAAAGAGACTGAATAAAGTGAATTATATTATAAGACATCCAGGTAGGTACAACGATGTTCACGGTAATAAAGTAAGGAAAATTACAGACTCATTATACGGTAATATACACACACACACACACACACATATATATATGTATATATATATAGAATATGTAGAAAAGTTTTTTAATAACTTGATATAAAATAAATGTTACAACACAATCAAAGTCCACATATCGTTTCTCTTAGACAATATGTATCTGTATTTAGATGAGATTAAGTCTAAGAAAAGGTTATATCCGGTTTTGTTTCATAATTCATATCAGGGAACACGATATGTCGTCCAGTAATAAATAATAGACAAAATGTTTATCAGTACACATGTACAGTTAGGGTCAGAAGGTTAAATAGGGAGGGGGAGTGAATAGGGGACTATTGGTATTCAAACAAAAGTCGTAGACACTAAGATAAAGACAAAATATCTGTGTAAGATTTTTTATTCAAGTTGTTTAGATGAAAAGATTTCATCTAAGACGTACATTCCCTATCGTATACTACAAACAGAAAAAGACAGACTGAATCAAGTAAGTCACACTGTCAGAGATCCGAATGGGTACAACGACGTTTACCGTAATAAAGCATATAAAGATACTGACCCTTTATAGGGTAACATATATACATGGTACATAAGAAATAGCTAAAGAGACAGCCATCTGTAAATCCAACAAAGGTACAAGACCGAAGACATATCACGTCGTCACTTGTGACCCCCACGTACATAGAAAAAGACAATACCAAAAGAGATCTATAAACGGGTCCTCACCCTAACGAACTAGTATACTATTGAGGTATGACAAGAGGGATTACCGACATGGTCAAATGTAAGTATAGTCTTCCCGAGAGAAAAGAGGTCTTAAATAATGGAGAGTTCGTAAATAACAAACGTGTCAAAAACTACTACCGGTAAGACTGTCTACACTCCATTATTGGAGTAACATCAAAAATAAACGTAAAGAAATTATTAATCACTACGACTTGTAAAAAAGTACACGAAAAATTGGTAGACATACAGAAGAAACCTCCGTACAGAGTAATCTAGTAAACGGTTTAAAAGACAACCCAAAACAACAACAACAATGACTTATAATACTCAACAAACATATTAAACTTTTAATTCGGGATAACCAGTGTAGTAAACTTTTATTAAAGAGGGTCAAATATCCGACAGAAAAGTAAAACGAATTCCAAGGAAACAACACGTTTTCGATTCGACCTAATCTAGAGTAGGTAAATAAAAACTTTTTGATAATAAAAGAGTGACACATCTTAGTCCATTAATCCTTTTAAAGTCTTCCGTAGATCCTTGACGTTTTTATCGGTTTACACTCAAGATGTTGACTTTCTGTGTTATTGATTTCGTACTCATTTATTTATTTATTTTAGTTATTGATTTTAATATCAAGTGGCATCTGTGTCGTCTTCTCAATTATTCAATTTACACTTTATCTACTTTTCCTTTATCGGTTTTACATCAGACCTACCTATGTACACACTTTTTATGTCTTCTCTTCTATATAAAGTCTTTTCTATATCTTACTGTGTGTGTTCGTCGAAGACTTCACCCCCCCTATCGTTTAACCCCGTATTCATTATAAATTCTTTTATTACTGATTCTTAAGTAATTTTGTAATGTATATTGTCTGACAGTTTAAAAAGGACTTGACAACAGACACCCAGACCTCCAAATGGTGGTTTACCTTACTGTACAGATGGTCTCTTTTATTATTACTAAGGTTATTTAGACTTTACTCTAGAGTCTTTAAACTCGGGGAATAATCTATACTCTTGTATTAAAACACAAACAAAATATATTTCCATCTGTATAATGTAACAATCTACTTATGTATTATTTAAAAGTTATCATTTAGTGGTCAGATACAGACTGCGTCCTATGTCGTACGAACCTCGACTACGTACCCCTACTGGGTGTCTCTACAATACCCCTCCCTCCACCCTCCCCCCAAGTACAAACCCTTGCGGACATTCTTAATTTCTAAAATTTTAATTTTTTTTATTTTTTTTATTTTTTTTTTAAAGATGTCGTACTACCTCCGGTTTACTTGAATCTCATCTTACGTCTCCTAAGGAATTCACAAAATAGTGGAACGGTACACATTCCAATTGACTTGAAATAACCTCGTGACTTATGTCTGGTTATATCAGTTCAACCTGAATCTAAGTGGATTTATTTCTATAGAACGTTTTTCAGAATAACCTTCATGACCGAGTTATGACATCTTGTGTCTTTACTCATTTCCTTTCTCGACAAATGATCGACGTCTCTAATCATGGGTGATTACTTTACCAAAGGGACCACCGAGTCACCATTTCTTAGGTGGACGATTACGTCCTCAACGTCAAAGTTAGGGATCCAACCTCTAGGGGACCTCTTCCTTTATCGTTATAAGAACGGACCCTTTAGGGTACCTGTTCTCCTCGGACCGTCGAGACTTTTCTCAGTCTGAGCTGAAATGTTGATTTGTTGTTATTTTAAGTATCAATAAAGAATAAAAAAATTTTTTTAATTTATCGCTCAGACTCACTTGAGGCCCTCAACCACTACCTGTCCCTCCGGACCGCACGACGCTAAGTACCCCAGTGTTTCTCAGCCTGTGCTGACTCGCCGACTTGACTTGACTTGACTACCAATAACTTATACACAAATGAAAGGGGTCAGTAAGAAATGACCTATATAGTCATTGTAGATTTTTACAGTTTCCATTGTCTTACCGTAAGTGTAACCATAACTTAAAACTACGGTTTTCGACGTATATGGTACCAAGATACATAGTAATTATATCTTATTTAACAGACTTACACACTCCTTTCGTTCACGAAAATTAGTGTGTACCCTACTATAATATACACATCCATTATAATTTTTTATAACTACTAGTACCCATGACCTACATGATAAAGATTAAGGACCAAAGAGAAGTAGAGAAAATAGATAAGTCGGTACAGTTTACTTACTATTAAATATGGTGTATTACTAGGATGGGAGAGTGAGAGTAACGACTGGTGTCAACTAACTTAAACTAGATTCTTTTAGTTAGATATTTGACTAATCTATGTATATTAAATACATGACTAATTTATTTTTGTAAATCCTTTACACAGAGAAGACCGACTGACCTCTAAACCCTTTTATTTCAACCAGTCACCATCTTCTCAGATTTATATCTGATTTCTACCCAGATCCCTTCGTTAATGACGGTTCGACGACCAGGGTACTCAATAATGACGTATAAATAAGTATAGGAATTTAAACAGAGGTAATTTATAAGTATTATTCCACACCTTTTAGATCTCCTCGAGCAGAGACAAAGAGGTCTCCTTCGCAGACTTCTATCACTACCACGTACATATATAGGAGTCCTAGTTGTAACCGTCTTAACTTATGTCTGATTATTATGACCCTTAAAGATTGACAATTATCTCCGTCACCACTTTTACTTTGATCAAAAGAGGGTGACTCCGACCTAGATACGAAGAGAGATTTCAATCTTAATTAAATAATGTTAAATCTTGAAACTCCTATTCGAATTCTCCATTTTTTCTCCATGTACTTCTCCACTTTTCGTACCGTTTGGGTTAGAAAGAGAAAGTTTACGTCAGTTTGGGATCGTTCCGAAAAAGATCCAAATTTATAATAAATCCATAAGTCCTTTTACGTTTTCTCTTTCTAAAATTTTTCTTTAACCCTACTTTTGTCCTTTACACCTCATTTTGATTTTCTTCTCTTATTTTCCACCGTCCAAAAAATTTAAGAATTAACAACCACAGAACAAAAATGAAACTTCCTCAGTTCTTGACTTTTAACTTTCAGGGGTCGGTTCGTGTCTTTGGAAAAACATCGGTGTAAAGACTATTGGAATTAAGGAAATAGGTAAGGGTGTGCGTGTCCGGACACATGACTCAGCGAAATCAGCACAGGCTGAGAAACGTTGAGGTACCTGACATATTGGTCGGTCCGGGAGACAGGCGCCCTGAAACCTTACCCAACAGTAAAGGAAGAGGCCCCCCGGAAGGACTGGGTCCCTAGTCTACGCACAGAGGATGAAGAGGACGGGACCGTCCGCCTGAGACGATGATCGCGGTGGACCCTTCGGGTACACGGCCTTTCGGGAAGTAGTCGCATGACAAGCGAGAAGAATCCAATGTTCGTTGAAATACACTCCTCTTCCCCTGCTGTCTCCTACTCTACCGACCTGCCGTAGTGACTGAGTCACCTGTACTCAGACTCACTTGAGGCCCTCAACCACTACCTGTCCCTCCGGACCTCACGACGCTAAGTACCCCAGCGTTTCTCAACCTGTGCTGACTCGCTGACTTGACTTGACTTGACTTGAAATACGTTTTTCTAGACACAACTCACATAAACACCTGATACAATCTTGACTTTTTAAAAGGGTCCTTTACTTCTTTGTAATCCACGAAAGAATTATGACATTGAAGAAAGAGAAGGTAGAGAGAAGGACGAGGGAGAGAGAGAAAGGGAGAGGGATAGAGAGAGAACTAGAGACACAGAGAAAAAGAGAAAACGTTTTAGGATCCTTTTGGTACCACGAGTGGAAGACGGTGTACATCTTTATACGAAAACTTCACGCAGTAAACATAGAACAAGAATGGTTCGGGAGACCCTTAGACTATAACAGTTCTTAGAAGAATTTTTGACGAAAAGAAAACCAAAGACTAAATGGAGTAATAAAGTTTATTTAGGGACATAAGACCTTATATGTAAGATAAAGAATTCCTTAAGAGTTTCAATCTAGAAGTTTTATTAAAAGGTATAAAAAGGGTGTCAAAATCGTAAGTGAAGATACGTTTACAAAATGTTTAAGAATAAAGGTAAAGTTTTTTTTAGTTGAAAATAAATAAAAATTTTAAAGATTTGTGATTATATAAAATAGAATATAGTCGGAATCACGTACAAACCACGCACTACTTAATTTTTTTACAGTGAGTAATACGAAAGGACTCAACACTTGAGTAAATGTTCATCTTGTTTACTTACCCGTCTAACTCTTCGGTTTAGAGTTGAATTACCTTTTCGACAAAGTCTTTAAAAACGAATACGGATTAGGATTACAACTCTGGGGGTTTAGTCTGTCTAAATCGGTGGAGTAGTGACTGTCGAGACCGGATCCAGTCCCGGGAGTACCTCCCCAAGTTCAACCTAGGAGATCTTGATGACCCAACCTCTACCCTGTCTCGTCTTATGACAGATCTCTGGTGAGTAGGTTTTCCTTTCTTCCACCTTCCCCGTCCCTATAAGACGGTTCTAGGAGAAATTTACTAAGGAGGTAGGAAACCCTCCTCACTCACTCGTCTCTCTCTGATCTTGCCGATATGATTACTGTGAGGAAGGTGTGTCCTCCTTTGAGTTCCTCCCTTTTCTTACCTATAAGTGTGGTAACTCTATGCGTTGACTTAAGTAACTGATGGTCAAGAGGGAAAGACGGAAAAAGAAAATACCAGATTCTACAAAACAAAGGACGGTTTTCTTTAACGTATAAAGGTGAAGTGCAAAAAGTCTTGTAAATAAATAGAATATAAAATGAAGTACAAGAAGACAAAACCGGTAGATGGTAGAAAAGAATAAAGGTTAGTAGATATGTCAGATATCAGAATCAAACAAGGACCCAACAACAATATTTGAAAGACTAAATAAAAAAAGGGAGTAATATAACCTGAAGTTAGAGATAAAGTCCTTTCACTCACGAAAAGACACATATGTTAAAAGTGACCCAAGTCAAGATAAATCAAGGAGGAAGTATATGGTATCAATCCCTCTTATAAAAGATTTCTATACTGACACTATCAATAGTGTTACCGATTCTCGTATTCGTTACCTTAGGTACCTTGTACTCGATTTAAAAATACAGACAGTCATTTACCGTTGTCTTTTAACTCATTTAATGAAAAGAGAGTCTCTTACTCTTTTTCCTTAAACTTGTCTAGTTATTCGTTATTTCTTCGACTTTACCGGTAACTTCAAAAGGAAAGAGTTCAGATATCGGGTCCCTCCGAAATGTACGCTCGCGATGGTTTAGAAGTTTTTCTCTCGATAAGAGACAAAATATACCCTTGTGTACGTTTTAAGTATTCACCTAATAACCGATTCACTTAAACTATTAAATTTTATTATCTAATACTTTCATATCCAAAATAGTGTTTTGTACAAAAAGTTATGGATTTTTAGTTAATTATATGAAGTCTATAATTGTCGGATTTACTCTTATTAGTATTTAATGAAGTCAGTTACTTCTTTTTTGTAAACTATTTCAATTTATAAAAAACAATTTTTATTTTGAATCGTATGATCCTATTCCTTTTTTTGAAGGAATTAAATTTTTCCAAAATATCGGATTCGGGATTACTTTATGACATAAGTAAGGGAAATTCTGTCCCTTTCATTGTTTCTTAAGATATCAGTAGTAATCATACATTTTCTTATAACTTTTAAGACAGGTTAACGTATTCTTTTCTTTGTATTTTCTGACCGTATTCTGAATTTCCTCTTCTTTATGCCGAGTGAGGAACATCTAACATACTAGTAGGTGGATCTTTTTCGTTTCTGTCTTGTTGTTTGTTAATCTCGATTAATCATAATAGATAATCAAGACCTCTCTTTTTGTTAAACGTTTCGTTATTGGTGTTCTTTTTTTTTATCATTCGACTTTACAAGAAATATTACTGTGTAATGTTTATTGTTCTTAAATTGGATTAATTTTAATGTTTACTTGACAGACTACTGTATCTTTCTGGTATCTACTAGACCGTAATACGCCTCGATAAGGTGTTTGAAGAGACTACTCAATCATCATATAAGTACGGTTAAGTGTCGGTAACGGTCCAACACGGATCACAATGATCCGTCTTACCTCGGACACGACTTTGTGTGTGAGGTCTAATGTCCTCCCTGTTCTTTTCGATGACCTCTTCTCGATGTGTGACAACATCTTTTTCTTAGATGTTTGAAAAGTCGATTTCGTTATTATTTCTACTGCTTCTACAATAACACCCGGTACTGCTCTTTTTGACCTAAAAGAATGCACTTCACGAAAATCTCTCGTAGAGAGGGTTACGGTATTTCATCTTGTACCTGATACACTAATCCCTACTAAGTCCCTAGACTCCCCTGACAAACACGGTAAAGATTTCGACCACCAATACGTGTCAACAAGTAAATTAATAAGAAAATTTTTTATGTACATTCAATGTATATAAGAGATACATGGGGTAATATATATTATATATTATATTATATAAATCTAATTTTTCCTTTATATATATGTACAAAAGTATATATTTTGTTTCTCTTCAAAATTTTATATAAATTTTAAAATATTGTAATATATAAAAACCAATTCCCTTTTTACCAAACCTCTTTTCTTCATTCTCTATAAAAATTGAAAGGTTAGTACATTAACATATAATTTATTATTCAATTAGTAAATTTTTATTTAAAGTTGTTTTCTGATGACTTTCTCGTAGTTTAAATCTGTTGAATTTTCACTTTACAACTTTTTCGTACTTTGACATCTTTTTTACTATTTTTATTACAGTTCTACATTTTCCTGTTTTTCAAGATTAACATATCCTTCTATAGTCAAATGAATTAATAAGATATATAAGTTAGTTTTAGTTCGTTTTAAAGATTACCTTGAGTTATTCAGATAAAAAGTTCATGTTACCTTCCTACATTATATCGGTATTATCAAAACACTTGGACAAGATAGTTCATATTTCTCTTTAACTTCTGTATTATTAATACTGTCACATTAACCAAATTTCTATATCTTCCTCTGAGTAGTTATTTTTCTTTTGATTCTTTATCCGGGTATACGACGACGAAGATTCAGCGAAGTCAGCACAGGTTGAGACACGCTGGGGTATCTACCGTCGGGTGGTCCGAGGGGGTAGGGACCCTAAGAGGTCCGTTCTTGTGACCTCACCCACCGGCAAAGGAAGAGGTTACGTACTTTCACTTTTCACTTTCACTTCAGTGAGTCAGCACAGACTGAGAGTCGCTGGGGTACCTGACGTCGGGTGGTCTGAGGAGGCAGGTACCCTAAAAGGTCCGTTCTCATGACCTCACCCCACGGTAACGGAAGAGGGTCCAGGTATATTTCTCACGATTATTTACTGTCCCGATGGTAACCGTTAGTCCTATTCTCTTTCCTGTTAAGTTAATTACCATGACCTTGATGAGTATACTATATAATACTACTGAGCATACAATACTATTTATGTATTGTTTTTATAGAAGATTCCTAAATTTCTATATTTAAACTTTCATTCCTAATATTTACAATCTTCCTGTAAATCCTTTTATAGAAGTACTGAACCCCGACCCCTTAAAAAAGATTCTTCATTTACTTTTGAAATTTACTTTTTGATTTAAAATTTTTTTACATACGTAGTTGTTTAATATTATATTCTACGTTTGTGTTGGAACCTCTATTAAAAGTGTTTATGATTATAACTCTCAAATATTACTAAATGACATTTAGTATTCTTTTTCCATTGAGATATCTTCTTATTAGTTTATATATATACATATAAATCTGTAAAGAGTTTTCTCCTTTTGACTTAATAATATTTCTTTACTTTTTATTTACGAAATGGAGTATCTATTGGTTCATTGATGTCGTACTTTGGAGTTGTTATTATTCTAGTAGTGTGTAAGATCTTTGATCCTGTGTAATTTTATAATCTTCTGGTCATAACCGTTTTTACGTCTTATAACACTCGTGTAATTGAAAGGAACTTTATGACATTTAAGGAAGTTGATAAATGGTTTTTCTGTCTTTTTGGTGAATCTGTCCAATTTTACATATGTGTGAAAAGAGATCGTTAAAGAGAGGACCTTTCTAAGTTTAAATCTATTTATATAAGTAAATGTTCTTACGAGATCGAAGTAAAGTAACATCAATTCTTTAAATTTTTAGGAACTTTGTTGTATTTAATTTACGTCAATTTAATAATCTCGATATAAATATTATAAACATATGTATAGGAATTAAACATATTTTTACACATATTAAGAGTCTTTGAGACTCTCACTCTTGCCTCGTCGATCGACGACCTACTTGAGTCACCAGACCGTTTCCCCTATACCCCCCCCATGGGTCTCGTAAATACTGTCGGATGGTGAACATCGTGAGTCTAGAAGAACGAAGAGTGTAACTAAATAATGCAAGTTCGTGTCGAATAAAGTTAAAGACGACGACGACCCCGATTCGGTGAAGTCAGCACAGACTGAGAAGCGCTGGGGTACCTGACGTCGGATGGTCCGAGGAGGCAGGTACCCTAAAAGGTCCGTTCTCATGACCTCACCCCACGGTAGTGGAAGAGGCTAAAGCCAAAGATCAACCAGTGTTAAAGATCCTTCTCATCCCAAAATACTAGACAGGGAGGAAGCCGATCGTAAGGACAAATAGGTCTACCGAACGGGTCCCCCACCGGTAGACTCCCCAGTACCGAATACTCCGAGAATAGTCCGGGACTGACGATATGAACAGGTTAATTCTGACCTGTTGGGATTGACTACTTAGATAAACGTCTCGTTCTTATTTCTACGTCTGTGTCTCTTGTCTGGACACCTGTGTCACCCCCTTTCTCTTCCACCCCGTTTAACTCTCTCATTGAAACTTTATTGTATGATGGTACACATTTTATTTGTCGATCACCCTTCGACGACATGCGTATCCCTCGAGTCGAACCACGAAACACTGCTGGATCTGCCCACTCGAGTCCTCCCTCCCCTCTGTACATATGAATGTCGTCTAAGTACAAAAACATACCATCTTTGGTCGTGTGGGAACATTTCGTTAATAGGAGGTTAATTTTTTTTTTTTAACCTACATGGTGCGAGATCACTTTACCAGTGTCGACTTTACAGTCACTGTTAACTCTAATTAGAACCAAATCCAAACGGTATCAGATGAAGGTAGGTAGTGTGTAATCGATTAAAAAGGTCCCCAATTTGACTACTGAATTTTTCCTTATACTACTCCCGGTGATGGGGACGTAGGAACATAGTAACCCCCAGTGTGAATAAAGACAACAACGAGTGAAAAAAACTTCAAGTCAGTGAGTCAGGACAGGTTGAGAAATGTTGGGGCACCTAACGTTGTGTGGTCTGAAGGGACAGGAAGTGGTAGAGGGACTCAAACGAGTTTGAGTACAGGTAACTCAGCCACTACCGTAGGTCGGTAGGACAGGAGACAACAGGGGAAGAGAAGGACAGGAGGTAGAAAGGGTTGTACTCCAGAAAAGATTACCCAGTCGACAAGCGTAGTCCACCGTATTCATAACCTCGAAGTCGTAGTCAGGAAGGTTACTTATAAGTCCTGACTAAAGGAAATCTTAACTGACGAGTCTTAACGTCTCTTCCGTTACCGTGGGGTGAGGTCATGAGAACAGACCTTTTAGGGTACCTACCTCCTCGGACCACCTGACGTCAGGTACCCCAGCGATCCTCAGACTGACTCACTGAAGTGAAAGTAAAAAGTGAAAATACGTAACCTCTTCCTTTACCGTTGGGTGAGGTCACAAGAACGGACTTCTTAGGGTCCCTACCACCCGACTGTAGAGACCCCAGTGTGTCTCAGCCTGTGCTGACTTCGCTGAATCTTGTCGTCGAGTCTTAACTGACGACTTCTTAACTACGAAAACTTGACGTCACCTTTTGAGAACTCTCAGGGAACCTGACGTTCCTCTGATCAGTTAAGAAGTGATCAACGTTGACAAAAACAACAACAAAAATTATGTGACAGAACCGACCGCTCACGACAAAGTCCCAGACCATCCGTCTTAAAATTCCACCGGGGAGACCATCTGTCTTATTACTCGGGGATTTTTACAGTCACAGGATTGGGAGTCTTGGACACTTATACCGTTTCCCCTTAATTACAACGTCCACCTTAATTCTAACGATTAACAATGAATTATTCTCCCTCTAATTGTACCTATTACGTCCACCCCGGTTACATTAGTGTTTCAAGAGTTTTCCCTTTCACACCGTTTTCCGTGGTCTGTTTACCGTCACACTCCTTCCGACTCAAACTGTACCGACCGAGACTTCCCTGACATTCGGTTCTTCAACTTTTCGAGGAGGAAATCTCGGAGGGATTCGGTACGTCGAGTCGGTCGTGAAACTACATCCGGGTCACTCTAGGTAAAGTCTGAAGCTCGGGGTCCTCTATTTAAAGATAGTAAATTCGGGGATTCAAACAAAAACAAACGTGTCGTTATCCTTTGACTATGTCGGATGCACTAAAAACAGGGTCCGTAATGAAAGTACTAACCCGATGTAATGTACCGTTTTCTATAATAGAACCACCCGGATCGGTTCAGTACATTCGGGAAATTTTGGTCTCACAAGAACGGTTGAACCTCGCTTTCTTCAGTCTCTCGAAAGACGTTCTCAGTGAGTTGGACTCCCTCCGAGAGAGAACGACTCCGTCTTCTCTGTGTCTCGTTCCTGTTCTACCTTTTGCTTAAGGAGGGTTTTGGCATTGTTCGTACCTGTACCCATGAAGAGGTCTCAGAAGACTATTCTCAAGTCAAATCGGGATACTCTGAGATTCGTTTCTTATGTCAACTCGGGTGGACCTGGAGACTACATGTCTTAACAAATGAAAAAAAAAAATTTCAAAGACACTATTAGAGAAAATTACATCGTATCTTTTGACTCTGTATCTTGAAACTGAAACGGATAGGTTGATGTCGTCGAAAATTCCCAAAAAAAAGAAAAAAAAAATGGTTGATATTCAGACAGGTAAAGTTAGTATGTAAACTCTTGGACCCTTTATTGGTTATGACCAACTCAGATGTACAGGTTACCCGGACACTACCATACCTAGGATCGGATTCAGTCCTGACGTGAAAGACGGAACAGTCTAGTCTGACATAAGTCGGTGGGATGTCTTTGGACTTGTAAGGAGAAGAGTAACGCATAATGGGTTCATGTACCGAGATCCAGGGGACGTTCTTTNGATATTCAGACAGGTAAAGTTAGTATGTAAACTCTTGGACCCTTTATTGGACCCTTTATTGGTTATGACCAACTCAGATGTACAGGTTACCCGGACACTACCATACCTGGGATCGGATTCAGTCCTGACGTGAAAGACGGAACAGTCTAGTCTGACATAAGTCGGTGGGATGTCTTTGGACTTGTAAGGAGAAGAGTAACGCATAATGGGTTCATGTACCGAGATCCAGGGGACGTTCTTTTCCTGACCCCTTTAATGGGACCACACAGTAGTCGTACCACCAAGTGTCAGGAAGAACTACCTCTGAACCAGTGAGGAAATCAATTACCCGAGACTCAAACTCCTGACCGAGTCCAAACTTTTGACACGTTTTCTAGTACTAAAAGGTAAACATATCGACTCGGGTTTCGGAAAAGTAGAGATGAACTAAATAAAAATAACACATACAAGTCTTTATAGGAATGACAGACAGTGAGAGTGTTTAAAGATCCTTTTAATACAAAATGATAGGTACTGTTATCTAAGGACGTCTGACTAGAAAAGTTTAACACAAGACTGGAACAACGAATAATGTCATTACTACAGGTGACGACAAACTCCTATGATCGCAGAACGACGATGAGTCCTCGGAACAAGAACGTGTCATAGAGAATGGTAGTCAGGGTGGGTCGGACGTCTCTCGTCGGTAACCACTCGAAGGGTTGTTACGATGACCGAGAAACGTCAGACGAAGAGAATGACGGTACCTGATACCCCACACAAGGTCTGAAAAGGTTCTTTACGTCAGTCAATGACGAAACAATTATAAATTTATCATCTTGGTAAGATCTTATGGCTGACGAGACTCAAAAATAGAGAAGAAGGTCTCAGACTTAACCGTCAGGACCGTGGAGTAGAAATAAATTAAACTCGGAAAAACAAAACATTCGAAGATTTTCGGTATGGGTCTTCACATAAACCAGGTAAAATCGGTACAATTAGAGACACAGTATCCTCTCACAGGGCTATGACTGTTTGAGAGGGTATAGACAAAACTATAAGATGAAGAGAACTACGATGTCGGAGTCCCAAGTGAAGGTCCGTAAAAGAACAAAGGACGAACGTGTACAATCGGTTTGAGACGTCGAGAAACTATATATTATAGGAAGGAGAGAATCGTCCGGATCTTGTGACGGTCAGTCTAAAACGACTTTTTTTTCTGGGTTTAACACCTAGGTCCCCCGGTTCTTACCTCCACCCTCGTCTAGGATTCCTTTTATTCGGGCAACAGAATGTCCAATACATACCTCGTGCACGATATAAATACTTGAGACCTACCAGAAATCCATTTTCCAACGAGGACAAAGTTTGTTTCTTTATACCGAGGTAGACAATAGTATGTTCTAAGTCCCCTTAGACCCTCAAGTCCATGAGTTCCACTAAATTAGGGTCTATACGGGTACGTTTCGGAGTTCCGAGGGTGAAGAACGGATCGTCCCGAGACTCAGACAATACTTTATGAGCCGAATCCTTTTTTTACGTTGGAAGAACTTTGAGGACGGAGAGAGTGTTGAGTCTGGATCCGGGCTAGAAATCGAGATGGTGAGAAATCGATGTCAACTTAATAACCGTAAAATTTTAGAAAGATCTTCCGAGAGACCGAGTATGAAACGAACTTTTCGACAATACTTTAGATTCGGAGAGAAGAGAAAGGTCATACTGTCTCGTGAAACGGTATCAGTGGACTGAGACGTCATGAATACCAGTGATAAAGAGGGAACACTAACGTGGTTGATCGCGGAAGGAAGGATGAGATGCAACACAGGCAAGTGGGTCACGGTTTCTTATTTCTAACACTTCCCGTGTGGTCGTGTGGAGTCCCGACTTCATATGGTCTCTGAAAGAAATGGATGGTGAGTGCTACCCAAGTGTAACTAACTACTCATTAGTTTGAACTCTGAGGATAGTCATCTCATACGTAGGAGACTGAGGAGGCGTATGGTTATCGGACTCGAGGTAAAAGGATCCTCATCTCGGACTTAATGACACATTCACTTAATGACTCTCACGAGAGCCCATAATACCATTATTTAGTCCTATAACGACGACGAGTCAGAGGAGTCAGGACAGGTTGAGAAACTAGGGTACCTGACTTCTGACGGTCCTAGGAGACAGGTACCCCAAGAGGGTCCGTTCTTATAACCTCACCCAACGGTACGGGAGGTGGGCCCCTAGAAGGACTCGGTCCCTAGCTTGAACACAGAGGACGTAACGTCCGTCTAAGAAATGCCGATTCGGTGACCCCTTCGGGGTTATTTAGTCCTATACTATATCCTTTTCCAGTGACCCTACCAAAGACGACCTCCGTCCCAAGTCTGACCCGGGTACCTTCTAGACCTCGTACTTAACGTAGTACCTCAACCAGGGTAAAAACACCGTGAGATGTATCCAGTCAGTTACCGATGACCAACGAGGGAGAAGAGACCTCCGAATTAAAATACCCGTTTCGTCGAGGGTAAACCGGTACCTGTTAAGACTCATCCTCCTCCCTAGACCCTCGATAAACGTTACTTATAAGTGGGGTCGACCCCCTACCCGACGTGGAGAAGACACTTACCTTACACCTATCCCGTGGTGATCATGAATGATACCCGAAGGGACCACCTAACCACCATTTCTTAGGTGGATTTACATCCTTTGTCCCCAAACTAGGGACCCATCCCTTCTAGGGGACCTCCTCCTTTACCGTGGGGTGAGGTCATAAGAACGGACTCTTTAGGGTACCTGTCTCCTCGGACCGCCCGATGTCAGGTGCCCCAGTGTTTCTTAATCTGTACTGACTCGTGTGTGTCGTCGTCGTCGTGGATGATGTCGTCCTATCATCCTCCTGAAGGTGACATAATAAAATAATCAACCGAACCTAATATCCAATGGACAAATAGTTAAAAGTATAATATAAAATACAACGTTATATAATACTAGAATACTATACTAGAAACTACTATACTAGAAACGAAATAAGTCTAAACTTCGTTACTATTTCTTTCACCTATTATTTTAAAATAGGAGAGAGTGATTGTATAATTCAATATATACAAGTAAATAATACTTGTTGCTCGACTTAACACATTAATTTTGAAGTGAATAAGAAAGTCCGTTACAATAGCTTAACTTCTGTGTAAAAAAAAATTTCTAAGATATTTCTCATACTTCGTATATTCTTTTCAAATCGGTGATCAAATGTATTGTCATTTTCGTCTGGATAAGAAAATCCCGATTCTCCATTAAAGGGGGATAAAACACGGATCGGAGACATTGGCCTCTTCCGTTACCATGGGGTGAGGTCATGAGGACGGACCTTTTAGGGTACCTACCTCCTCGGACTACCCGACGTCAGGTACCCCAGCGACTCTCAGCCTGTGTTGTCCCGCTAAAGTGAAAGTGCAAAGTGAAAGTACGTAACTTCTTCCTTTGCCGTTGGGTGAGGTTACAAGAATGGACCTCTTAGGGTCCCTGCCCCCTCGGACCACCCGACGACAGAGACCCCAACGTGTCTCAGCCTGTGTTGACTTCGCTGAATCGTTGTCGTCGTCGGCGGAGACATTATCCCGACACTATTAATTCATGGTCACTGTCCGAAGACCCATCCCGTAACGATGTCGTCCTATTAACTCCCTAATAGGAAGTCAATAAGTTTGTTATCTCGAAGTAGAAGAAAGTCGAGACCTCCGATTTACAGTGTCCAACCAAAGAAAACTACCCACACTCTCTTCGTAGACAAGGTCTTGAGAAAGAACCGGACATCTCCCCTGTCAAACCGGGACCAGTAGTGTAGTAGGACGGAGAAACACAAGCACAGGTACAAAGGAGATGAATTTTCTGTGTTCAGTATAACCCAATCCCAGGTGGTACTACTGAGATAAAATTAAAGAATTTTTTCAATAACTTCATATTAACTAAATGTTACGACACCACTAAAGACATGTCGCGTCACTGACCAAATGTCCATATATGTATATAGTCAAGTCATCGAGTCAACACAGGCTGAGAAACACTGGGGTGTCTGACGTCGTGCGGTCCCAAGGGACAGGTAGTGGTTGAGGACCTCGAACGAGTTTTAGTACAGGTAGCTCAGTCACTACGGTAGGTGGTAGAATAGAAGACAACAGGGGAAGAGGAGGACGGAAGTTAGAAAGGGTCGTAGTCGTAGAAAAGGTTACTCAGTCAAGAAGCGTAGTCCACCGATTTCATAACCTGAAAGTGGATCGTAGTCAGGAAGGTCACTTATCAGTCCTGACTAAAGGAAATCCTACCCGACCAACCTAGAGGAACGTCAGGTTCCCTGAGAGTTCTCAGAAGAGGTTGTGGTGTCAAGTTTTCGTAGTTAAGAAACCGCGAGTTGAAATATGAGGTAGAGAGTGTAGGTATGTACTGATGACCCTTTGGTATCGAAACTGATCTACCTAGAAACAGTCGTTTGATAACAGAGGTGAAAACTTATACGACAGATCTAAAAAGTATTGAAAAGAAGGTTCCTCGTTCGCAGAAAGTAAAAAAATTTTATATTTAAATAAATAAAATTAACCTCCAATGAAATGTTGTACCATAACCAAAACGGTATGTAGTTGTACTTAGGTAGTGTCCATATGTGCACAAGGGGTAGGACTTGAGAGGAGGGAGAAGGGAGGGGCATGGTAGGGAGACAAGTACCGACGTCAGTGATAAACGTTACTAAAACCTCGGGGGGTTTTATTTCCGAGAGTGACAAAGGTAACAAACACGTGCACAAACGTACTTCATTCTCCTGATCTACGATACTAAAATCAAAAAACTTACAACTCAAAATTCGGTTGAGAAGATGAGAGGAGAAAGTGAAAGTAGTTCTCCGAGAAACCAAGAAGGGAAAGAAGGCATTCCCAGCACAGTAGACACACACAGAAAAAATAGAAGGTAATACCAAACAGTGTCTTATAACTTATATCAAGTGGACACGATATGTCGCACCGGAACAACAAACGGTAGGACATATATCTTATCAACCGGAGACGATTAGGGTTCGAGGGCTATGCAGGAGGGGATGTGGGTGAGGGGGAACCGTTGGTGTTCAGACAAGAGAGATAGACACTCAAGAGATTTCTGGACACAGGTTTATACCAACGTAAGACTTCATGTCCCCAATCCTGAAGTTATATACTTGAAATCCCTCCTGTTTTAAATCGAGTTTTCGAGGATGGAATTGCATAGATTTCAAAAAGACCATAATGTTTAACCACAAGAAAGTCTGGTGTTTACTAAAATTCCTGTAAAAAGTAAAACCTTATCTTTTCCTATTCTTGCTAAGGTTAAATCAAGAAGAAAAGGGAAAACATGATATTTCCTTAGTAGAAACTTATGATTTTAATTTAATTATACTTTTACTTATTTACCATGTTAGAACAGAAAAGAACTGTATTAATTCATTTTCTTATTATAGTCCATGTCTGGGTACACAGACTTTTCGATCATGTCCTTAATAAAAACATCCTTAAATTCAAGGCTCTTGGTTTGTACCAAATAGAAATAAATTTACTTTCCAAGATCAATTAATCTTTAACTTACTCTTCCTTTATGTAAAGGATGTATAATTATTTTATAATGACTCAAGTTTAAACTTATGTCAAAAGGATTTGACGTATAAAAGTTACGAACTTAATTGACTCTGGTTATGATATATTTTGGACTCCCCGAATAAGGACTTCTATCAGGAACCTTACTGTTACTAGTCCTATTACCCAAAACTAATTATTCTTGATCCAGAAGGTTACCTGTCTAAAAATACTCGTTTATTTTTGACACGAATAAGTTTTATAGTTGAAATTAAAGATGTTTATAGTAAAGTTCTTTTCGAATATCAATACATCCTCTTCTCCTTTTTGACAACTGTCTTTCTTTAGTTTCACTTAAGTATGTGGTTCCGTCTTCTTCATCCCTGATCTGATTACTTTAGATAAAATGGGTTCCCTATGTACTTTATTTTATTGGTTACTATTCTTGTAAATATCAAATGTTCCGTAATAGTGTATATGCAATCTCTAACACGGAAATTGATAGTATACTTCGTCGTTTTTTAAAAAAAAAGTAAAATGTTTAATCCTTTAATCGCGAATACGACCAAGTATACAAAGGTTTTAGACGTACGCACACACGATTCAATGAAGTAAACACAGACTGAGACACTCTGGGACACCTGACATCGGACGGTCCGAGGGGACTGGTTCCCTAAAAGGTCCGTTCTTGTGACCTGTCCCCTAGAAGGACTACGTCCCTAGCTTGGGCTCAGAGAAATACAGAGGAAGTAACCGTCCGACCAAGATATGGTGACCGTGGTGGACCTTTGTGAGGTTTTAGATACTTCCGTTTAAATAACAACAATAAGTCAAGGATTCAGTACAGGTTGAGACGTTGGGGTACCTGACGTCGAATGGTCCAAAGGGACAGGAAGTGGTAGAGGCACTCAAACGAGTTTGAGTACAGGTAACTCAACCACTACAGTAGGTTTGTAGAGTCGGAGACAACGGGTAAGAGAAGGATGGGAGTCAGAAAGGGACTTAGTCCAGAAAAGGTTTCTCAACCGGGAAACGTAGTCCACCGGTTCCATAGCCTCAGGAAATTGTAGTCAGGAAGCTTACTTATCAATCCCAAGATAAGGAACGACAGGTTCCCTGAGAGTTCTCAGAAGAGGTCGTGATGTCAAACTTTGTAGTCAAGAAACCACGAGTCGGAAGAAATACCAGGTTGTGAGTGTAGATACGTATTAATGTCCTTTTTGGTATCGAAACTGATATGCCTGTAAACGACCGTTTCACTACAGAGACGAAAAGTTATACGAAAGATCCAAACAGTATTCGTAGAAAATTAAAGAACTGACGTCAGTGGTAGATGTCACTAAAACCTCAGGTTCTTTTATTTCAGATAGTAACAAAGGTAACAAAGGGGTAGATAAACGGTACTTCACTACCGTGACCTACGGTACTAGAATCAAAAAACTTACAACTCAAAATTTGATCGAAAAAGTGAGAGGACAAAGTGGGAGTAGTTCTCCGAGAAATTGATGGAAGACGATTCATCCTTCTTTACCTAATGGATCCCTATTACTCACATGATCCACTAGACGATCAGTGACCTTTATTCCACTACTTGTTTTTATTATTTTCAGAAATTGAAAACTTCGAATCTCGACTACGATTCTCGTCTGAGGGTGGAAAGGAGAAGGGTTTTCGACTAGTTTTATATGTCTCTGGTTTCCCTTTTTTTTCTACCTCCCCTTAATTTTGTCGTAAATTTGTCTACCCCTTTGTTACTATTTGTGTTTATATTGTATCCTTTTTCAAACTTTTTACATTGTTTTAGTAAAGACGGAATATTTTTTCTCATTTTACACCGGTTACTTTCCCCTGTCGACGTTTAACTACCCAAGACTCCAGTGTCTACCCTCTATTTGTCATTTCGCTTCTGAAGTCGTTCCCTCTCACGTACGCACGATTCAGGGAAGTCAGCACAGACTGAGACACTGGGGTACCTTACATCGGACGGTCCGAGGAGAGAGGTAGTCTAAGGTCCGTTCTTATAAGGTCACCCAACGGTAAAGAAAGAGGTCCCCTAGAAAGGCTAGGTCCCTAGCTTGGGTCCAGAGAATTCAGAGGACATAACTGTACGCCCAAGAAATGGTGGTCGTGATGGACTCTTCGGGGGTCGTTCCCTCTGAATCGTGATTTCATCTTAAAAGACGAACCTATCGGTTAAATGTAATAAATCTTCTTACCAGACATACTGTAGTCTTACCCCTGAGACGTTTCCTGACTCCGGTCGATTCGTTGGAAATTCTCCTCTTTAGGAATCTGTACCACGTCCAATATACAGACAAGTTTACGAAAGGTGTGTGTACAGGGTAAAACGAATAAATTACAAAACAAACCTGAAATTCACGGGAAAATTCATTGGGGAACGTTTCTATGACACCTAGAAAAACCTTTATCCTCTTTAGTTATGTATCAAATCTAAAGAAACGTCTCTAAAAAAAACTTGATAACTATAAGATATTTATTAAATTGAAAATTTTACAATATACATAAAAATTTTTAGACAACTTGACGAAGACATCAGTATATAAGGGTCCCTATTGTTTGCTAATGATCACAATTTATATGAAGTCAAACCCTAGACGGGACAGTTAAAGGTATCTGAAAAAGTTATAAAAAAAAAAGTCGAACCTAAAACTCCAGACGACAAAGATCAACCAACCAAGAAAGATTTCGTCTATTTAAAAGTCTATTTTTTAACAAATATAAGACATTCATGAGGATCCTTGACTGTTCTTTTCTGGGTCCTAATCAGACTAAAATACAACTGTAGATTCCCTACTACTTGGATAAGTAGATCCGTTTCAACTTTCAACTACAAATTACACAATTTCACGTCTAAGGCCCGAATGTGAGCTTCTTGGAGCTTGGACTTCTATTTGTACCCTCTTCACGGTTCTTTCCCATCACTCAGACGGTTATGAAGTTACGAATAATCTCGGTCGACATTTATGTTCAGTACACCTATTGTTATCGACTACGTTTATCACTCGACTAAGTAATGGAGTAACGAAATTTGAATAGTCGTTATACTTTGTTAAACCGGTATTCGTTCTTATGACCACTGGGTCTAGATGTCACAGTGTCCCGAGACTATTAGTTATAGAGACTTTGGGACCCGTTCAATTAATTAGAGACAGAGAGGAAGACGAGATGTAGTACCCCGATTATAACAGGAGTAATTCGATAACACTACTATTTTACTCTACTATACACTGTCCGAATTTGTGTCATGGACAGTTGATAGTCGTGAACCTTTACTATTAAATTTGAAAATTAACGTGGTAAGAAAAAGAGGGTAAGAACGACGTCAAGACCCATCTCAACTAAGCAAACCTCAATAATTTTCTTGAAATCTCTCAGAACAATTTTCACGTCTTCAACTGAGAATGACTATTTCGTTTTATCCGTAAATAATAATGAAAAATTTACCTACCGGATATCTTTCGATCCCATTTATTCAGATTTATTGGTCCGAGTTCTGAGTCGAAGGTCCTTGTGACGGGTTTTGGTACGGTGTCTTGGTCGAACACCGATTTGACGACGGTGAGGGAGAGGTATACGGGGGACGGTCCTCGAGGTTGAGTGGCGGTGGAGATGGCCTTACTAAAGTCTCGGTCCTTACGCTAGAGCGGTGGTGACGGCGAGAGTCTCGGTCGACGGAGGCGGTGGTGGGAAATCGTTCACTCAAGACACATGTAAAAGGAAGAAGTACGCCGAGTCAAGACTTCACTCCAGAACGTAAACACCAGTGGTCAGAGTAATGAACTCGGACTCGTCGTTTCTTTTCCCTTGGTTCAAAACATCCAATACGGAAGTCAAGTCAAGTCGAGTCAGTGAGTCAGCACAAGTTGAGAACACTGGGGAACTTAGTGTCGTACGGTCCGGAGGGACAGGTAGTGGTCGAGGGTCTCAAGTGGGTTTGAGAACAGGTAACTCGGCCACTATGGTAGGTCGGTAGAGTAGGAGACAGTAGGGGAAGAGGAGGACGGGGGTTAGGGAGGGTCGTTGTCTCAGAAAAGGTCACTCAGTTGAGAAGTGTACTCCACCGGTTTCATAACGGAATCTCTTCGAGTTGGTCTTTGCACCTTCAGGAGGTTTTATCATTCCTACAAGTTTTCAACACTATGTCGGTCTTTTTGTCTTTTAACGGGTGACATTTGGTGACCTCTCCCTAATAAAACTCTTTGATGACACTTTCTTTTTCGATACAAGAACAAGTATCCACTTCCCAGACGAACTAAACACTACGAAACGGAGATCAGGTCGAGTCTTATAAGAACCGATGAACAGAGTACTACATAATATTAGCTGAAGAAGGTAAACGTAGTAAGTCATCGTGTAAATTTTGGTATACGTTTTCATCGGACCGACTATGACAATTGAAGATTTGATAAACATATATAACACTAGTTAAACCTATTATGTATAAACATAATCCTAAAGTGTAAATCTCATTACTAAGGTAAGTCGTACCTTATTTCCCTTTACTGAATTTATATTACCGTCCTACTCCAACGATTATTATTACTAAACCACAATCAAGTTTAAAGTAAACCAAGACGTACTACATTATAGGTCCGGCACTCATGGTCTCCTGTTCAAGATAGTGTCATTTACGATGTGTCACCTTATTCCCCTGGTCTCTTTGTACCATAATTGTAAAGTACTGGTTCCTTCTATTCTCATCATTATCCATTTTTAAATTAGAAAGTCAATTGTATCAATTAAATTGTATTAGATACAAATTTTCTTGTATGTATTCCTTTCTTAGATATTTTAGTACAGGTCTGAATATAGAAAGTTGGGAGGACTCTTCGTTAGATTTTTATTGTTCTCTTATTTATAAAATGAAAATGAGGTACCTTTTTTTCCTGAACGTAAAAAAAAAGGTCTACCTGGTCAAGTGTTCTTGATGAAAAGTAAGTTCAATGATAAGTTAAAAAAAAAGTCAACTTAAACAATGAGGACCCGTAAACATTGATTACACGTAATATACGAGTAGATAAAAATTAATGTTATTCACTATTTCAAAAATTGACTACAATCTCTTTGACTTCGAATATAAAGTTTAAATGTTTGCGACGTCGAGATTCACTTAGTTTAAAGTTGAATTCGTTCTTGAAAAGAGAGAGGGTCAAGTTGACAGATTTTATCGGATAGTAATTGTAATTGACTAAATAAAAATGATACGTGAAAAACTGGTGGGTCAAAATACCTCTTCTCCTGAGACTACAAAACTTTCAACTCAGTCGACTAGTTCTACTGTTCTCACATAGTTTCGTTCTTAAACTTGTGTTAGACTGAGACATAAAAGAGTGACATTTATGATCGTTTTATTATACAGGACATCCAAAAGATACACGGTCCATGAAACATTCGTGTCATACTCATAAAATAGTAAATTGGAAGAATTATATCGATACTCCATTTATACTAATAGAAGTATAATGTGCTCTCGTTTGACTTGTGTCTCTTCGAATTCATTGAGAGGGTTTCAGCATGACGATCATACCCCGTCTAGATTTAAGATTTAGTCGAGAGACCGAGTCCTAGGTCCGACGACTTAAGGGAGAGGGGTCTTAAATTCAACCGAAAGTTTTTATAAAGTCAAAGACTATACAGATGTCAGACTTAGATTTCGATCTTTACAGAAGAAATTTCAGGATCCGTACACTATCTCCGACCACCCTGTGTTCCGTCTACCTCGGTGTGGAGCTACTTAACTTTTCAAGTGTTCTCTATTCATCCTCTCTGTTCTCTCCTATGCTCTCTCTTACAATTATAACCCCTTTTTGTTCCTGGTCATCCTTCTGTCAACCCGTGTACTAAATTAGATTGTCCAGACTCATTCAGAGGACTGAATACGTCACAAATTTGACTATGCACTTACTACCTGGTCATAATAGGTCCCTGACTACCCCATTTAAAGTCCGTCTATAACGTTTTTAATACTTACATACTACTATCTTTAATACAAAGAATCTAGTTGACTATCTTTAAATTATGGACTCTTCCCTACCATTCGTAATGTCATAGCCTCCCACCTTTGATATAACCTTCTTAAGTACCTCCCCTAAATTGTTTACACCCAAAATAGGATTACTTTTACCCTTTAGTAGTTCCCTCATCTCTTAGTAGTTTAAACACAAAATCCATTCTAACCGGACGTCTTAGCTCCAATCTAACATTACCTCGTCTCTATATTCAAGATTTCGAGAAGGTTTACGGATTCGTTCTTTTTAACCACCAACCTCCTGTCTCTTCATCTGTCTACTACCTTTATACGTCCTCCATCTTAAACGTCCAACACGGACTCATTTACACTTTCTACTGTCACTTCCACTACAGGTCCCATTGTGGATCTAAAGGATGGTCTCATCGACCCTATTTACCGTCATGATAAATCATTCTGTCCCTCGTACCGTCGTCTCGTCCAAAACACCCTCCTACCACTCGAATCAAAATCTTACTCTTGATTACTTACACGACTATTCATTATCTCCAACGTTTGAAGTCTTCTTTTCGAATTCGACCGTTGTCTGTAAAACTTCCGTTGTCAATATGTCATCTTTAGTTATCCCTTTTGAAAGTCTCTCCAATGGGTAAAGAAAAATCTCCTGACATTTCTACTTTACAAAAATTACCCAGGGGGTTGGACTTTAAAATCAATTAATGTACGTCTTACATAAATACTTTAATATTTACAAAGTTACTGTAAAAACATTTACTAAAAATGTTTCTATCCTTTCATTTAAGAATCTTTTGACCAATATCAAGACTATAACAACTATGGACGACATAAAATTTAACAGTTATTACAAATTACAATATATCGTATTTCCGTTCCGTCCGTAATCGTGACTCTCGATAAATCGTAACTCTCGGTTTCTGTCTTTAAGACTACATATTTCCACTGTTAAAGGAACATGATCTTTCCTCATACCATAGGAACACTACTGAAACGAACGGACGTCATTACTCACTTACTGAAACTTAATATGTTTCCAATTAATTGACCAGTAAGAACTACTCTCACATTAAGACACCACCCAGTAAACACTCTGTGTCATTTAAGTACCGTTTAAGTTGAACGGTGAGGACAAAGTCCGGTAGGAAACAAAACTTGTGTTAAGATTTACGTGCAAGACAATTTAAAACTGACGACGGTATTCATACTTAATCGTGTTAGATTTGTCGACCTATATACATGTCTAATCTATACAAGCTAGATAAGTTTCCGTACTCACAGACCTCTCTCTCCCAAAACTTTACAGAGACCACCTTTTTACCGAGTTCCACAAAGACGTCCTCGTCAGTCACGGTCTGATTACCTCATTTTTCCAAAGTGTTTTTCAGTTGGTGAGGTGTCTATTCTCTTTCCGGTGATAAACTTTTCGGTACTTATCAAAAACTTTTCCTATTCCTTCTTATCGTCCGATCTTTAATCTCTACTGTATGATAAACGAATTTATCATCTAAGACTTTTAATAAAGTGGGCTTCCGTGGTGTACACCGAGTGTCAAGACAGGTCACTCTTACAGCGGAGGACCACCGCTCCGACCGACTTGTCAGTGGACAAGGAAATACCTAGACACTTCCTAAGACGAAGGTCGTTCGTTAATAAAAAACAAATTCAGTTTATCGACCCCCCTATCCCCCTTCCTCCTCTTCCCCTGCTGTCTCCTACTCTACCGACCTACCGTAGTGACTGAGCTACCTGCACTCAGACTCACTTGAGGCCCTCAAACACTACCTGTCCCTCCGGACCGCACGACGCTAAGTACCCCAGCGTTTCTCAGCCTGTGCTGACTCGCTGACTTGACTTGACTTGACTTCAGTTTATCAAGTGGGATTGTTTGTTCCATTTTTTCTTTAGTTAATACAAAAATATTTCGTGAAGGTATACAATGACCGAAGGAGTCACGGAGGCTGTCATCTCTTAGACGGACATTATGTCCTCCGTGTCCAAGTCAGAGACCAACCCTTCTAGGGGACCTCTTCCTTCACCGTTAGGTGAGGTCATACGAACGGGCCCTTTAGGTACCTGTCTCCTAGGACCGCCCGATGTTAGTTACCCAAACCTCTCAGTCTATCCTGACTCTCTCATTCGTGTGGTGTTCAATATAACGACTAAAAATATTTATATTTCGCGTACCGAATCAGTTAAAATTTGAATACCAAGTCACACATTTAGGGATTATATATTAAGACTTATTAGATTTTGTATAATTCCTATAACGAAATACATATGTTATATTTCGTAATAGAAAATCATGAAGTATATAAATCCCAAAAATTAACAAGGTAAATCAGTTAATATCAATAGACTTTCATAAGATCTTAACAACTTTTACAATTAAGTCAAATTCCGTTGTTTTACTGTGAACTGACCTTAGATAATATTCACTGTAACACTGAGAAAACTAAATAAAAGTCACGACTTGTGTCTATAGTAAATAAAATTATAAGGAAGAGAGACCGTTACATTATTCCCGCATCATTCGGTTCTGAATATTTATTTCGTACACGAGTAAAGTAATTATAAAAGTACTAATCGACAAACCTCTAAATACCTATACAATATTCCTTAATTCTAACTTGATCCCATATCTAAGGGAGGTCTGTCTCGGTCTACTGTACATAAAAACATTTATACTTATTCAAGACAACTAACGAGTTGAAAATAATATTCATGAGTTCAATCAGGTTCCTATTGTTTTGTTTCGTTTTATACTAACTGAATAAAATTCAATAGAGTACTAACAATACACCATCTCTTTTTCTAAAACATACGAAATTTCCAAAACACACACAAACGAACACACACACACACACAACTCATTTTACTTTCATTTCTTTCTCTTCTCCTTTTCTTTGAGGGGGAACAATGGAATTACGAGGTTATGGAAAAACATTACAGTTCATGTGTGTTCGTGTGTATGTATGGTTTTCCATGTAAGTCCAAAAATGCACTGTAGAATATCTTTTTGTACTTGTTTGAAAAACCAGTTGGGTTACGGAACGACAAAAGTCCTAAAGTGATAAACCAAACCCAAATACAACACGATTAGACGAATATTGTAGTCTGTGTGACGTGACATATTGTCACTTATATGACGACGACGACGACGATTCAGCGAAGTCAGCACAGGCTGAGACACGCTGGGGTATCTGCCGTCGGATGGTCCGAGGGGGTAGGGACCCTGAGAGGTCCGTTCTTGTGACCTCACCCCACGGTAAAGGAAGATATGATACTGTCAAAAACAAAGAGTAAGACTATTAATTTATGTAAAAAATCACGTACCTATACAAAAAGAGTACAATGAGTTTAAAATATTTCAATACTAAATTATTTACAGTATGTTTTTATTCATAAACTTATTCATATCTAAACCTCATCTTTTACCGTTGGGTGAGGTCGTAAAAACGGACCTTTTAGGGTTCCTGTCTCCTCGGACCGTCCGATGTCGGGTATCCTAGTGTCTCAGTCTGTACTGACTAGATGACTCGTATTCATGTCTAACGTTAAATAAAATGTTCCTATAAGTTATATTGTACAATATTTCTGAGACCAAGACCTAAAACTATATAGACAGAGACAAGGTACAAAATGGTCCATACGTACAGTTGGCAATAGTAACCAACGGGACTTTAGACGAAAAAGAATTTTACGAATCAAGATATTTTACCTTTTCGTTAAGGATCTCTACTGTTATGAAGTTTATAAATTACTGATCTTTCCGTACCAGGTCAGTCTTCTTTTCCACGATTAATTCAGTATGATAGTTTTGTGCATTTACAGTCCGGGATATTATAGGTAGAATGTACTCTCCACACTAGTTAGACTCCACATTTTATTTATTCTGTTATATATATTACGTGTTCCTCTTTTACGAATAGTCTACAATCGGTTCAATTGTTTACAATCGACTCTCGAAGTGGAGGAATAAACTGACTAGAGAGTTGTAATCAACTTGTTTGACATATTTAATCTCCCGTTCCATAAAATGTTACAGATTTTATCTTAGTTCCTGACTATCTTTCCTACTTAGTATAGGTTAAGAGCAAATTTGGGTTGGTTTCCGTTCCACTCGATAATGGCTTCTTTTTCAAAGGTAGATGAAACTACTTTAAATATTACATCTAAGGTACTATTCACCTCCTGTGTCCTTAGTTATGTAAAAGACGAATTAGTACTGGAGAGGAAAACGAATAAACGTTAAGGAACTAACACTTTTATTTTGAACTATTCAATTATGAACACGTCTTTCGTATAGGCTTAACGGGACTTTTTAGAATCACTTTCTGTGTCACTAATCCTGACACACGAGTCCCAACAAATAGGAATTTGTGATTACCCATTTAAGACTTTCGTATTATTTTATTTAACTGACTTTTACTGTCGAAGAAAGTTTTCTGTGATACATCCTAAAGAATGGTACCGTACAAGTTTAATCCATAATTAGTGTTTCGTTAAGCAAATCGAAGACTTTTCCCAATTACGGGTTTTACGGTACTCTTATAGACAAAATTTTAAAGGTAATGACCAATATTTATAGGTAGGATGGGTCGTCAAATATTAGAAATTATCGATGAATACAGTAATCAAAGAGTTGAACATCTTAAAGGAAGAAAAACATTGTTTAAATAGTAACCATACGTATTTGACTCTTGATTTCCCCAAAGACAATGTAAAAGGACAATTCAGTCGTTTTTCGAACGTCTATTGTAAAACTCGAACCTGTCAAATCCCAAACAACAATGACAACAATTCATATACCGTTGAGGAACGAGATTCTCTTACCACAAGTATCTCTTTAAAATGAACATGCATCAGTTTAGTTCAATTCAACACTTATGGAAAAAATTCAGATCGTAATAAGTTTCCTTACGATAAAATATACACACTTACTACTCTAAATGTGTACATTACTAACTTCCGTCCTCCTCTTCCCCTGCTGTCTCCTGCTCTACCAACCTTACGTAGTGGCTGAGTTACCTGTACTCAAACTCGTTCAAGACCCTCTACCACTACCTGTCCCTTCGGACCGCACGACGTCAGGTACCCCAGGGTTTCTCAGTCTGTGCTGACTCGCTGACTTGTTGTGTACTCTTTACCCGGTACCGTCTCTGACCAGCCGACAAGTGGTCTAAGTAAATGGACGGAGATTTCAAGTTTCGATTTAAGGGGAACGTCAATTTCCACCGATATAATTCCTCAAGACAGTTACCTTACTCTAACCTTCACTATAACTGGTCAGTGTACATGATCGGGTAGTTTCGAAGACAAGAGGGAGTTACTAGAGATAGAGGGTCAGAAGTCACCTCACTCTCTACTTGAAGTGAACATTCGGTGTAAAAACATTTCGTTAACTAAAATTAAAAAACCGGTACGGTGTGTCGTGCGCCCTAGAATAAAGGGGCTGGTCCCTAGCTTAGATACAGGGGACGGCACCTTCACACCTCAGGACTAGTGACTTACCGGTCCCTTAAGGGTCTTCGGTGTAAAACTTCTGTCATAACGGTGACCGTCGGCCCTAAGGACTCACTGAAACATTTCGTCTTAGAGGGACATGATTTTGTTTTTATGAGTAAGGATAAGAAGTTTCAGTAACCCTCTTTAAATGTAGGGAGGATCATAGTGTGTTCTTAAGAAAAAAAAAAAAAAAAAGTCAGAGTTGACTTTCGTCCCGTAGAATTAGTTATGTAGAAGAAGACCTTCGGGTCTGAAATTAAAAACAAAGGGGTCGTTATGTTCCAACGATCTTCGAGACGGATCTAAAAATCGGAAAGACCAAGGTGAGACGATTAGAGTCGAAGACTAGGGTACTTAGATGTTCAGAGTTCACTTTTAAATCGAGTTTTATAAGAGACAGGAGGTAACAAAGGAAAAAAGGGATCCCAGAACCAGGGTGTTCAGGACCGATGAAGACTCGGGTTTAACGTTACTAAGACAGGGTGATAACACTCTAAGGACTTCCGAGACGAATTGAGAGGTAAAGAATCTACGGTGAAATTAAAACCTAAGAAGAGAATTACGTACACCTAATTCTTGTTTATAAATTATGACGTTCCTTTTACTTCTCTTTTATAGTCAAGTGAAGTCATTAAAATAAAAAAGGGACTCTAACACCGGGGAGTTTAAGACTACGGAACTAACGAAACATTATGGTATGTTTAGACACTAAAAGTGACGAACAAAAGGTGAAACAAAAACAAAGTAAAATAAGTCACTGATACCGACAACAACTATACTCCCATGGTCAACGAGACATACACATTGATCCTCGTCTCCAGAGAACCGAAAGAAAGTCTACACACACTGTAAGAGCAACGCCTGACTACTGTTAGATGGAATCACGACTATAATACTTAATATGAAAATTTTTAATAAAGTAGACACCGGGACTCCAAATACGTAGTTTGATATCCGGTAAGGTCATTGACATTCCAGTACGGGAAGTACACGTTGAGAAGTAAAAGGAGTCATTATGAAACATCATAGGAGGAGGGTTATAGTGGTAAAAATTTTTATTTTTTTGTCACATAATAAAAGTCGTTACTATTGGAAGTTTATGTTACACGTGTAAACGTGAATAAGTCCTATTCTTATAATAATATGAGTCTTGAGACTTGAATTTTGAAAAAAGTCAAGTCAAGTCAAGTCAGCGAGTCAGCACAACGTGAGAAACGCTGGGGTACTTGTCGTCGTGCGGTCCGGAGGGACAGGTAGTGGTTGAGGGCCTCAAATGGGTCTGGGTACAGGTAACTCAGCCACTACGGTAGGTTGGTAGAGTAGGAGACAGCAGGGGAAGAGGAGGACGGGGGTTAGGGAGGGTCGTAGTTTCAGAAAAGTTTACTCAGTCGAGACGCACTCCACCGGTTTTATAACCAAAGTCGAAGTTGTAGTCAGGAAGGTTGCTTGTGGGTCCTGACTAGAGGAAGTCCTACCTGACCAACCTAGAGGAACGTCAGGTTCCCTGAGAGTTCTCAGAAGAGGTTGTGGTATCAAGTTTTCGTAGTTAAGAAGCCGTGAATCGAAAGAAATATCGGGTTGAGAGTGTAGGTATGTACTGATGACCTTTTTGGTATCGGAACTGATCTGCCTGGAAACAACTGTTTCATTACAGAGACGAAAAATTATACCAGAGATCCAACCAGTATTGAAAGGAAGGTTCCTCATTGACAGAAAATTAAAGTACCGACGTTTTGTAAAAACCAGTCGGAGTTGAGAAATCCTCTATTGGAAGGGAGGTAAACTTCTTCTGTTATTATAACCAATCAGGGTATTCTACTGTTAATACTATACCAGAAGATGTTCCTCCTTAGCACGAAATTTACATGTGGAAGTTCGTCCAGGATAATATCCAAATGAATATTTTTATAAAAATATTGAAATAACCTTTTTTAATACAAATACATTTTGATACGTACACTTGAAAAGACCCCCGAAGAGACCACCGAATTATCATTTCTTAGACGGATGGTTACGTCCTCTGTGTCCAAGTTATGGACTAGGTCCTTCTAGCGAACCTCTTCTTTTACTGTTGGGTAAGGTCATAAGAACGGACCTTTTAAGGTACCGGTCTCCTCAGACCGTCCGACGTCAAGTATCCCAGCGTTTTCTCAGTCTATCCTGATTTGTCTGCCGTGTTTCTAAAAGACTATTTAGTTTCCGTAACCCCGTTTTGTACGACCAAATATAAAAGGAAAGAAAACAATCCACTTCACAATTGATATATATTTATCTACTAATGTTATTTTGTGTTCACACTTTATTTCGTCTTACATATTAAAGACTTAACGACTTCCCTTAAACTTCTTAGGACTTCTTCTATATAAAAAGTGAAAGTGATTCCAATCTATGGGAGGGGGAGAGAATTGGAAAGGAACAGACATATCGAGAGGTCACAGACATAAAATGGTATTATTACTTTGTAAACCATGTACAGTTTCTGACATGGTCCGTCACTCCTATTTGGAACTGAACAAATAATTGAAAGAGGTCTAAGTACCTAAACTATTAAGTATTAGAAGTAATAAACTTTAGAATACACATATAACGATTCACAAAATTTCGAACAACAAATATAATAAGAAAAAGAGATAACAGTACATTACTTAGTAAGGTTTTTCTCCTTTTGTTTTTAAATCACTGAACTTTGTCGTTAAATACTTATAGCGAGTGTTGAGAGACACAACTGACCCGAGTCGTCCCGCTAAAACCGAACGTCAGAAATCATGATAACATCAGTATACAACTTCCGAGTCGATCTGACTTACAGACTCTACCGACTATATGTACCGGACATCAATGACCGACAACAGACCCCTGATGACCGAGGGGTACTGAATTGGAAGAGTATCGTCCGACCGAATCAAAGGGTATCCTTGTTGACTCTCACTCACAAGGTTCGCTCTTCACCTTCGGCGAGACGATTCTGGACCCGGACCTTTGACAAAGTCGTAGTCGCGACGACATAAGACAATCAGTCAGGTCGAGTCATCTGTCTAGGAACTAGGCTCCTCTTCCACGTGTCTACGCTGGACATTTTACCTTCTTTTTAACACCAACAAGAATAAGAGAGTATATATACAGATACACGTAAATATTAGTGTGTTATTCCCTTAGGTACGAACAAAATTTTGGAGTTTGTTTCTCACCTTTGAAAGAGAAAGACGGAGTGGTTTAACATGAGGAAATTTTATAAAAATCACAATCAACCAGAAATTTGTAAACTTATAAAAAGATGAAAGATCCCTATAAAACTAAAACGAATGAATTTTTTTAATAAAAACGGACTCAACCCAGAAACAACGACCACTCACCTCAACACCACTTACCTCCGATGAGGAGTAACGTCACCACCCGACAAGTAACTCTACCGAAGAGAATAATACCTCGAGTCTGAAGTCACCAAGACCGTGTACCCGACATCTCGTGTCCGGGTCATCGACACCGAGTACCCGAATCGACATTGCACCGAACACCCTAGAAGGACCTGACCCCTACCTTGGGCACAGGGGACGTAACCGTCTGTCTAAAAATTGGTGACCTTGTGGTTCCTTCAGGACTAACACGAATGAAAATGTATTTATCTTAGTTCAGGGGTAAAAAGACTTTTGATGAGAAAAGTAAATAGTCATATAAAATCTATAGATATATATACCTGTATTTTAAATTTTAATGATGGATCATAAGATATTACAACTATATAAATAATATAAAACACCTACATCCAAAAAATGTTGAAAAGTAATAAGGTACGTAATAACAAGTAAAAGTCAGGAGAGACACACACACGTTTTCAAAGTGATTCCATATATGGGTTTCACTTTAACGATTTAACTGTCTATCATTGTAAAAATTTTCCCACTACAAATTTACTCTCAATAGTAAAATGTGAAAGAAGTAGTCCTGAAATATTTTCACGAAGAAAAAGGAGGAGTAACAGTTAAGACCTACAATAGACAGAATGGTTCAAAATTTTTTTTGATTACCTACTTTTACAAAGAATCACACACGTAAAGTTAAAAGTCAGGGAAGTCAAATCAAGTCAACGAGTCAACACAGGATGAGAAACGTTGGGGTACTTAGTTTCGTACGGTCCGGAGGGACAGGTAGTGGTTGAGGGTCTCAACTGAGTTTGAGTGCAGGTAACTCAGCCACTACGGTAGGTTGGCAGAGTAGGAGACAGCAGGGGAAAAGGAGAACGGGGGTTAGGGAGGGTCGTAGTCCCAGAAAAGGTTACTCAGTTGAGAAGCGTACTCCACCGGTTTCATAACCTCAAAATCGAAATCGTAGTAAGGAAGGTTTCTTGTGGGTCCCGACTAGAGGAAATCTTACCTGAACAACCTAGAGGAACGTCAGGTTCCCTGAGAGTCCTCAGAAGAGGTTGTGGTGTCAAGTTTTCGTAGTTAAGAAGTCACGAGTAGAAAGAAGTGTCAGGTTTAGAGTGTAGACATGTACTGGTGACCTTTTTGGTATCGGAATTGATCTACCTGGAAACAACCGTTTCATTACAGAGACGAAAAGTTATACGACAGATCCAACCAGTATTGAAAAGAAGGTTCCTCATTCGTAGAAAATTAAAGTACCGACGTTAGTGGTAGACGTCACTAAAACAATGACGATTTCAATACATAACTTAGTTAAAATATAAAAAAAACACTTAACAAACAAAAATGTTACCTGGATAAAAGGATAACCGTATGTACAGTAAAATTTTGTTCCAGATTTCTATGATAAATGTTTTAGATATACAGGTAATAAAGAATCAAATACATATAGTGTACCTTAAAATACTTTACTTATGAACTCCTGAGAAAAAACGAGGTACAGAACATTGTCACAACCTATACACAAGAGTAGGAAGAGCTAGGGGCACCCCTCCAACCTCAGTCAGAGTCCAACCACTTCCACCCACTGGACGTGGTACGAGTGAACCTTTCGTCAGAGACCCACTACCTTCCAGTCGAACGTATCCAACATACACACACACGATTCAACGAAGTCAGCACAGACTGAGAAACGCTGGGATACCTCATATCGGGTGGTCCGAGGAGACAGGTATCCTAAGAGGTCCGTTCTTATGACTTCACCCAACGGTAATAAGGAGGTCCCCTAGGAGAACTGGATCCCTAACTTCGGTCCAGAGAATACAGAGGACGTAACGGTCCGTCCCAAAAAAAAAAAAAAAAAAAATTGGTGATCATGGTGGACCCTTCAGGAACGTATCCAACGACTCTACGTTTCTGACTGTGTGTACCCCACATGGAATCGTCGTTTACTCAGTCCGTTGTCTTCGGATTTAGTGAGTGACTTTAGATACTTGAATACACACATAAACACGAATAAAAGGTCATCACTTTACTTTCGTATGTGTTACTTTAGACTCAGTAGTAAAAATGGTCCTTGACTTGAATCCGACTTGAAACACTAGACCGGTTAATCAAACCACGTCAGATGTCCCATCCGACCTCTTTCGTCACCGTGGGGTGAGGTCATGAGAACGGACCTTTTGGGGTACCCGTCTCCTCGGACCATCTGACTTCAGGTACCCCAGCGATACTCAACCTGTACTGACTCGTTGAAGTGAAAGTGAAAAGTGAAAGTACGTAACCTCTTCTTTTACCGTTGGGTGAGGTCACAAGAACGGGCCTCTTAGGGTCCCTACCTCCTCGGACCACCCGACGGTAGATACCTCAACGTGTCTCAGCCTGTGCTGACTTCGCTGAATCGTCGTCGTCGTCGTCGTGTCCCATCCGTCCTTCCTGCAGTATGAAAGTTACCTCCCGTTCATCCTTTTTTATTGTTTTTATTTGTACTTTAGGTTTCTATTACCTAGAGTAAGAAAGGTAAGTGTAGGTAATAACCCCCTTTCCTGGACGTCATAGGGGTAACTCGAACTCGTCCCTCGAGAAACACTTCTGTAAATCTCTCTCCGAGACTACCCGTTCCGACTACTCTACGACGACTCAGTGAGAGGTCTCACAGTACTTACTGTCCCTTTAAGACAATTCACAACATAGAACGTGGAGATCGGTTTACCTCACGACTTCTGAACCGTACCATAGGAAATCGTTTCTCTAGTTCGGACCCAACAGAGTCCATTCTATCAGTGTACCTGTGTAAGTCTCCGGACCCCTCGACTCGACCGGAGGGAACCTTTTGGTGGTGTAGGAGGTGACAGACGGTAGATAAATACTGTCTGACCAAACATCTTCTCATCGAGGATCAGTGTTATGTGGAAGAAGATCCACATGGGGACCCAACTCAATAGTCTCTTTTATACCCTGAGGATCAATTTAGACTTAAAGTTTATTTGTTAATTATAAAAGATCATTTTACACAGAGGTCATCATATACCCATATGACTATAACTTTTCTTTTAACAAATATACTTTAAAGTTAAATGGACCTATAAAATTAGTCGATTTAAATCGTTGTAATACGGATCGAAAGTTAAAGTATGTCATAGACGAAAACCGGACGTGGAATGTCGTAAATCTTGGTCACATCTTGTCTCTCAATAAACGGTTATAATAGTAAGACCTAAGGAATTGTCTTCAGACGCCTTGAATGGTTCAAGTACATTCGGAAACAGACACAAGAGAGGGTACCTCACCCTTGGTACTCCTGTGTGGGAACAGTCACTCAGGATGTCTCATTTCCAATCGTTTGTTCAGACCTCCTTGACAGATCACTCCCGTCCTGTCTATTAGTGATGAAGTATTGACTCCTGAGACTCCATCTTGTGTAGTTCAGTGACTTTACATTTCGGAACGTTTGACGTTTTCAGTACATTAGATTTTACGTTCATTCAAAAACGGTTAAACGTCTCAATAGTAAGGGTACGTACTGGTCGTCGTTCTCCGACCAACAGGTGTTCCAGACCTGTGGACTCAAGTGTCAGTCCCCACCCTAGAGACTTCTCGTACCGTCCTGATGACGTGGTTTCGGCGGTCGTCGGAATACTACACTCTTGTTGTGACTCACACCTTTATCCACTAAAGATAAACGAATCTTTGGGGTACTTGGTCTAAAGTCTAAAGGAAAATTGACCGTGTCTGTTTCTCGGAATCCGACTCCACCCCTAAGAATGACTTCACCAAATGACCTTTCCCTTCCCTTAGTCCCTTCCCCTTTTTTACATTCATCTCTTACACTCTGATCGAAATAGGACTAGGGTTTCCCCTGAGACCTCGACTTAATATAGTGTCTTGAGTGGGTCGAAACTTCGACCACTCCACTCTTCAACTCCTATCCCCGTTGGAAAAATAGAGTATAATCCACTTAACGACTCTTCGCCACTACTCCCAACGAATTGTAAGGTTCTGGGTTCAGTTAAGAAACCGTTTTCCCTGTCGACACTCAGTACTCATTTGTTATAAGTGTCGACTTATGCCCATGTAATCGGACCATTTCCCCTGAATGTACCCGTAGTAGTCGTAGATATGTGGTATCAAAGACACCAAATACATACGAAATACGATATCCAAAACGACCAAGGTAAAATTTGTTTAAGAGTAATAACGGTCATAACCTGGAATGGATGGGAACAGAAGACCGAACCGAAATGGAATTAAGTTAGTCTATAGAATTAAAAGGACGGTTATTGTATTCCTCTAAAAAAAATATGTAATCAACCTAAGTACATGGAAACTCATTTACCCTTTAATCCCTGGTAAAGATCTGTGGGTACATGTAAATATTATTGAGAAAGGGTTAGAGAATATAAAGAAAGAAAGGGTCATATCAATTCTAGACGACAATGAACACAGAATTTAGTAAGAACATGTTCTTTTCTTAATACGAACAATTATTAAGATGAGTTTTAGTGATCTACAAATCCGAACGTTTATCTACTTCTACTTAAAGAGTGGTGTTCTTATTGTTTTTAACTATCACAAACACAGGGACAATTATATAAATTCTATACTTCTGTTCTTAATTAATATCTCGTGTCGTGACCTTTTTTTTATAAGAGTTTCACTTCCCACTCGTCTTTATAGACTCACTACAAAGTCGTAGAGGTATTTCTTGATCAATACTTCTTTTTTTATTAGAGAAAGTCTTTTGACTTGTTTTGTTATTTTATATAGACTTTGGCATATAGATACGATTTTGTACATAGGCAAATTAATTGGGAAAAACTTTCACGAAATTTTATTCGTTTACTTACAGAGTTTTTATTATCGGTCGAACATTCTTTATACGAATATACATTTATGTCTTCAGTTTATTATGTCCATAGATAACAACCACGGGTTTCTGTAAACCAACTATGACATATTATGCTAATCCGTGAATGGAGATTATTAGTAGTGTATAGTCATTCTCTGTCATCTTACCAAGATTCTATGAGAAGATACACTTGACGAAAAACGAAAAGTTTCTCAGACATATCTGAAAGAGGAGATACTTACCTCATTAGAGTGGTGACGAAAAGACAAATAAACCACGTAAAGAGCACCTCTAACTTACTTCTCACGAAGAGTTTATAGTAGCAATTAACATCCATCAAAGTCCTGATACTGCACTACCAAGTCCGGAGACGCCATCCATTCCCGTCCCGTGCGACTACTTATGAAAACTGTTATAGCAGGAGTTAACATACTGAGATGTGTTCTAAAAGACACATACATTACAAATCAATAAACCGACACTGTCCAGAACCAACCTGACACTTGAAGAATCGACCCAGGACGCCCTAGATCAAGGGTAGGTCCGGGGGACGTAACCCTCACGTCTCAGAATCGGTGACCTGGTGGTCCCTTCAGGGTGATGTATCCTAAAATTGGAGTCCACTTTGACGCCTAAGGTCACCAAACAAGTAAAAGACCAGAAATATATGTATTTTGTTTCAAACATGGAATTACATATATGGTTTTCCCCTTTTTTTTTTTTGGTTGTTGTGGACTTGACAATCTCGAAGTCTGGTAGTCAGGATCCGTCCGATCAGGTAACTCTCCCAGTTCATTTTAAGTCTGGTGCACCCCCGTGACTGACCTGAAAAATCCCGCCTCACTACCTCCGAAGAAGATTGGACTACCACGAATTGGAACCGACGTAAAACCTTAGAGGACGACTCGAAAAGTTACAAGAGGAAGGACCCAGAGTAGAGTTCTTGAATTAATTTTACCTCGCCCACACCGGACTCCTACTCCTAAAAAACAAATTGAGGACTCAGACAGATTATATATCGATTCCTATATATAGGTTTCGTTACCCTTCCAAACACACGCACACGGTCTCCGACAGTCTCTGAGTCGTAAGGTCGTCCATCAGTATACGAGCTCAATTACCTGGTTTGTCTTCCCGTTCGAAGTAATTCGAGACGAGACTTCCGACAGGAGAACCAGAGTGTCCAGCCTTCTGGAAAACCCACCATTCGAACACCGTAAACGAATATTTACTAATGTCACGGGAGTCAAGATTCTTGCACGAAATGGAGAAACACTATTTACCTAAATTTATGACATAAAAGGGTCAAGAATTCAAGTCAAAAAAGTCTTAAAGAACACAGTGTGTATTAAAATGGACAGTCCCATCAATTTTTTTATTAAAAATTAATTTTTAAATTTCCAGTACGGATTTTTTTATAAAAAAGGAGTTTCGATTGTCCACATAGGACACTAAATATAACAAAATTTTACTAAAAATAATGAAGTACGTTCGTGTCGATTATAAATAACTTACAAATGAAGTATTGTCTATCACAAGATACAATTTTAATAAAATGTCTACTTCTTTAGCTCAGTCTCTTTCGAGCACAATAAGGTTCCAAAATGTCTCGATTAATCACTTTCCCGGTACTATGTATGACTTCGACCGAAGTCACGGAAGCGTAGATACATTCGGACAACAACTTTCTTTTTATTTTTAATTTTTGAAGTGGAAATTGTTTATTCGTGACTTAACTAAAGGTTCATCAAGGTGTTGAAGGGAAAAGGATCGTAATACACTGCCAAGATTAACGAGACGTAGAAACGGTAATAAAGTGGAAAACTTTAACACTTTAGAACAAATCTTATTAATCGACCACTCATGTTTTCGACTAGAGTGATACTAAAATTAAAGTGAAAGAAACTTTCGAGGATTCCATTACGTAGAAAATATATAAATAACGAGTAAATAGAAAAGAATAAAAGAGAAAAATATTATCATAGAAAGGGGTGAAAAGACCCCCCTAACAGACAGAGTATAAGTAAACATCTAAATTTTTTTTATAAAAGATGTATAAAAGTCAAAATGTACTACGTTTATAAAGTGGTCCAAGCTGAATAGAAAATACTTATATTCAGGATTAATTGCATCATCTTGAACATTCGAAAAACCAAACATACAAAAAAAATTATATTTAAATAAATAAAATTAACCTCCAATTAATGAAATATTATAACATAACCAAAACGGTATGTAGTTGTACTTAGGTGGTGTCCATATGTACACAAGAGGTAGGACTTGAGGGGAGGGAGGAGGGAGGGACATGGTAGGGAGACCCAGTAGGGTCACGTGGTCGGGGTTCGTAGGTCATAGTACGTAGCTTGGACCTGACCGCTAAACAAAGTATATACTATAATATGTACAAAGTTACGGTAAGAGGGTTTAGTAGGATGGGAGAGGGAGAGGGTGTCTCAGATTTTCTGACAAGACATGTAGACACATAGAAAACGACAGAGTGTATGTTCTAATAGTAATGGTAGAAAGATTTAAGGTATATATACGCAATCATATGACATAACCACAAAAAGGAAGACCGAATGAAGCGAGACATATTATCCGAGGTCAAAGTAGATGGAGTAATCTTGACTAAGTTTACATAAGTAAAATTACCGACTCATTATGAGGTAACACATATACATGGTGTCGCAAGAATAGGTAAGTAGACGACTACCTGTAGATCCAACAAAGGTACAGGACCGATAATATTTGTCACGACACTACTTGTAACCCCATGTGCACAGAGAAAGTTAAGACCAAAGGAGCCACACATACGGGTTGTCGCCCTAACGACCCAGTATTCCGTCAAGATAAACGTCAAAAAATTCCTTAGAGGTGTGACAAAAGGTATCACCGACATGATCAAACGTAAGGGTGGTTGTCACATTCTCCCAAGGGAAAAGAGGTGTGGGAGAGGTCGTAAATAACGAACATCTGAAAACCTATACAAAAATATAAATAAAGTAATTGTAAAATAGGTCGAGGTTATAGTCTATGTGTAAGACGATATAACAGAAATTATCGGAATACTAAAGAATAAAAATGTAACTAAAATTAGGATATCACCCCTAGGTTAAAGTCAAAAGTTATACCGATTAATGAACAAGTTTTTGGTAACTGGTACAAAAGTATGCAAACAGTCAGCAGAAACGACCTGTGATAAGACGACGTAATGAAACAGATAGAGATATTAAGTATTACATTGACTTTCATCCCAGGCTGACGAACGACGAGTTTTCGGTTATTTTTCCCATCCGACCACCTTTCCTTTCAACCGAAATAAAACCTACGGTCGTTCGTCGTCAAACAAAACCCCACACCCCCCCCCCCGTCCACGCCTCCGCCCTCTACCGTTCCCCTCCCCTACCTCGTCCCCTCCGTCTACGGACACGTTTCTACCTGAGGAAGGTCACTGTCACCCGTTCTCAAAAATATCCGTCTCCCTCCCTCGGTGTACGTCTTTGTCGTGTCAGTCGAGACTGTTACTAGGACTCTAGCCAGTAACCACCAGACTAGTCTCAGTGAAACTAACAAAATTCCTGTCAATTGAAAACCAAGGTCCCAGTCAGAAAAAGCTCTCCGGTCAAGAGTCTTCGCACCGTCGAACACAATACCGACGTCAGACCAGTAGTACATCAATTGTAAGACGGGCCATCTCCGAAGTTCTAAATATTTGTCCAGTATCCTATATCGAGTCTTATAATAGATATCAGGAGCTCTTACTTGAGCTCCAGGAACTGATTTGCATTACTGATTTCAAAATAATGAACCAGAGGAAACTGACAAAAGGAAACAAAGACTTGAAAAAAGTGAAGAGACTAATTTAAATAAGAAAACGATTACAAACCCATTTGAGGCCCTCAACCACTACCTGTCCCTCCGGACTGTACGACGCCAAGTACCCCAATGTCTCAGCCTGTGCTGACTCACTGACTTGACTTGACTTACAAAAAGAACGTTACCTCCTCAGTGTCTTCTGCACCCAAGCTATGGACCCACCCCTTCTAGGTGGGTCACCCTTCTTAACGTTGGGTGAGGTCATAAGAACGGACCTTTAGGGTACCTGTCCCCTCGGATCGCCCGATGTAAGGTTCCCAGTGTTTCTCAACCTGTATTGACTCGTTGACTCGTGTGTGTCAAAAGGTGTATTTCTTGTGTCCACCTCTCGTACCCTCCGTTCCCGGTATCCCAGAACAAGATAAAGTCATTATAAAATACAAGTCAAAACACCACAGCATGAATATTATCCATTTAGAGAAGTAACATGAAGAAGTCCTCACAAAAACTCTACAAGTTGACATAAAAGAGTTAGGTAATTAATCACTTAGTGAAAGATTACAACATGGTCTAAAATAAAGGGTTCTATTCAGGTTGAACGAGTGCCATATAGAACCAAAATATATAGTTTTCTAAGTGGAAGGACTACTAAAAACAAGGACACAACTACTTACCTTAAATGGATGTAAGAAGGTAAGAGTGGACAGGAAGGTGTCGTATACATTCTAATACGACCTTCAACTTCTATAAAGGAAAAATTTTTAAAAGACTCAGAACTGTCAGCTTTAACAAACAGAAAACTAATAAACCATTAGGACTATTCATTATAGTCAATCCCAGATACCCAAAACCTCTCTCTCTATGAATCAAAACAACAAGTCAGTGAGTCAACACAATCTGAGAAACGGTGGAGCACCTGACGTCGTGCGGTCCACAGGGACAAGAAGTGGTAGAGGGTCTCGAACGAGTTTGAGTGCAGGAAACTCAGCTACTACGGTAGGTTGGTAGGGTAGGAGACAACAGGGGAAGAGGAGGGTGGAAGTTAGAAAGGGTCGTAGTCTCAGAAAAGGTTACTCAGTCAAGAAGCATAGTCCACCGGTTTCATGACCTCGAAGCCGTAGTCAGGAAAGTCACTTATAAGTCCCAACTGAAGGAAATCCTAACTGACCAAACGAAAGGAACGGCAGGTTCCATGAGAGTCCTCAGAAGAGGTCGTGGTGTGTGAAGTGAACCAAAATCTAAGTCACAATTTACCAACATCATGATAAGTTCCACAGTCACAGAGAAGAAGTCGGGTAAAACTACGTAGAACAGAAAGATCTTTCGAGAAGTAAAGAATCAAAAGTATAAATACTCTTATGTGAAGAGAAATAGTGAAAGTAGTCTTCAAAAATTTATAATGAGAATTTTTTGTAAAAGAGAAGTCTGAAAATATCAAACTAATGATAAAGTACTTAAAAACAATAATAAAGAAAAATATAAGAGTACTATATAAAACTAGAAAAAGAAAACTAACTTCATCTAACATTCAAGGATAATTAAAATTTAGAAATAAGTAAAGAAAAGATTCAATCGTAGACTTTATGTGAAAATTGAAATAAAAATAGAGTGATATAGAGTATATAGTTAAGATATTCATAAAGACATACTAAATGTAGATTTAAAAAAAACAAAGAATCATAATAAATAGAAACTAAGTCCTAAATAAATCTAAACGTAAGAATTTAAAACCGAATTACCCTTCAAGACGACGACGACGACGACGATTTAGTGAAGTCAGCACAGGCTGAGACACGCTGGTGTATCTACCGTCGGGTGGTCCGAGGGGGTAGGGACCCTAAGAGGTCCGTTCTTATGACCTGTCCCAACGGTAAAGGAAGAGGTTACGTACGTACGTACGATTCATCGAAGTCATCACAGGTTGAGACACGCTGGGATACCTGTCGTCGGGTGGTCCGAAGAGACAGGTGTCCTAAGAGATCCGTTCTTATGACCTCTCCCAACGGTAAAGGAAGAGACCTACCCTTCAAGATGAATAGAAATTTAATAAAATTTAAATACCGTACCACAAATTATTGTCAGTAAAACTTAAATATCTTTAAATATAGTTAAAAGTATTTACGAACTAGAAACGAATTTTATTGAGGACTCTTTATACCAGAAATATACGGATAACATAATTCGAATAATTAAAACAAGAAATTAAAAAGATATATGAAAGACTGAACCCTTCTCGTTAGATAGGGTCTCTCACACAATTTTAAGACAACGACACTATTTAGACCCTAAAAGAGAAATATTAAGATAGTCAATCACAAATAAAATGTTTTGAAATAATAAACCACGTATAATCGAATCTTAAGTCTCTTCCGTTACCGTGGGGTGAGGTCATGAGAACGGACTTTTTAGGGTACCTACCTCCTCGGATGATCCGACGTCAGGTACCCCAGCGACTCCCAACCTGTGCTGACTCGCTGAAGTGAAAGTGAAAAGTGAAAGTACTTAACCTCTTCCTTTACCGTTGGGTGAGGTCACAAGAACGGACCTCTTAGGGTCCCTGCCCCCTCAGACCACCGGACGGCAGATACCCCAACGTGTCTTAGTCTGTGCTGACTTCACTGAATGGTCGTCGTCGTTTTTTTTTCATAAATAATTGTATACTGATAAAAATTATAACCAAAAACAAATTTCAGATTAGTTATGATTGAAAGAAAACCTACTTCAAAAGGACGATATCTCTTTAAAAGGAAAAAAAAAAAATTGGTACCGTTATGGTACTCAAAAAACATATCAGAATAAAAAGTATTATTAAAATATAAGCCTAAGTAGGATAGTAGAAGGAAACCCGAAATACGCACCAGAAGATTCACGGTATCACAGGATCAGAAACAGAGAACAAGAGGACAGGAGTCGTCCGTAACATTTACGTTCGAATGAATATGACATGAATAGGGCCGATGGACTTTGACGACTCTTCAAGTTTCTCTCGTCGGTCACACAACTGTTCATTTCATAAAGTAGAACGGGTTCTAGATGAATCGTTCGAGTATTCGTGAATCATTCGGCTTTCTGCGATCATTTTTATAGTCACAATCTTCTCTAGTAACCAAGTCCTATGACTCTTTGACCCGCACAAAAACACATTTCCCGTAAACTTAATATTCGATACATAAGCACTGAACTGATTCTTGGTATAAGTGCAAATTCAAAAGAAACATCGTGATCCTTCATCTTTACAACGACCGGTGGGAGACCCATGAATCAAGAGACGGTAAGGGTCCGTACGACGACGATGAACCGGGGCAAGACGGACACCGACAAGACGGAGTACGACGGTAGAGACACGAGAGGAGGGGAGAAGGCACGGTTATCATTGTCGACGACGACAAACGACGGACGCAAGGGTCTACGAAAAATACACATCCTACCGTTGTCCTCATTCTTTCGATACCGCTAAAGTCTCTGAACTAATTGTTGTTTTCTTTCGAATCTGAACCTCACAAGGTGATTGTAAGAGTGGTGAAAAGTCTCCGGAAACCCCACCAAAGGTCAAGGGGTGGAAGGCCCCTGAGAATGAGGGACTGAACCGGAGAAACGCAAGTGGGTCATGTGTTGACAAAGGTAAAGACAACTACTCGGTGTTAAGATTTTGAAGTCACGTCCTATTATGTTTACAATGGTAAAGAGGTAAAGAGGAAAATTTGTACTATCACTGAAATAATTTTATGTGTTGATACATATGTCTAACTATGTATAAATGTGTACACGTGTGGATATTAATCTGGGTCTAATTTCTGTCTCTTTCTAAGTAAGGAGGTCTTCCGAGGAAACATAAAGAATGGTCGGTTGTGGGTATAGATAAGTGAGGATATGGGTGAGTGGTAGTCTTCTTTGGTGGTAAGACTGAAAATAATGATGGTCAATCCAAACGAACCAGAACTTAAAGTATTTTACCTTGTATTTCATAAAAAGCACGTACACACTTTAAAGAATGGGTATATTTTAGTATCGGAATATGAAACTACACACTACTACCCCTTTACCTGTTAAATTTAATTTTTTCCTTTTACGATTAAAATAACAATTCGTTATCAAATTCCCGGACGATATATTATTGAGTACCTTAAGAGTGTTGGAAGACTTAACACACGACAATAATACTGGTCAGTCTATAACTATATCTCTCCGTTATACAGTCAAAGGGTTCTAGTGTCTCCACTATTTACCTCGTCGGTCCCAAGTCCGAAGTCTCGGACACGAGAATCGTCGATAGATCGGAATATTATTTTTGATCCGAACCCTTTAAAACAACAACAACAACCTGTCCGAAGTCGTGTAAAAAAAAAAGGAAAAAGAAAAAAGAAGAAAAAAGAAGAAAAACCGGTCGATCATTTATAAAATCCGAAACACCTGCTATACCAGAGACGGTGTCGACAGATTCAGACGACAAACATCCTTTCGTCGATATCTTTTATACATTTACTTACCTATATTAACACAAGGTTATTTTGAAATACATACCTGTAACTTATAACTTAAAATATATAAAAAGTGAAATGTTCCAGAAAACTAAGAAGGGGTGGGGGGAGGGGGCGGGGTTGGTGAACTTCTATGTTTCGGTGAGAAATGAATACTCACTATGTTATCGTCTGTCAACCGACTGAACCGGACGTCCGAGACCAACTGATAGGGAAGGACATCGTATATCATGACTCGTTCTTTGAACTTTGAACCTTCCATTCCAATGTCTGTAATACTCCTACTTAAATCTTCGTTACCTGTACAAAGTTGACCTAGTTATCAACGATTCCGTGTCGTTCAGGGTGTGATTATTTAATAGACAGTAACTCTTCGGTTCTCCGTGTAAACAATTCCATCGGATCGATAATAATATTGTTTAGTTGGGATTTTAGAGTCACCGAATGTCTTCAACTACACTCCTACCTACCACCCTTTCTGACTATCTGCTAAAATGAAAAAGAAAGGTTTGTTGTCAGTCAAGGTTCTTCTTGTAATTCTAAAACCACACGTAAAAGATATTTGTTCCTATAAAAGGGTGTATTATTACTACGTTATATTTTTAGTCCTTTAATTGAGAACATGTGATAACAGTAGCTTAAATGTGTCGGTAGGTTCAAAACGATTAACAGGGTTATTACGGGAGTGTGTAATGGATTCAACAGCACAAGGAAATCAGGAAAAGTCATACCCCGTAAAGGAGTCAGACAGGAACTGAAAGAACTGGTCCCTTAGAAATTTCTAGTGTACTGATAATAACACATCTTATCGGAGATAAACACAAACAGATTTCAAAGAAGTACCAATCTAAGTTCACAACGTAGAAACGGTCCCGACGGAGTCTTCACTAAAACACTAAAGGAACATAAAATAATCCACTGAACTAATCTCAAACGGTATAATTTCGACTACAATTGAAAATTCAAAAAAGGGTCAAAGTGACTCTATAATTGTATATCGGGACATATTCAAATTCCATATCTCACATTACTAAACCAAATATATTAAAACTTTAATAATGGTGTTATTCAAATTAATTGTACGTAGTAATGTATATACATATATGTGTGTATATATGAATTACGTATACACATAAAAAAAGGAACACTTTTATTGACAATTTAAATGAGGGAATTGAAAGTCTATATGTATGTCGTCACACTCGATCAGTAGTACAACATGTAAGGTAAGGACCATGAATAAATAATTGAATTTCAAACGTAGAAAACTTGCAAAAAGAGGTTAGGGGTGGGGTGAAGATGGGGGTTGTGTGGGAGGGGAGAGGGGTGGGGCAAGGGAGAGTCATACAGACCATTGGTGTTTAAACTAGAGAAAAAGATACTCCAAACCAAAACAAAGAAAGAAAAAAAAAAAAAAACCCAAAAAAGAAACTCTAAGGTACTCTAGTTCGTCTTAAACAGAAACAGAGAGAATGAAGTGAATCGTATTACAGAAGTTTCAGGTATACTTTTCACTTCAACGAGTCGGCACAGGCTGAGAAACGCTGGGGTACCTGACATCGGGTGGTCCAAGGAGGTAGGTACCCTAAAGGGTCCGTTCTTACGACCTCACCCAACGGTAAAGGAAGAGGTCCTCTATAAGGGCTGGGTCCCTAACTTGGACCCAGAGAGCGTAACATCCGTCTGCGAAATGGTAGACTTGGTGGTCCCTTTGTATATAACAACGTTTACCGTCCTAAAGGAAGAAAAAATTACTGACTTATTATGAAGAAACACACACACACATATGTGTGTATGTATGTATATGTATNTGTATATCGGGACATATTCAAATTCCATATCTCGCATTACTAAACCAAATATATTAAAACTTTAAGAATGGTGATTTAAGAATTCAAATTAATTGTGCGTAGTAATGTATATACATATATGTGTGTATATATGAATTACGTATACACATAAAAAAAGGAACACTTTTATTGAATTTAAATGAGGGAATTGAAAGTCTATATGTATGTCGTCACACTCGATCAGTAGTACAACATGTAAGGTAAGGATCATGAATAAATAATTGACTTTCAAACGTAGAAAACTTGCAAAAAGAGGTTAGGGGTGGGGTGAAGATGGGGGTTGTGTGGGAGGGGAGAGGGATGGGGCAAGGGAGAGTCACACAGACCATTGGTGTTTAAACTAGAGAAAAAGATACTCCAAACCAAAACAAACAAAGAAAAAAAAAAAAAGACCCAAAAAAGAAACTCTAAGGTACTCTAGTACGTCTTAAACAGAAACAGAGAGAATGAAGTGAATCGTATTACGGAAGTTTCAGGTATACTTTTCACTTCAACGAGTCGGCACAGGCTGAGAAACGCTGGGGTACCTGACATCGGGTGGTCCAAGGAGGTAGGTACCCTAAAGGGTCCGTTCTTATGACCTCACCCAACGGTAAAGGAAGAGGTCCTCTATAAGGGCTGGGTCCCTAACTTGGACCCAGAGAGCGTAACATCCGTCTGCGAAATGGTAGACTTGGTGGTCCCTTTGTATATAACAACGTTTACCGTCCTAAAGGAAGAAAAAATTACTGACTTATTATGAAGAAACACACACACACATATGTGTGTATGTATGTATATGTATGCGTTGAAGAAATAGGTAAGAAGGTAAATACCTGGGAATAAAACAATACAGAACAGACAACACTTTTTTCACTTTCACTATCAGTAAGTCAGCACAAACTTAGAAACGTTGAGGCACCTGATATCGGGCGGTCTGAGGAGATAGGTACCTTAATAGGTCCGTTCTTATGACCTTGTCCAACGATAAAGGAAGGGACCTCCTAAAAGGGTTGGACCCCTGACTTGGACCCAGAGGACGTAACCGTCGGTCAAAGAAATTGTAGACTCGGTGGCCCATTCGGAACAGATAACATTTATTACGAATATACTTGCACCTACACGTCGACAGAGATACTGTATCACAAAAGTTAAAGAAGACTATATAAGGGGTTTTACCTTTATGACCCAGTATACCACCAAGATCAAAATTGAAAAACTTCTTGAAAGTTTGACAAAAGGTATCACAGACGAGGTTGGATGTAAAGGTGGTCCTCACGTACACCCCAGGGAAAAGAGGTGTAAGAGAGGTCGTAAATAATAGAGAAGAGAAAAACTACTATTAAAACCATTTCACCACTCCATTAAATAACACCAAAACTGTACGTAAAGAAAATACTAATAACTAAAACTCGTAGAAAACTACATACACAACCGGAAAGTATATAGAAGATACCTTGTACAGATAAGTCCAGGAAATAAGTAAAAAATTAGTCTAATAAACCTAAATAACCCCTCAAAAACGATAACTCAACATATTCAAGAAATAAAATCTATAATTGAGGACTAGTCTACATACGAAACGTCTACAAAAGGTGGAAAGGTGTCTAACAGTAAAGTAAAACAACTAGCAAAGAAAACAACAAGTCTCCAAAAATCATTCTACATCAAGTGATAAAAACTAAAACGACGAACAGAAAATCCATAGTATAGGTTTTATAGTAACTGTTCTAGGTACATTACCTCGAGTGATGAACAAAAGAATACACTCAAGGTTCAAAACCGGAAACATAAAATCAGAAATTACGTAAAACTCCATTAAAAACACTCACTACATTTTATTCCCAGATCAAAGTAAGAAAATGTACACTTATAGGTTAAAGGACCGTCACAAATAACATTTCTGACAGAAAAGAGGTTATCCATAAAAACCGAAGGAACGTCTACAATCAACTAGTATCTGTATACCAAATTAGGACCTAAAACTGGAGAAGGTGACCAGATATACAGACAAAAATACGGTCACAGTATTACAAAACTACTAATACCCGAAGGGACCATTATATCGAACTGTAGTATTCATACTACGGAAGACGAAACAAGAAGCATCCTAAAGAAACTGACAAACACCAGATAAGAACGAAATATATTTAAAATCCTAACAAATAAGATGAAGACAATTTTTCTGTTTTTTGTTTTTCGACGTAAATCTTAAAACCATCTCCTTCGGAACATTATCATACCGATAAAATTGTTATAAGAAAGGTAAGTACTTGAACCCTATGGAGGGGTAGATAAACAGAAAAAACTAAAGTAGTCACAGAATATCACATCTCTAGAAAGTGAAGGAACCAATTTAAATAAGGATTATAAAATAAAATAATAAAAACTATCCTAGTAAAAGAAACATAGAAAAAAGTCTAATGAACAATAATCACTTCTTTATTCGATACTTAAAAACACACAATTAAAACATAGGACCTTACAGTAACTTAAGTAAGTAATCTAGATTGTCATAAATCCACCTCCGAAAAGAACAATATTTTAGTATAGTGGACGTTTATATCGGTTAAAATAAAGAAGGAAAGGTTACGACTACGAAATAAATAAATAACAACGGACCAACGAGTTCGATCTTGAAGATCATGATATTATTTATCCCCAACACTCTCACCCGTGAGAAGAACCTCCTTTTCAAAAGGTAGAAAGTGATAACTCATACTACATCAGACACCAGAACAATATCTATACCGGTAATAATACAACTCCGTGAAAGTAAGATAGATATGGATTAAACAATTCTTCAAATAGTACTTGTACTACTTAAAATAGTTTACGAAAAGACGTAAACTCTCTAAATAAAGTAGGATAAATTATATTATATGGTGTATATAACCTCTTCCTTTACCGTTAGGTGAGGTCATAAGAACGGACCATTCAAGGTACCTGTCCCCTTGGACCACCCGATGTCAGGTGTTTCTCAGTCAGTACTGACTCGTGTCAGTCGTCGTGGTGTATATAACTAAACACATACAACTGGGTAGGAACGTAGGGTCCCAATTTAGAGTAACTAGTACCACTTACTGTGAAAGTAACACGACGACTTAAGTAAAAAATTCAAAAATAACTCTTAAAACGTAAATATAAGTAATCCCTATAACCGGATGTCAACAAAACAAAAAAGGATTGCCATGGGAAAGGATCGAAACCAGAGTCGCATTACGTCCAAGATATTTCATTGAGACTCTCACAAGGAAGAAAAACCTGAAAAACCCTTCTGAAATTCTTCCTAAACATAATTAATAAATTTACAAGCCATTTTATATAGTCACTTCGGTGAACCAGGACTCAAAACGGAACTACCCTCTAAACACGAATGATTAAGAGGTATGATCATAAACCAGAAACTTTAAAAGACAAAGGAGGACTAAGTCAAAACCGTATAACGTACAAAGATTCTTAAAAAGATACAGAAGATCTAAAAGGTCACACAACCGTACCTCAACAATCGTCATCCGAGAACACTAGGAAATACAAAGAGACTACCGTAAATGTTACAGAGAGTAAAAAGTAACATTAAAGTAACTGAACCCAGGACATAGAGTACCGATCAGATCGATTAAACAAAACAAAATGTTAAAATAGAAGAGTTTCTTGGTCGGGGTCAAAACAATTGGAAAACATAAAAAGAACAAACGATGAATAAAGACGAGATTAGAAGTAAAAAAAAAAAGAAAAGAAGACGATTACAACCCGAGTTAAACAAGACGGAGGGGACATTAAAGACAAAAATAGATAACCAACAAGTCCTCTTGTTACAAATTAAAGGTACATAAGTACTCAAAAGGTCATAAGGAATACAGTTAAAAATCAAAGTACGGTGAACTAGTCTCTTCTATAACTATACTAAAGTCCGAAGGATTTAAACGATTCTGAATACCTGATTATACTAGATAGGATCTTTTACAAGGAACACACGAACTCTTCTTATAGAAGACGACGACAGTCGTCACTAGACATATGCAGACAGTACAAGTAAACCTAGATATCATAACAAGTTTAGACAACAAAGGTATAACTAAAAGACAGACCTACTAGATTGGTATCAACTCTCGTTCTGAATTTCAGGAATTGATATTAATGTAATGACAAATAAAGAAGAAAAGCGAACTAATCAAAAACGAAATGTGTAATCCACGAGGTCAAACCCCATGTATTTATAAATGTTAACAACATAGAAGAACCACCTAACTAGAGAAATAGTAATATTTGTGGAAAAAACAAATAAAAAAAAAAATGGTAAAAATCAAATTTCACATAAAAACAGACTATATTCATATCGATGAGTAAAAATTAAAGGAAAGATTCCAATGGTACACAAAAGGTAAGGAAGTGTGTGATAGTGGGATAAAAGTGAGATACACAAAGAAATTCCGATTTTACCCAGAGAATGTTCGTCGCATAACAACTTAGAGAAATAAATAAATAAATAAGTCGGTAAGATAAGAAAACTTACCTCTTGATATAGGTAAATGTAAATTTCATTCATAGCTAAACATTCCTGAATGATAACGGTAAAACAAGAAACGAAAGACCGACAAAACATCTAAGTAACAAGTGTCGAGGAATAGGACGAAAGAAAAGAACTCAAAACTACAGAAAACTATAGTCATACGAAACGGTAATACGAGAAAATACATTAATGATATCCCAAAAAGAAACACGAATAGTACTCTAAATATATGTTGTAGAATTTTAACGTTGTGTGATAAAATTCGATTATTGTTAAATCGTAACTATCGTAAATGTTTGTAAATGGAAGGGGGAGGTGTCAAATCCCATAACTACAATATGAAATATCCGAAAATATAACACGTAGGTTATTGTCTAATGATATCAATACTAATAAAGATGGTGTAAACAACAATTGAAAATTTGTTGAACATTCATTTATTACTTGGTAGTAACAATATAATGTCTTAGATTGAAACTACTTTTTGAATATAATGAAAGAATATTAAAACAATAAAGTTAAATTAAAAATAAAATATAACTTAATATCAACTAAATGTTATAACACAATCAAAGTTCACTAAGTCGATCAAGTTTCACTAAGTCGAGTATAACCCAACCGGTCTTTACAGTAAACTCAAAAAACCATTGTAATGTATTTTTGGGTTTACTTGAGTATATATATATATACTCTTCCTTTACCGACCGTTGGGTGAGGTCATAAGAGCGGACCTCTTAGGGTCCCTGTCTCCTCGGACCACCCGACGGTAGACACCCCAACGTGTCTCAGCCTGTACTGACTACACTGAGTCGTCGATCGTCGATTCAGAATGAGTCAAAGAAAAGAGTATGTCCAATAATGTCTTATGACTCATCTCAAAGGACACCATATGTCAACCTGGAACAACTCATAGATAAAATATATATCTCACACATATATAATTAGGATTTGAGGATTAAATAGGGAAAGTGATTGGAAAGCGGAAACCATTGACATTCAAACTAAAGACTCAGACAAAGGTAAAGTATTCATTCAAGTAAACATAATAAAAGAATCTAAGGTGTATATTTACTATAATATAAACAGAAAAAGACAGACCGAATGAAGTACATCATACTATTGGAGATCCAGGTAAGTACAACGACGATTACAGCAATAAGGTAATAAAAAATACCGACTCCTTATAACGTAACACACATATGTATAGAAGACATAGGTAAGGAGACAACTACCTGTAAATCCGACAAGGGTACAGAGTCGATAACGTTTATCACACACGTGACCCCAATGTACACAGGAAGGATTAATACCAAAAGAGACCTATATACGGATCCGTATTAAGGACCTAGTATACCATCAAAAATTTCCTTTGAGGTATGACGAGAGGTATCACCAACATAACTAAATTTAAGGGTAGTTATCACATCCTCCCAAGTGAAAAGAAATTTAAAAAATTTTTTAATAAAAAATTAACTTCCTATTAACGAAATGTCTTAAAACAAAAGACAGTTTGGAGTTGTAAACTGAATGTTACAACACAATCAAAAACTAAGTGTCGTTTAACTTAGTCAATATGTATACGGGTGAGCAAAAATCTCAGAAAAGAGTCTATCCAGTAATGCCTCATAATTCGTCTTAAGGGACACGATATGTAATCCATGAATAATCATTACATATATATCATCACAAATATGTAGTTAGAGTCGGAGGAGAGAAGAGGGGGGTCATTGGTACAAACAAAAGATGTATGTATTAATAAAAACAAAACATTTTTTGGGTATAGTAAACATAAAAAAACAAAATCTAAGGTGTACACTATATACTATAAATAGAAAGAGAGTTCCCGAATGAAGTGCATCATACTTTTAGAGATCCAGGTAGGTACTACGACGTTTTACCGTCATCAAGTAAGGAGAATGTCGACTCATTATAAGGTAACGTGTATTCTTGGTATAGTAGTCAGTCACCTACAAAATCAACGAAGGTACAGAAGTCATAACATTTGTCACGACGACACTTATGACCCCACGTACACAGAACAGTTTAATCTCTAAAAAGACCTATATCCGTGTCCTCACCTTGATGACCAAGTATACCACAAGATGAAAATGAAAGAATTCCTTGGAGGTATGATAAAAGATATTACGAACACGGGTAAATATGGGAGGTTGTCATACCTTTTCAAAGGAAAAGAAGTGTGACAGAGGTCGCAAATACAAAAAAAACCTCCGAAAAACTACTACCGGTAAGACTGACAACACTCCACTGTAGAATAACGTCGAAACTAAGAGTAAAGAGACTATTAATCACTACAACTCGTAGAAAAGTACACCAGAACCGGTAGACATACAGAAGAAACCTCTTTATATATAAATCTATAAAACGGGTAAAAAACTAACCCAACAAACAAAAAGACTCATCTCGACGAGTATATGAAACTTCTCATTAGAGGACAAGCAACGAAGTCAACGTTTATAAGAAAGGGAAAGACACCCAACAGAAAAGTAAAACAAATACCAAAGGAAACGACACACCTTCGAAAATTAGTCCAGGGTGACCAAATAAAAAGAGAAATAAAAGTAATCCTCCACCCAGTTTTTTCTACAAAAACAGTAAATACAGTCTCCAACAATACAAAAGGAGAATTCTCAAAATATCAAAGGTCGGAATGTAAATCTAAAAACTAGATAAAACTGAAATAAAAACGTACACCACAGGATTAAAGTAAAAAAAAATGTACATCGACAAGTCAAAAGGGTCTTGATGAATAATTTCTCTGACAGAAAAGAAGTAACATATAAGGAAAGAGGAAACAACATATAATCAACTGGTATCCACGTACTTAAGTAAAAACCTGAAAGATAGGATAAGGTAACTAGAAAAGATAAAAACACGATCATAATATGACATAAACATCACACATCAGTTCCTCATAATATCATAATACAATACTAGACTTCAGTTCCTCAAGTAGTCAGTGAATATCAAAAGTCTCATCTCCGGAGGAACCCATCCAAACAAAGATTCATATAATGAGAATAAACACTACAATTTAACCTAACAAGGGAACTAAACAGAAAAACTATAAAGTAACAATCACATATCCTTACGTTCTCTAAAGACAAATAATTAAAATACGGGACGTTGAAAATGATCTCAAGCAGTTGCTTAAATAATAAAAGACCACCGTAGAAATCCCAAAAGATACATATCGTAGTACAGTGGGCGTTTGTCACTGTCAAAATGAAGAAGGAAAGGCTAAACTTAAGGAAAACAAAGAAAAAGGAGAAACTGACGGTACCGATCCTAGATGTCTTAATGTGACTTATTTTCTCCACTGACGATTCAGCGAAGTCAGCACAGGCTGAGACACGCTGGGGAATCTGCCGTCGGGTGGTCCGAGGAGCAGGATCCCTAAGAGGTCCGTTCTTGTGACCTCACCCAACCGTAAAGGAAGAGGTTACGTACTTTCACTTTTCACTTTCACTTCAGTGAGTCAGCACAGGCTGGGAGTCGCTGGGGTACCTGACGTTGGATGGTCCGAGGAGGTAGGTACCCTAAAGGTCCGTTCTCATGACCTCACCCCACGGTAACGGAAGAGATTTTCTCCACTGTCACCTGTAGAAACGGAAAAGACCTAGAATCTCCTTTACGAAAGTCGAAAAGTGGTAACTCTTACCGCAATCGACACCCAAACAGTATGTGTCGGGAATAATACAACTCCGTCCAAGGGAAATACGGATGAAAGATCTCTCGAAAGTAGTATTTACCCCCATCTTAAAACAGTTTTCGTAAAAGACATAGATCACTCTACTAGTACATCAAAAATAAGAAGTCAAACAACTACACCACATAGTGTGACTAACTAAACGTCTATGACTTCTTAGAAACGTAGTGACCCTATTTAGGGTGACCTAGTATTACATACAAGGAAAATTACACAACAACCTGAACCAAACAATCATAAAACAACTCCTAAAAACGTAAGTATAAGTAGTCACTATGACCGGACATTGAAAGAAAAAAAAAAAAAAACCACCATAGAAACAGATCAAAACCATAGTCCTACTACCACCGGAGTATCTTACTTGAACCCTCACAAGGAGGAAGACGTCAAAAAACCTTATCACAGTATTCCTATCCACTACTAAGAAGAGATTTACAAACTATTATAAACGGACACTTCGGGAGAGCAGAACTTGAAAGCAAACACACAAACAAGGATAAAAGACAAAGCAGGACGACGTCAGAATCGTCCGACATGGAAAGATTTTATAAATAAGAAAAGAGGATCCCAGACGTAAAATAACCGTACGTCAACGAACATGATTAGGGACCACTCGGTAACATAAAGACAGCACAGGTTACATTGAAGAAAATGTAAAGATTGAAATAACTAAACTTGTGAGAGGGAAAAAAGAAAAAGAAATTAACCTCCTATTAACGAAATGTTTTAACACAACAAAAGACCGTATGTAATTATGCTTAGTCGGTGTCCGTATGTACAGAGAAACGAGAACTTGGAAGGAGGGTGAGGTAGGGTGGAAGATCCAACAGTGCCTCGTGGCCCAAAGTCGAGGGACGCAGTATGACGTTTAAGGGTGACCGTTAGATGAAGGGTACACCATTATACATACAAAGTCACGACGAGAGAGTTAAACGGGGGAGGAGAGGAAGGGGTCGACACAGGTGTTCAGACAAAAGATACAGAGTTGACGACGGGACGTTTATCCAAGGAGTCACGGAAGAAAATTATAAACTATAAACAAAACGAGAAAGACTTATTATCTGAGGTCCAAGTAGATCGAGTAATTCTGTCTGAGTCAACAAGGAAAAATATCGATTCATTATAAGGTTACATATATACATGGTGTTGAAGAAATAGGTAAGAAGAAGACTACCTGTAGATCCAAAGATCCAACGAAGGTATAGGATCGATAAAATTTATCACAACACTACTTGTGACCCCATGTACACAGAAAAAGTCAACACCAAATGAGTCCCATATACGGATGATCACCTTGACGACTCAGTACACCATTAAAATAAGGATCACAAAATTCCTTAGAGGTATGACAAGAGGTATCACCGACATAGTTAAATGTAAGGGTGGTTGTAACGTTCTCCCAAAGGAAAAGAGGTGTGGGAGAGGTCGTAAATAACAGACACTAAAAAACTACTATCGGTAAGACTGACCATACTCCACTATGGAGTAACATCAACACTAAACGTAAAGAGATTATTATTCATATAACTCTTAGAAAAGTACACAAATAATCCGTAGACATATAGAAACCTCTTTACAGACAAATTCAAAAGACTGGCGAAACTAACCCAACAAACAAAAAGACCATAAGTCGACACACTCGACGAACATATAAAACCTCTAATTGGCAAATAGTCAACAAAGTAAACGACAATAAAAGAGGGTAAAACTCTTAACACAAAAATGGAACAAATATCAAAGAAAACGACACGTTTTCGAAATAGGAAAAAAAGAGAAAGAAAGAGGAGAGAAACATTCACACACCCAGGGAAACCCACAAGAACCGACAACTCACAACAAAGTGGTAATCAGAACCCCAAAACAGAAGACACGATACTCAGTACACTTCAGAACCACGATGGCATTGCCCAGTCCGGAGAGTTGGAAATTGGCCAGCTCTAAACTTAGGTCTTGAAACCTAGTCGTCTCTCGAGGGTTTGGGTACATTGTAACTAACCACTCTCGAGAGGGTTTCAGGAGATAGAGTTGTGATTCTCATTCGAGGTGGGTTTCCGGTCGTTCGAGGTCACGACCTACGGAGTACGGTTTGGAAACCGTTTTGTCCTCACGTTAAACAGATAATCGTCTTTCCGACGAGTTTCAGTCTGGTTCGGGTATCTGTGGGGTTTTACGTGATGCTCTGTACCGTAAGGGGAAGTCTCTCTATTCTAGGTCGTGGTAGGTGTTGTATCCGTATGTAGGGGGGTTGGTCCTTTGGACGTGTTCCGTGACTAGGTCGGTGGGTACCTCCCGTCTGAGACCTGATAACTTTCCTTGATAGTGGAAGGTCGGAATTCTTTCCTCTGGAGTCTGTGACATTTGATTTGTGTTACTTCTCTGTCTCTTTGTAACGTCGTCTACTTCCTCGTACCATTTTGGAAAATAAAAGAACTCAGACCGATTTCCAAATAGTTACACGTAGAAGAGTTTCTTGGTCCAAAATCAAAGTAACTAGAAACGATAATAAGAGAAGTAAAGTAGATCAAGACGAAACGCGAAATGTCAAAGAAAGGAGGACAATTGAAACCCAAAACAAAAAAGAGATCAACGAGATCCACATTCTAAGTCAACAGACGCTAATAGGAACAAATGACTCCATTGTAACATAACAATATTTGAAGGGAGAATCCAGCACCTGACAACACAAAGACAACAGTAAACAGAGAATTCATAAAAAAAAACTTAAAGAAGTCATTAGGTAACAAATCATATATACATCAACAAAAAATGTCCAGCCACATTTACATGTTAAGATAGTCTTAACATATAAATAGATGTTCACTTTTTATATTAGAGCATTTGTGTATTTCCACAAGTTTAAATTGTACATCTGAATGAAAATAGGAAACAACTAAAAACATGTAAGATATTGTTTTATTAAGGGTGATTCCAAAGTGATTTTGCCAATAAGAGATTTTTTTAGATAGCAAGAAAAAATTAGTATCATGACACACTGAAAGAGAGCACAGATTTTATTTTTATTTATTTATTTATTTATTTTACTTTATTTTACTTTACAATACTGTATTGGTTTTGCCATACATCTCGACTATATGGACACGATATGTCATCCAGGAGAAGGGGTGATAAAATTTGTGAAAAGTATTAAAACATAATACCGTACGTACAGTATTGAGTAAATAACGACACTTTCACTGTATCTGTAAAAGGGTCACCAGTCCATTAACTATGAAATTCACTTCACAGTTACGTTTCGTTCTTCAAATGAATACTAAAGTACCTTTATGGTTAATTTGACACTAAATATATATGTTAGTTCACTCAGTCTAATGTAAATTTTTCACTTTAAGTCTTTTCTTTTAACAACAATTTCGTCATCGGACAAATATGATGTAAAGAAGACTTTGGGTCATTTTGTAATACCTATTTTCTTCCTTCCTATCAGAACCTCGTGGTAGAGATATAAGAGTACCACTACTTGGTATTACCTTTTATCTTATACCTTTTATCTTATAGGTCAAAATGTCGTTCCTTACCTTGACTGATTCGTCTTTAGTTGTGATTGGTAGTTTGTTTATGGGCTCACGATGTTCGAAGTGACTCTTTATTGTAGAAGACGGAACCACTGACGACAAGACTCCAATCTTACGGTTTTTGACTTAAGAGTCGTCAAAGAAGGACTTCAACACTAGGGTCTAGTTATAGGTAGATGAGTGGAATTGGTAACGACTCGTTTTGTCGACATGGTGTATAGTTATCTTAATAGACAAAGTGTCTACTTTACTTCCGTTTTTTTCTTATATACGTGTCTATGATATCTTTTCCCTCCTCGTTATTTGAATTATTAGTTTTAAGTCTACTTATTGTGATAAAGTTTTCATTAAGACGGGGTTATTGTCTTTTGTAAAGTGTGTTTTATGTAGAGGTATAGGAGGGTATTTGATTTCTTTTTTTAAGATCATATATTTCCTTTAACGTCATCACTAATTTTTCTATCCGTGTAATCGTGTATTCCATATTTAGTCGTTTCGTATCTTTTGTCTCTTTGTTTTGGTGATGTCTTTACTTTTGATGTAAACTTGGTCTTTTCTGTCTTATTTATGATAACTTTTGTCTCTAACCTTATTCCTGTTTGTGTTCCTCACACATTTTATCCTTTTGTCCACTCACCTAAAGATTCTCCTCTTATAAAATTTTTAAGTTTTCCTTACTATCTAAAGGACTTTATCTTCTTAAATGAAATCTGGTTTTTACGTTTTAAACAAGGTCCTTTTCAACTATATTTTACTACTGTGTGTATATGAGTATTGTAATAACTTGAACTTCCTAATTCTTTCTTTGGATACCATAAGTCTGTCTTTTTTTTTTTACCAATAGCATTTCTTCATCGTGTTTTATTGACCTAGGTCCTAAGAAGAATCGTTTAAAATACATTCGGTTGTCAACTGACAAGGATTTATAAAAATATTATGAGTATTAAAATGAACAAACTGTATCCTTACCTTCAAGACCAAGTTCTACTGTCACATCTTCCTAGGACTTGAGTGGAGGAAGGTGTCTGTGTGACTTAGGTACGATGTATACCTTCCTGTAGGAACCTTCTTGTATTTCAATTGTTTCGTCGACTCGTCGAGAACGCACAGTACACTCATTCTTCCTTTTATGAAATTTCACCGATCCTCTCCGACTCTACGTTTGAGTGGTAGTCCTCTCCTGTGTTTTGGGGTGGAAGAGGGACTCCTCGTTTTCCAAACTTGAAGTGTAACTTGTGGGGTCGAAAATTCTGAAGATGGACTCTTGTGTAGTTTTGCAGATAAAAACTTCCAATTGTTCTTAACGTAGGTACTCTTCGTCTTACTTATCTCTCTTCAAGGAATTTCCCGAGAGTTTGAGTGGACAGGGTTTCGGGTCGTGTCTCCGTCGGTTGACTTTACGAGGGTCTGAAAGACACTTTCTCCAATAAACGAAGATCGTAACTTTACTCCCCGTCCGACGATTGAGTGTGTGTAAATTCTTGGATGACTTTTGAGAGCCCCCTATTTCAGACCGTCTGTAGTAAAAATGTCAGAAGGAGTATGAAACCTCCTTATATGCGGTAACCTCATATGAGGTTATGAGGAGTTTCTCGAGTATTGGGAATAACCATGGTACTAAAAACACCGACACGGATTCCCTATGAGGACACAGTGGACCGAGAACACCGGTGTCCCCGAATATAAGAGTTCGGGGTGTTTGGACGTTGTTGGTATTTTGAGGATATTCTTTTGTATCCGTCATTCGAAAAATACAACCAGTACAACTATTAAAAAACTTACTATGGTTTTCATGTCTACACTTTACGGTCCGACCTACTTCGTGTTCGACCTTAGTTCTAATGTCCCTCTTTATAGTTATTGGAGTCTATACGTCTACTACGGTGGGAATACCGTCTTTCACTTCTCCTTGATTTCTCGGAGAACTACTTTCACTTGCTCCTCTCACTTTTTCAATCGAATTTTGAGTTGTAAGTCTTTTGATTCTAGTACCCAGGGTAGGAAAGTACCGTTTATTCACCCCTTTTTCACTGTCTGGAATAAAACCCCCCGAAGTTTTAGTGACGTTTACTAATGACGTCGGTACTCTAATTTTCTGTGAACGAGGAACCTTCTTTTCGATACTGGTTGGATCTGTCGTATAATTTTTCGTCAGTAATGAAACGGTTGTTTCCAGACGGACCAGTTTCGATACCAAAAAGGTCATCAGTACATACCTACACTCTCAACTTGATATTTCTTTCGACTCGTGACCTTTTAACTACGAAAACTTGACACCACAACCTCTTCTGAGAACTCAGGGAACCTGAGTTCCTCTAGGCTGGTCAGGTAGGATTTCCTTCAGTCAGGACTGATAAGTAACCTTCCTGACTACGACTTGGACTTTAAGGTTATGAAATCGGTGGACTACACTTCTTGACTGAGTAACCCTTTCTGGGACTACGACTCTTTCTAACTCCCGTCCTCCTCTTCCTGCACTGTCTCCTACTCTACCAACCTACCGTAGTGGTTGAGCTACCTATACTCGAACTCGTTCGCGGTTCTCAACCACTACCTGTCCCTTTGGATCGCACGACGTCAGGTACCTTAGGGTTTTTCAGACTGTACTGACTCACTGACTTGTCTTTTCATGTTTATTTGTTCAATCTGATGTCGTTTCCTATGATAGTTAAATTACTTTTCTGGATGACTTACTACTTTTTATAAACGTTTAATATATATACGTTCTGTATATATTTTAAGTATATTAAGTTATTGTTTCTCTGGTAGGTAATTTTTATCCGTCTCTTTGTCTATAAAAAGGTTTCTGTATGTCTACCGGTTGTCCATGTCCTTTTCGACAAGTTGTAGTTATTAGTAGTCCCTTTATTCTTACTTCTGGTTTTACTTCATTGTTCGCAACCGTTCCTGCACTCTTTTTTCCTTGGGAACACGAAACAAACGCCCTACATTTAACGATGACGGTGATACCTTTTGATATACTCGAAGGAGTTTTTTAATTTACATCTTGATGGTATATTGAGTCGTCAAAGTGGAGACCCACAAATAGGATTGTTTTGTTTTTCGTTATAGTTTTATATAGACATGAGGGTTAAGTGATTTCATATTAATGGTATCGATTCTATCCCTTCGTAGGATTCAAAGGTAACTACCTACTTACCCATTTCTTTCGTATAACTCTTTCGATATCTATGTGTATGTGTGTTATCCTATAATAAGTCAGAATTCCTCTTTTAGAATAGTATTGTTGTACCTACTTAGGATCCCGTAATACGGTTGACTTTATTCAGTCTCTTTCCGTTTATGGTATTCTGAATAAATGTTATCTTAGATTTCTTTGGGGTGATTTGTGTGTTGGTTTGGTACGAGTACCAAACGTCTCTTGTCTGACCACGAAAGATCGACACCCCACCAATTTCTACTAGTCTTTGAAGGTCAATATTTTATTCAGTACCTCGGTATTACATGTCATACCACTGATACCAACCATTATAACACAACGTATAAACTTTCACGATTCTCATTCATAAATTACACATGTAGTGTTCTTTTTACAAATTGAAGTATTATTCTATTTATAATGGATATGAATGATACCACTAGTAAAACATGATATACATTTATAACTAAATAATCCAACATATGGACTTTAATTACACAATATAAAGTTAATATAGAGTCAATTTTTATCAATTGATAAAATTTTTGGTACTTGTATTTCACATTCCTAAGAGCTCCGTTCTTATGACCTCACCCTTCGGTAAGGGAAAGAGGTCCCCTAGAAAGGCTGGGTCCTTAACTTGGACCCAGAGGGTGTAACATCGGTTAAGAAATGGTAGACTCGGTGGTCCCTTCGGGTTCATAGTGATATATGTGAATTGTTTATCTCTGTACTTATTTGGAGAGAACAAATTCTTTTTAATGAACTATAAGTTAGTTGATCCTCTATTTAATCGTATGTGTTTAATCCTTACTACTTGGTACTAAAATTTCTATAACCAAGAAATATATTTGTATTTTCATTTCGATCATGTTGAAACCCCTAAGGACTATCTCTTTAACGTCACGTCAAATTTGGAAACATAACCCTCTGAGAAAGTTTTATAGGAAGGGAGGAGGAGTTGTAAGTCACCCAATGTCTTCTCCGTTCTCAAGTAAATACGACACATACTCGGTTATTATAGAAAATGATAGAAATCACCGATAAATTTGTTTAGAAAGACATTAAGAATTTCTTATTCTTTAAAGAGGAATGTAAGAAACAAGTACACATTGTAATGGACACTTTACCTCTAAAGAATGAAAAGAATTGTGTTACGGAGATACGCTTGATAAAATTGAAGGTAATTAGATGTAGACATATAGGATTGGGAAAAAATACATAGTATCTAAAAAAAGGTTTCTTAGTAAAGAAAAGGACGTACAGTGGTTATTCAATAAGTTGCAAAGATGTTAACGTCCCTTATATACACTCTGTCCACGATTTGAATTAAGTCAAATTAGTATATCTGTTTTTTTAGAAATCGCTTGATTAAGTGTTACCGAGAAAGACGACCATTTGGTGTTCTTTCTTCTTTTATCGTCAAAATGTCGAGTAAGTAGGACTTCATAAATACCTCTTAGGATTAATAATCACTGTTAAACTACAGACCGTTGAATACATTAGACACGGAGAAATAAACGATTTTTAATTCAGTACTTTTACGATAGTCATTTTAAAAATTTTCCTGTAATTGAGAGTCTTAATAATGATACTAATTTACTACGTTACTCTATAGGGAGTTGAATCCCTAAATAGTTTACGAGTCATTAATAAGTCAAAAGAAGAGAATCTCTTAACCGGGTGTGTTACGTAAGTGCATTTCGTCGGGATGAGAGATGTTCCACGTTTCGGTTCGTTTGTGATATTATGAGGGTCTTGTTCTACAAAGGTCGGTCTTTAGTGAAACCCCTTATATTTTGACATCTAGGAGAAAGGAAAGTACAGTTTCTTTACATCGAACCTATCCAGATGGAAGGTGTCTCACTGAAAAACGGGAACCGAGGTAGAAGGGAGGACAGATTTAGGATGAAAGACGGTTAAGATAAAGTCCTAACTGTACTAAGGTCCATGATGGCGACGGTTAAGATGTTGTAGAACGGACGAACGGTAGTGTCCTAACCTTCCTGTCAAATATTCTTTCTCTTTAGAGATTACGGACGACCCCGTTATTCAGTCGAGGACGCCAGTGAACCCGAAAAGTGAAAGAGACACAACCCAGGCTGAGAGGAAAACATAAGGAGACAGAACCTAAACCTTGTGTCTCGAAGACTCTACTTATGGTACTTGGAAGAGACTATAAAATAACGGGTCTCATGAGAAAGGTAATATATTCACGAGTGTCGGACAGTAAATAGTTTGTGACTCCTTCGTTTTCAATTAATAGTTCATACTGTGATTAATAATCCCAACAACGAGGAGACACACACCATAAAGAGTCCGTTCTTATGACTTCACCCAACGGTAAAGGAGAAGGTCCCTAGAAGGACTGAGTTCCTAATTTGGACGTAGAGACCGTAGAGAAGGAACCGTTCGTCTAAGAAATGGTGACGAGGTGGAGACTTCGGGTTAATAATCCCTAGCTTCCTATTTCTACCAAAGAATCGGATAGAAGTTTGAGTAGTCGATTATTTTATTAGAAGTCATTAGAAAAGACTATAGGGACTCTCTTGTCTCTAGGTTCTGGTGTCTAAGACGTAGAGAGGATCGGATGACGACATGGTCTAAAGAATCGTATCCTCCCGTCCCCTATAACATACGTTTCTCGAAGTTCTTTCATTCTTATTTTTGTCGTTGGTTGTTAAAAAATTCTCATATTTTGTCGTCCTCTCAAAATGTATATAAGTAAGTAAAGAAACGTTTTGTTGGTGTCTTCACACTATGGTAAGGATAGACAAAATGTTTTACCTTCGTGTTCCTTTAATTGGGTCCGATGTTTCAATCATTTAATGTCGATATCAAACTTGATTATTTTATTTTTAAACATAAGATGTAATTCAGTTCCTTTTAAATTTATATTTTGTAGAAGAGTCAGGAGACCGGAGTAGAGAGGGTAGACGACCCTTAACACATAAACGCAAGACGTAATTGGTTTGACAGGGTAGTGGCCTTTATGGACGAGTTGATGTTTCTTGTAAGAGGTCCGTAGTCGTTCTGTTAAGGAATCCTCTGTTAGATGGAAGAATTAGAACTTTCGTCGTTAGGGGTTGTAAAAACCGTGGACCCTGACTGAAACACCATCTGTTATAAAAAAAAGGTACCTGGTCCCCACCCCCCAAACAAAGTCCTACTAAGTTCTTGTAATAAAAATAACACACTTCACTTCACTTCAGCGAGTCAGCACAGGCTGAGAAACGCTGGGGTACCTGACATCGGATGGTTCGAGAAGACAGGTAACCTAAAAGGTCCACTATCATGACCTCACCCAACGATAAAGGAAGAGGTATAAATAACACATGAAATAAAGATTAGAGTACGGTGACGACTCGACTATCTTCCATGATCAGGTGTTGGGTCTAAAACCCCTGGAGAAAACATTCCCTGGTGTTACTGGGTATTGGGTGATAAGTAAAACATGAACGTCTGGACCTAACATGTTTAATAGACGTACTAAATTACATGTCGACAGATAGAGTTTTGTACATATTGACACAAAACTTGAGGGTACTCACCTTGTCATGAGTCTCAAAAAACTCTACAAGAGTCCAATATTAGGAGTTGAACCGAACTTATTTCAAAATATAAAGAAAGAATCTGTCTGACTAAAAAAAGTAGTTTTCTTGAGTCGAGAGATCATGATCTTTTTAGTGTGTGTGTGTGTGTGTGTTCTAGTAATCATTATTTGTATACATCGCTAGTGATCGGAAAACCTTATGACCTTATAATAAGATGATTTAGTGACGTAACGATGTGATTATAAGACTCTAAGTTCACGATATTTAACATTATGTTGGTAAGGTTGATTTATATATACCCGAAACTAAAGTCACTTAGAAATATATCGTATTTATAAAGGAACTGTGTTTAATTTTCTGTTTATCGTGTGTTTCTGACTATGTATCGTACGTATGGGATATGTGAGTGACTTACTAAATGGATTCAAATATGTAAAACAACAGAGTTAATATAATGAGAAAATATCGGAAAAAGGACTGTAAATCTGAAAGAGGTTAGTTTATAGTCTGAAATATTTTATTAACTTAAAGAATTTTATGAACTGCCACGACAGTCAAATCCATGTTAAACAATTAGGACGCTCATACTTAAAACAAGATCATTGGTTATACTGGTTACGTTACGGTTTCTTACGTTTTTGATGGCGTGTTAACGTGAGTAGAGTGTGCGATCGTTTTATTACGAGTTTTAAGAGGTTCGGTCCGAAGTTGTCATGTACTTGGTACTTGAAGGTCTACAAGTTCGACCTAAATTTTTTACGTCTCCTTGGTCTCTAGTTGACCGGTTGTAAGCAACCTAGTAGCTTTTTCGTTCTCAAGGTCTTTTTGTAGATTAAGACGAAATAACTGATACGGTTTCGGAAACTGACACACCTAGTGTTGTTTGACACCTTTTAAGACTTTCTCTACACTTATGGTCTGGTTGACTGGACGGAGAACTCTTTAGACATACATCAGTTCTTCGTTGTCAACCTTGAGCTGTACCTTGTCTGACCAAGGTTTAACCCTTTCCTCATGGAGTTCCGACATATAACAGTGGGACGAATAAATTGAATATACGTCTCATGTAGTACTCTTTGTGACCTGACCTACTTCGTGTTTGACCTTAGTTCCAACAATCCTCTTTATAGTTAGTGGAGTCTATGTGTCTACTGTGGTGGGGATACCGTCTTTCCCTTCTTCCTGATTTCTCGGAGAACTTCTTTCACTTTCTCCTCTCACTTTTTCGATCGAATTTTGAGTTGTAAGTCTTTTGATTCTAGTACCGTAGACCAGGGTAGTGAAGTACCTTCTATCTATCCCTTTGTCACCGTCTGGAATAAAACCCCCCGAGGTTTTAGTAACGTCTACCACTGACGTCGGTACTTTAATTTTCTACGAACGAGGAACCTTCCTTTCAATACTGGTTGGATCTATCGTATAAGTTTTTGTCTCTGTAATGAAACGGTTGTTTCCAGGTAGATCAGTTTCGATACCAAAAAGGTCACCAGTACATACCTACACTCTCAACCTGATATTTCTTTCGACTCGCGACTTCTTAACTAGAAAACTTGACACCACAACCTCTTCTGAGACTCTCAGGGAACCCGACGTTCCTCTAGGTTGGTCAGGTAGGATTCCCTTTAGTAAGGACTTATAAGTGACCTTCCTGACTACGACTTTGACTTTGAGATTATGAAATCGGTAGACTACGTTTCTTGACTGAGTAACCCTTTCTGGGACTACGACCCGTTCTAACTTCCGTCCTCCTCTTCCCCTACTGTCTCCTACTCTATCAACCTACCGTAGTGACTGAGTTACCTGACTCAAACTCATTTGAGGCCCTCAACCACTACCTATCCCTCCAGACCACACGACGTCAGGTACCCCAGTGTTTTCTCAACCTACACTGACTTGACTTAACTGGGTTTTAATATTAAAGTCCATGTATATAGAGTGGATTATTTGATCCTTCCTTTCTTAAAGTATTTGAGGTAATAGAAATCGTCACGTCACCTTGTCAAAAGCTTCCATTACCAACAATAAAAATTAGGTCCCTAATAAAGTTTTATGACCTGTGTATGTCCTGTAAAGTACCTGTCTCCTCGGACCACTTGATGTCAGATACCCCAACGTTTCTTAGTTGTGTTATCTCTCTAACTCGTAAGTATGTGTCCATTTTTCTGGAATAATATTAAACACTTCGTCTATAAATATGAAAATATACGAAGATAATGATCTTTGAATGATGTAAATTTCACGATATTCCCTCCCAAGGGTGTATACCTATCGTCATCGATAACATCGACAAAATTCTCGTTACAGTCGGAAATATCCAACGAAGAATATCGGAAAAAGTCCCAATTAGTTTCAGTAGGTTTTAGATACCGGGTTGTCTCACACATATAATCGGGATGTTTTTGAAAAGTTATAACACGTAACTAAACCTAGGATCGACTTAAGTTTCAGGACTTAAGGGTTTGAAATCTTCTTTGGTCTCGATAGATTTGAGATAAAAGACATTAGAGATCTTTTACGTATCACCATCAAAAGAAAAAAAGAGACTTTCAGTAAAGAAGTCAAGTAAAAGGAGGTTATAAATAATTGCTAGAAAGGTACGGGTGGACTAAAACTCGTTCAATTTTTAGAATAGTCCATATTCTTTCGAGTACAGGGAAACTGAAAATAGGGACATTACACCTTCGTACCTTGAAGTTTACACTTTTTATAGGTACCTATTTACTCTTAAATGTTTCGATACCTTTTATTCTGGGAACTTGATATTTTTGCTGGACTCGTTCAATTCGGAATGGTAGTGGATATACAACTGACTACTTATTGTTACTTACGACCCCGTTAGTACCGGTCTAAAATTCTACGGATATCGTTAGTGAGTTCTATGCACCTTTAATTCAATAGTCTACTGAGACCAACTGTGTCCACAAGTTTGGGTACAAAATTATCAAATAGTCTTATAACCTTATAGGACCTTTTAAAAAATTTGTGGATTTTTTTATATCTTGTATGATTGTTTTGGTTCATCGAGTCTCCAATTTCGCAGACGGACGTTACGTCCTCTGGACCCAAGCTAGGGACCCAACCCTTCTAGGGGACCTCTTCCTTTACCGTTGGGTGAGGTCATAAGAACGGACCTCTTAGGGTACCTACCTCCTCGGATCACCCGATGTCAGGTACCCCAGTGTTTTTCAGTCTGTACTGGTTCGCTGAAGTGAAAGTGAAAGTTGTTTTGGTTCTCCCTTTTATCTTTGATTATTGAAACTAAATTTTTCACGTCACTTTTACTCAGAAATTTCCAATCATACGTTGACTAACGTCTTTATACGAAACATACAAGTATGAACGGTCGTTTCGAATGTATACTCCAAACGAAGAATCAGAAATTTTAAAATGTTCACCGGACGAAAGATTTACACATTAATTAAACGTTGGATAATAAATCCGTACCTTGATCGAGGAAAGAAGACGGAATGAGGTTTCAACTTGTCACTCCAACTCCAATCGGGTCTACAATCGATAGTGAACGAATATAACCTTAATAGTACGCCATACAACCGTCTTTATATCCACAAAACATCGAACGTGAATTTACCGAGTGAAACATTTTATCCTTTTTACTTACTGGTCGTCTACACTGTATTCGGAATTTTTTAGGATGAGTCGTCAGTTGAAATCGATGTTTTAAACTGTTCGAACCCGTTATGATCCAAAATCTGTGACACAGATATTAAAAGTGTATTGAATATATCACAATACTCGTGTTGAAATTTATAACATCGTATGATCGTAGTGTGGACTTGTGTGATTAGTAATTTTAGAGTTCTTTACCTTTTACTTTAAGTTACGCCCAAAAACAAAAAGGAATCGGAATGTTCTCATATCTTAAAAAATTAGATTATTCGGTGTGTTTTCACTGAATTTTTGTAACTTTTTAAGTGAAAAAGTCCTATATATCAATTAAGAAATTATATAAAATAAATTATTTACCAACCATACCGAATTAACGGGAAATTATTGTATTACTCGGAAAATACTTACAGAGGAGACAAAACAAAGAGTATTTTTTTCAAGGACTTCGTAGACGACAGCTGAAATATAGGTTCTCAGACAGGAAATGGATCTCATTACTTCTCGGTAGACAGAGTCAGTAATCGTGACACGATGGATTCTTACTCTGAGTTCTAAAAGAATCTCAAGCTTTTATAGATAAAATGTCGATGAAAAACCTTATATACTAATAGATAAGATTTACCTTTCTGTATTAAAACTTCTTTTAATAATTAATAGAAAATCCATAATTATAAGGGGGATATAAAAGAGTCCTATTACTCTCTGAATGTCCTTTCTACTAAAACTCTTTCTTTTGGGACAGAAATACATCGTTCCCATTACTTTCGAGTATGAACAATATAAAAATTTGTAATAGGATGACACCTTAAACCATTAGGGTATAGTCGTTTATGTTCACATACAATATCTTATATAAATGGATACATCTTCATCGTTTACGTATACCTCCTCGAGGATAAAACGTTTTACATAGGTTATTAGAATTTCTATACGGTTTCGTCATTTAGTTAATTCTTATGTGAACCCACCAACTCCTACGTCCTGAGTTTCTAAAACGATAAACTCTCTTTTTGTTGACCTGCCCTTCTGGTCAAACCAAGAGACCTTTCATTCCTGAGTTAATATCTTTTCGTGGTACGATAGTTTTAATCTAAACTACCTGTATGGACTCGTTTTACCTAGGTCCACGGGATAACTATATTATTTGTCTTCTCCAGTAAATGTACCTATGTTGAGCCCCTAATTAGGCCTTCTACCTCTTAATGACACTTCAGTGAGATCCCTTCCTACTTTTGAGCCCCTTCAGTAAATCAGACCTCTAAACGGACAATTGTTTCCTACAGTCCTGAGTACCCACTTTCCGGGTCCGAAAATTCCTTCCTTCCATTACCTCTTCATAAGATTGATGACATTGTATTCGGTAAGAAGAGTTTATGTAAATTTTAAACTAATGGGGTAATCGGGAACTTATAAAACGTTTCAATAGAGAATACAAAATTTAAACTAGGTTCAAAATGATACGTAAAGACACGAATAAATACATGAAGTCGAAGTAACTGATGTACTTTTGTAAACTGACATACCTAGTGTAGTCAGACACCTTTTAAGAATTTCTCTGTCCTTATAGTCTGATGGAATGGACGGAGGACTCTTTAGAGATACGTCCAGTTCTTTGTTGTCTCGGTCTGTACCCTGTTGTCTGACCAAGGTTTAACCCCACCCCACCCCCCTTCTATGTAGTTCCTACATATAACAGTAGGAACAATAAATTGACTATATGTCTCATACAGTACTCTTTACGACCCGACCTATTTCGAGTTCGACCTTCGTTCTAACGGTCCTCTTTATAGTTGTTGAAGTCTATACGTCTATTGTGGTGGGTATACCGTCTTTCGTTTCTCCTTGATTTCTCGGAGAACCACTTCCACTTACTTCTCTACCTTTTTCGTCCGAATTTTGAGTGGTAAGTCTTGTGATTCTTCTACCGTAGACCAGGGTACTGAAATACCGTTCATCTACCCCCTTTCTTTACCTTTGTCACTGTCTAAAACAAAAGAATCCAGGTCTTAGTGACACCTGTCACTGACGTCGGTACTTTAATTTTCTACGAATGAACGAGGAACCTTCTTTTCGATACTGTTTGGATCTGTCACATAATTTTTCGTCTCTGTAGTGAAACGGTTATTTCCAGGTAGATCGGTTTCGCCAAAAAGGTCATTAGTACATAACTACACTCTCAACCTGGTATTTCTTCCGACTCGTAGTTTTTTGACTACGGAAACTTGAGACCACGACCTCTTCTGAGAACTCTCAGGGAACCTACCGTTTCTCTAGTTTGGTCAGTTAGGATTTCCTTTAGTTGGGACTTATAAGTAACATCTTGACTACGACTTCGAGGTTATGAAACCGGTGGACTATACTTCTCACCTGAGTAACCCTTTTTTGGACCCTTATCTGTGACCCTTTCTAACTCCCGTTCTCCCCTTCCCTCGCCGTCTCCTCCTCTACCAATCTATTGTAATGACTGAGTTACCTGTACTCAAACTCGTTTGAGGTCCTCCATCACTTCCTGTGCTGAATCGCTGACTTGTTTTCACGAATAAATATACGTATAGGTTACAGAAAGGGGACACATAAGAAAATTCAACAGATACAACTAAGTCCACAGGTCTTCTAAAGTTAAAATTAATATTTTACAGTTTACATAATTTACAAAGTAATTACCGAATATGATAGAACTAAAAACGGTCATCCAAGGACGGGACGAGACGGGACATAAGTTTTCCAAAAGAGGATATAAAAGATGTAAAAATTATAAAACGATATTTATAGATCCAACTTAAAATGACGTTAATAAAAATATACACGTACACACACATGACTTTTTTTTAGGTGAAATAATTTATAGTTTTTAGGTAAAAGGGTCGTTCAAATGATTTACTAAATTGAAGGGGGGATGTCTAAACCTTTTAGTAGAGATAGTACTTAATTTTGAAGTAAGTGATAACCCTTATAAAGACTGAGGAATTAGACAAGGTGACACAGAAACAAGAAAGTAACAGGAGTCAGGAATCGAAAGTAGAAATAAAGGGAGATAAAGTGTAAAATTTTACTTAAGGATACTTAAGAATAAAAAATTTACTGACCTATTTACGATGAATTGACAACTAGGTTCATCCTATGATATAAACAAATCGAAAAGAACATGATAGAGGATTAGAAAAGAGACCGAATTAAAGGACACCAAAGGAGAAAGAATTAAGTGTAGACAATTTGGAGTTCGATTAAAACCTATAAGAGATTGGAAATACCTTTAACAGAGAGTTAGTTTATACAGAGTATAAATATAGAAACAATAAGGTGGAACTCTCCTATTTCATTTTCTTGTCTATTTATTTCAACGGTTCACCTTCCCTTTCTCCCGTCTTCTCTTACTCCCGTTTTCAGTAGTACATAATCCTCATAAAAGTCGATGTTCATTCTTTGATCAGTTTATTTGGACTGTATTTGGTATGCCAGAAGATAATAAAAGAAATTGTTTGACAAACCTCAATTCGTAAGGGTCTTGGGAAAAAAAAAGAGACTCTGAGTAAGTTCAATAGTTCCGGGTAGGAGAAGGTAGAATCGGTAGGAAAACGTAACCATCGACTGAGGTGTTCCAGTCGGTATCGAGATTCGTATGAATGAACCCTATCAGGATTTGTCCTACGCTCCCACCGTCCCTCCCGTCATCTTTTATAACAGATATTTGGTCAGTTCTTGCCCTTTTTATCGACGATACACCTTGGGTTAATACAGAAGGGACTGTGAGACGTATTAAATAACTTATACTTTATCTACGAGTTCATGAAATGTACATACAAGGTTCATTTAAATGAATCTCCAAAATTTCTTTTCTTAATATTTAGGACTGTAGTGAGTGACATAACTTTTCACCTTATGAGTCCTGTTCTACCGTCTCATTTTTCTGGGACTCGAGGGGAGGGGAGTACTCGTGTGGTTTTAGTGTTGATTGACGACTTGATGGTGACTATTTTTCCTGACCTTAGATGGGATTTTTCTATAAGATGTTGGTTACTGTATTTCTTTAGTACTCTACAATCCTCCCCACGTGAGCACTATATAAATTTAGGGTAAGGGGGACCCACCCACTGGGTGTCTGACCTCTTATTAACATAGTATCTTCAAGAGGTTGTCCTCACTTTCGAGATCGGGGTGTGACCCGAGGAGTCACACCCGATCCTCCTCCTCGGGGGTCTCGTAAACCGAAACTTACGTTCACTCTGAACTAACAACCTCGAGGTGTCTGACCCCCTTCGTCTCTAAGCTAAGATCCCCCGTGTGTGTTCCAATACACGTGTGGTGATGGGTCCCGTTTTCGTCACTGAGGTGTCTGCGGACCCGGTCTTCTGGATGGATAACCAGAATTCTTCCAGAGGATCTCTCGTCCCCCCCCTGACACCGAGGGAGACCCCTGTATTTTCGACCACCGTCTGTATACCCCTGGATGTACTGGACGTCGACCTCCGTCTGTAAAACGTAGGAACCACGTCTCTGGACTGGGGTGGGTTGTCGGATATTCAAAGTCTCGACCCTGTGGAGCCCAGTGTGTTTGTTGTCCACCCTTGTGTCGAAGTGGGCAGTTGTCTGTTCCCCCGATTTTAAAGGTCTCGGGTGTCGATAGAGATCTGTACGGGGAACTGTACCGAAAAGGGGGGTCTCCCGGTTCTGGGTCAAGGTGGGTGGGTACCCTTCTGTGACCGGGAGGGTGGTCCTTCGGACATGTTCGGAGATCTGTTAGACGTGCTGGTCTGTGGCTTCTTTCCTTTGATACTAGGACGTGGAACGTCTTGACTCACATAGTTGTATCTATTCTCGGATCCGACCCTGGTCGACTAAAGACTAGGAACCCACTACTCTTCGCTCCCATGACGACCCTGTGTTCTCCGTACGGGATATCTTCCGGTGAAGAGGTGGCAGCTCTTTACATCGATTCGATAAGTCAAGTCAAGTCAACGAGTTAACACAGGTTGAGAAACACTGGAGAGTCGTACGGTCCGGAGGGACAGGTAGTAGTTGAGGACTTCAAGTGGGTTTGAGTACACGTAGCTCAGCCACTACGGTAGGTCGGTAGAGTAGGAGACAACAGGGGAAGAGGAGGACGGGGGTTAGGGAGGGTCGTAGTCCTAGAAAAGGTTACTCAGTTGAGAAACGTACTCCATCGGTTTCATAATCTCAAAGTCGGAGTCGTAGTCAGGAAGGTTACTTGTGTGTCCTGACCAGAGGAAATCCTACCTGACCAACCTAGAGGAACGTCAGGTTCCCTGAGCGTTCTCAAAAGAGGTTGTGGCATCAAGTTTTCGTAGTCAAGAAGTCACGAGTCGAAAGAAGTGTCAGGTTTAGTGTGTAGGTATGTGCTGGTGACCTTTTTAGTATCGGAACTGATCTACGTGGAAACAACCGTTTCATTATAGAGACGAAAAGTTATACGACAGATCCAACCAGTATTGAAAGGAAGATTCCTCATTCGTAGAAATTTAAAGTACCGAAGTCAGTGGTAGACGTCACTAAAACCTCGGGTTGTTTTATTTCAGACTATGACAAAGATGACAAAGGGGTAGATAAACGGTACTTCACTCCCCTGGTCTACGGTACTAGAATCAAAAGACTTACAATTCGAAATTCGGTTGAAAAAGTGAGAGGAGAAAGTGAAAGTAGTTCTTCAATAATATCAGTATGTTTATGTTTATCTTAAGATTCGTTTTACTCTACCGGTTCCTATACGACGTCTGTTTCCTTGTTCTATTTTGGGCCTTCTTATTGTTAATTCACTTCACTTTTACCCGTCAGATGGTGTCTTTCTCAAGTCTCATGACTAGTATTTCTACTAGGTTATTGAATCCCTTTCTTACCTACGTGTCTAATTCTTCAATATTCTTTAGGAATCGTTTCTCAACTTCTTATGTTATTGACCTCTTTTTTTTTTTTTGGTCATCTTCCTTAGTTATCCTATTTACTCCGTCTTTTTGTTTGGTCACTCGACCTTCTGTCTCACCACCTTTAGTAACGGTACCTTTTCTTATTTCTTTTTTCTTACTTTACTTTACTTCTGTCAAATTCTCTAGAGACCCTGTTACAACTTACATGGTCGTAAGTGTAATATCCCCAGGACCTACTCCTCTCTCTTTCTCCCGAAATTTTTTATAAACTTCTCTATTGTCGGTTTTAAAATGGATTCTACCCTTTCCTTTATCAGTGGGTTCTGGTCCTTCGTGTCTCAGTGTACATCTGAATTGGGTTCCTCCCTATACGGTTCTGTTTGTCATTAGTTTAACTATTTTTGATTTCTGTTTTTTATAATTTTAGTTGTTCCCTTTCACGTTCATTGTACGTTTCCTTAGGGATATTCTGATAGTTGACTAAAAAGTCGTCTTTGAGATGTCCGGTCTTCTCTTAGTGAAGTATATAAATTTTACTACTTTCCCTCTTTAACTGTTGGTTCTTATGAGTCGTTCTGAGAGTAAGTCTAAACTACCTCTTAAGTTTTAGAAGTGTCTGTTCGTTTTTCTTAAACCGTGGTAGTTTGGTCGTAATGTTATTTGTGATTTCCTTGCAGAAATACATCTTTTCTTTTCCGGTCTTGATCCTTTTTTTTATGTTTTACCCTTTCGAGTGACCATTTCCGTTTGTATGTTATTTCCATCCTTTAGTAGATGAGTTTTTACACTATACTTTTGGTCGTTAGTTCTCTTCTCTCATGTTTACGTCCTAAAAACTTTACGTAAACTTTACTTCTCTAGTCGTTGAATTTTATTAGTACACATGTGTCTGACAATATAGTTTTGGAGTACTATTTACGTTGGTTTTTTCAATATTATCTATTTGTGTTTTTCTTCTCCTTCCTTACCTCCTCCCTTCTCTCCTCTTTTTTTAAACAATAACTCCATATAAGAGAAAAAAAGGGGGTCTCATTTTTCAGATATCTTTTACCAAATTTTACTAGATTTTTATAGGTATTCTTTTGTGTAAAATTTATTTTGATCCAAAGTCTTCTTTTTAGGTTCTCTTAAGTTTCATAAAAAAAAGGACGTTCCTTCTCCTGTTTTATACCTTTTTTTTTTTTTTCTTCTTCTTCCCTCTCAAAGAAAATACAGTTTAGTCATACGAGGTAAGAAATTAGTCCACGTATGAAATAAACTAGTTTTGAATTTTGTAAAGTAAATAAAGAGGTGTTTCAGAGGGTGATTCTATTTTCTATTGACAGTAGTATTATCTAGAAAAGGATGAGAGGGTAGTCATGTTTGAGTCAGTACAGACTGAGAAACACTGGGGTACCTGATATCGGACGGTCGGAGGAGACAGGTACCCTAAGAGGTCCGTTCTTATGACCTTACCCAAAGGTACGGAAAGAGGGTTAGCTAGAAGGGTTGGGTCTCTAACCTGGACCCCGAGGACGTGACGTCCTTATAAGAAATGGTAAACTCGATGGGTCCTTCAAAGGATGAGATCCATATAATTTTTTCTTTAGATAGGTAAAATTTTAGGTAAGGAAGGATACAGGCAAAGGAACTTCGTAAATCATCATAGAATCTTTGACAGTGTAGAAGTTAATGTGATACTAAGTCACTCTTGAGACATAGTCAACTGAAACTTCATCTGAGAGAATACAAGAAGTTTGTGACTAAAACTTCAATTGACCTTTTAGACTCCATTTTGTGACGATGGAACTAACAAGAGAGACAGTAAAAGAGAAAAACCGAAGGATTAACATCCAGAGAGAGATACATGTAAACGGGTGTGTGTGAAATTCACTATATTAAGAAATTGAGCCATTAGAAAGACTAGGCGATATCAAAGAAATTTCGTAAGCGACTTTTAATTGACCCATTGACTTGGAGGGACCATCATGAGCATGTAGACGTATATTGTGGTATGTCTGTAGAAAATTACAGGAGTTGTTTCAGTGTCGACAGGTGTCCAAAGTAGTATAGTCTCACGAGGGTTTCTTGATACGAACAGTTTATTCTGTAAATCATCTTAACAGTACCAAAGAAGTTAACCGTGGTTCCTGACTGAGGACTCCTGTTTCTCCTAGAGACACGGAGTCAAGATTTTACTTAGACTTTTAGACCCTGATCTGTTGGAGGATTCAGAAATATTTCTTCGACTTGATCAGGTTGGTGTCAGTTCCCGATGGTACTAGGGGAACTCTGACCTTGAGGATAAGAGATCCTTACTGGAATTCCCAGAAAGAGTTTTCTCCGTCTATCTCGGTCTAAAAACAAACGGTAGACCTCCAGTAGTTACCGGTCTCTCATAATGGATTTCTGTCACTGTTACTTGTCTTCGTAGGAAGTTACAAGTCAACCCAACTCTGTCAACGGAGAAGACAGGATCGGGGGAGGATAATGGTTACATCGTCCTCTCTCTAACGTCTCGTCACGTCGGTGGCCCAAGAAGTAGAGATTCCTCCGTCACACCCTTCTTCTGGCTTTTCGTCTCGTCCGACCGAGAGTGGTCGGACCTACCACGACGGTCTCCACCCTCTCTTCCCTACCCCTTCTGCCTGCTGTCAAATTTGACTAGTTTAAGAAGTTTTGGTGTTATAAAGTCTCATAAAGTATTTATTACCTGAGATGAGGTTTTTTCTTGTAATCGTGAATTAATACATGATAAATCATAAGGAAGTCTGTTAAATTCAAGATACCAAATGTACCAAAGGACCCTAACTCTACAACTTTGTTTATGATATAAAACTCGACGGAAATAGTTCTTAATTCGTATAAGGATCTTATATCAATATGATAACATCCGTTATACGACGACGACGACGATTCAGCGAAGTCAGTACAGGCTGAGACACGCTGGGGTATCTGCCGTCGGGTGGTCCGAGGGCGCAGGGACCCTAAGAGGTCCGTTCTTGTAACCTCACCCAACGGTAAAGGAAGAGGTTACGTACTTTCACTTTTCACTTTCACTTCAGCAAGTCAGCACAGGCTGAGAATCACTGGGGCACCTGACGCCGGGTGGTCCGAGGAGGCAGGTACCCTAAAAGGTCCGTTTTCACGACCTCACCCCACGGTAACGGAAGAGGCTATATATATATTATACATAAATATATGTCATATATATCATTACCGACACAGACTTTGATGTTTTCAAAGAAATAAGATAATGAAGACAACAATTTAAACTCCTCAGGGACTGGAGGATGACTTCAGTCTAATTTGAGGTGAATGGTAGAGGATTTACCGTCTCGTTAACAAAGACGAGGGTCTCGTCAAACACGATCTAGTGTCTCCGTGTAAAATATATATTATGAATCCTAATTCATTAACATCATATTCTAAGACAGACAAACTTTCAGTCTTTGTCACAATTTTATAAGTAAGGTAGATATATATACCAGAATTTCTAGATTTTTGTGTTTAAATAAAACTTTTTCTTATGTCGTTAGATAATAACCCATCTGTATATACAATACGCTTCGTCGACAAAAGGATATCTTGTAAAGCAAAGATGGTTACGGTAGAAGGATTGAGTCGAGTAGATACCTTAAAACGTCACGGACTTAAGAACGAAATAAAGTAGTCATAAAGTGTCTAAGAAACAATTTAAATTGTTAGACACCACACAAAGACTTTTATTTCGAAATGTTCTAAGTTCAAAATACCAGCGACTCAGAAAAGTAACCCTATTGATTAGTTAATAAATTGAATTGTCTTCGATATTACCGTTTCAATACATGACATTAAATTTAATAGTTTCTTCTTTCCCTTTTTAATCTTCGAGTTTCAAGTTGATTCGAAACCACTCAAAGGGAAATTTCGTCGTAAATAATGAGAATAACTATTTATTACCCGAGGTGTACATTTACGACATATTAGATAAAGGTACGGAGTGAACTAAGTTCACGAGTTGAGGGATTAATCCGTAGACAATTGTTACTTTGAAACAAAAGGACGTGTATTATAGTCAGAGATGATTACATCGGACTTATTGTTGAAGAAAGAGTTCTCTAATTAAATTACGGATTTCACAGTCCTCCTTTCCAAGCCGTAAATGTAATATAATTAACAATCGTATACTTATACTGTAACAATAACATATTTCGATGTATAAAATTTTATGTCATTATTACCTTTGGTTTTGGGTTGTTAAAACTTGTATCCTTTATGACGTAATCATCGTAGTTACTCTATAGTACTTAGAGACATACCAATAGTACTAATAAAATACACCATAATAAAATTTCATCTGAAAAGAAGAAACGAAACAGATATTTATACTCATATGTATATCGGTCATAAAAATAGACATAAGATTCTCCTATGAAAGAAGTAATATTTTAAGTGTCATAAATTTTTACAGATACAATGAACCAGTAATCAAAGTATTTTTCTTACAACAAATTCTTTTCGGTGGTTTCCTTTTCCCTTCTCAACACTCGATACACCTTGAGAGTCGACAGTTTCACCAGTTAATCCTGTTGTTCGGTTTGATTTCCGTTGTCTGTTCGGACAACTGAGTGACATTGTCGTGAAGTCCTCCGTTTTTATCTACGGTCAAAGGGTCCCAAGGTACAGAAGTGTGTCTTGTCGTTCCGTTCCCAAGTCACTGTACACGACGTCTGTCTGTCCTCCGTAGTAGATTGACTGGTACTGGGGGTTTGTTTGTCGGGGACAGAAAAATAGGTGGACTCCCCGAACTCCTCCCTTCCCTCCACTGGATTCACACTCGGTCACTTCTTTCCACAGAATCAGTTCCAAAGGGTGCTACCGTCTCTGTGGATTTATCATGGAACCTGGTGACGGGGTCATTTCTCCTAAGATTTATCGTCGTGGATCCGGTTCTTCGTCCATATACAGACTTGTACCAACCTGAACTCCTTGGAGATCAGGAAGTGAACTGAGAAGAGCCTTTTGATTGTACGCCCGACGTGTTGTTTAGATTACTCCTCTCTCGTCGAAGGGGGTGCTCCGACCGTTGTGTTTCAGGCACACTGACGGATATCAACCCGGACTTTCCAGTGAGTCCCATGAGACTGGACCTCAGTCTGAGGAGTTTGGTGACAATAGTAAAAGTTGTTTATGTGAGGTATGAAGACTTCTGGACATCGGAAGTGTTTCATGTCTCGCCTTTAACAAAAACGGTAAAAATTGGTAATTTTAATTTCAAGTCAAGAAGTAAGTTTAAAAGATGAACAGATTCTTTTCTTACTGTATGAAAAATAACGACTCAAACCATATTCGTATAATTTTACAATATATTGATATTAAAGTCACAAGTATCTTACTTGATTGGAGTCTATACCGTACACCGTAAATGTTACACCTACTTTATGATAGAGTCGGAGACTTACTGACGAAAGAACCTAACCTTAAATAGTGTCGTTACCGGGTCGAGGAGATTTTCCTTTTTTTTCTTTGTTATCATAAAAAATTTCTACGTAGTAACACTTCGTTTTTTATAGTCGATGTTACTACGTCAATATAATGTCGTTATTACTCCTTTCGTCTTAATGACAACTCGACCTTCAGAAACTTTCATTATCAATTTATCAATAAGTAATGTCACTTGTCATGTACTCTACATTATTTGTACTTTTAAAATGACTTCATTAAAAGAGAAGTAATACCTTTGTAAAGACTGTTATAACTTTTCGTTACGTTTCTTTTTTTTAGGACAAATCGAAATTTCTTAACAAACTTTTACATTACCTATCTGTTCAAGAAGATCGACTTTTAGGTTTATTAATAAATGGATAGTTCTTTAGGGTCGTAAATTAATATATCCTGTTGTTGGGTTTAGTTTCCATTGTATGTTCGTTTCTCTTTACAAACCCAATATATCTTATCACCCCTGTTTTTTTTTTTTTTCGTCTTTTTACTCACATCAATTAAAAACCTACTACCTTGGGCCCAGAGGACGTGACGTCCCTCTAAGAAATGGTAGACTCGGTGGTCCCTTCGGGTTTATGACATCACCAATCGGTAAGGGAAGAGGTATCCCAGACGAACTGGGTCCCTAACTTGGGTCCAGAGAACGTAACGTCAATCTAAGAAATGAGAGACTCGGTGGTCCTTTTGGGAAGTGTATATGTACGTACAGATATGAGGTGTGTATGTGTACTCGGGATCAGGAACTTTTGGATAATAAATTGTTAAAATTAACTCATTATTCTAACGAAAATAAAAAATTAAGCAATATTCAGTCTCAGAGGAGACTGAATAGGTTTCTATATTTATATTTTCATGATCGTTTCGTGACTTTTATTCATGATGTTTTTATATGTGTCCGTTTGTACGGTACTTTCCTATAATATATGTGACAAAAGATCAAGGGAAACATTTGGGTGCACTGTACCCCACTACTATACGTGGGATATTTAAACTAAACAAATTAAGGGTCGAAAGTAACCAAACGGTAGACCGAAGAGCGAACTGTATCTGTAACTGAATGTTTTTAGGACTGTCAATTTGAGTGACTTGATTATCCATGTAACGTTTATCGTATTCTTATTATTCATGTTTGCTGAACCCTTAGTGTATCTTTACAAATCTTACTTAGAATCTTATTATTGTATCAACTGTCTTTTGACTCAACGTTTTTGTTACATAAAAAGGACTAATTTTGACTTTTAATTTTAAATGATGTATCTTTTGTTATATTTGTCCTAACCTCATAGGAACCTACCAGTGTCCGATGCAAAGAAAAATAAAAAGATAAGTTTTATTAAACCACCACGATGTATTTTAAAAGTCACAAGTATAGAAATTCATTTAAGGAAGTGTGAAATAAATACTTTAGTAAAGCAATGAATGCCAACACACTAAAGTTGTTTTCAGTTATAAAATTGTAAAATAAAAAAGTTCATATAAACGGATGTACTATAAAACTTATTGTCGTTTGTGTAAGTATTCTGGCCTATACAGGAATAAGTCGTCTTGGTTTATGTATAACAGAATAGTTTACGTCATGTCTAAGAGTTTTTGTTTCTGAGGTCAATATCGCTCGGTTTAGTATAGGAACAGACATAAGGACAAAGACAACGTGAATTTGTAATTGGTACAATTTTGCTTTGGCTGTCCCGACATTGTTCAAAACGACAAGACGATCGTGTAAAAACTAAAGGATTTGTCCATTTTTCGTATCACTTAATGTACCTAGGAGAATTACGGTTCAGTTTCTGTCAACGAAAAGTCACGGTTTAATAGAAGATATAGACTTAACTTTTGAGTTATATTCGTTCGTATCGTAAGATTTTTTCTAACTATTTCGTTTTAAGTTAATCAATCTAAATAGAGTCGAGGAAAAAGGAACACCGATCCAGAAACATTTGAAGTATTGAATACTTTGAATTTTGAAAATGTCTCATCAGTATTACAATATCTGATGAGATTTTATTCTTATGACTCTGTTCCAGTCCCAAAACTATATTTTGGACTTTGATGGAAGCCATCAAAATAAAATGTTTTATCGACCTGATTAAATCGATAAACTGACTCTTATAAAAGTAAAGATAAAGTCGGTCGAACACAGCATATTCGTATTACCTTTCGGTACACCACCCCATTTATTTACGGACGAATGTTCCCATCTTTTTATCCTAAATTATCAGTTTACTACTATGATAGTGTACAAGGACAGACAAAATAAGGACCTCTAAAAATGGAACTGGACCTTCACATATGTTGGTGTTGAACGAAAGGTTGATACATAAGGAAGTCATATGGAGACTGGTTAGAAGTATGTATTAGAATTATATTTTAAGGTCCGAACTTTTGGATGCATCTCACTAACACTGAAACCATTATGTCACTTTATCTATCACACCGAAGTTAGAGACTGGGGTTGGATGTTTTTAATTGGGACGATGTTTACACCCTATTTTAAATTCTCCGTAAGAGTGACATTCTTTCCCTTTAGGGGTTCGTTTCTTTGTTTTATCCTGAGGTTCCACCTAATATCCTTTTACTCGACCGTCACCCCGACGTCTCTCTCGAACCAATGACAAGAACCATTGGATTCGTTCCTAAATCATGACTCTGAGGGTGTATTTCGACTCTGTGAATCTCGGAGGTAAGGACACTTCTTCGACGTGTTTCAGACGGATTAATGTGTACCCCTACTACACCTTCTACCACACAGATGGACCTACGACTGGACTTTGTCACCTAGAAATGGATGCCCCGAAAACCGAATGCACACGAGTCAGTGAAGTCAGTACCGGCTGAGAAACACTGGGGTACTTGACATCGGGTGATCCGAGGGGACAGGTATCCTAAGAGGTACGTTCTATGACCTCATCAGACGGTAAAGGAGGAGGTTCCCTAGACGGACTGGGTCCCTAGTTTGGGTTCAGAAGACGTGACCTCCATCTCAGAAATGACGACTCGGTGGCCCCTTCGGGAGACCAAGTCACATCCCATTGGTTACCAAGACCTTTGGGATGTCAATCTTTGGATGTGTTCCTTTATGCACAACTGGGTCTTCTACCCACATCCGAACCTCAAGATCCGTTTTCGTTCATATTTTAGACAAATTAAGATGTCCAAGGAATATTTATTTTCGGGTCTTCAGTTCACGTGTTAGGTTGTTGTTTTTTGGTCAGTTTGTTTTTAGAAAGTATATTCTCTCAATGTCGGTACGGTTCGGTCAACTTATCTTGGAGTCTTTAAATCCATTATTTCGTTTGACCATCTATAATACTTCTATACGAAGTTTAATTTTTGTATTATACTTTAGTTCAATATTCTTATTTTCTGTCTAAAAATATTATCCTTATAAACTTTTCTTAATTTATACAAAGTCTTTAATTTTTGACAGTAAATTTGTAAATTGTGTAATTCGTTAACTAATGTTTGTCCACTTGTTTTTAATAATTGGACCTTCGATCTACTATTGATAACGGTCGACTCACGAATGGTTCGGATGTTTACGATTTCTCCATGAACGATCTGATCCTAAAAACAACAAACAATAATTAAAATAACAATAAAAACATTCATATGAGTCATGTAAGAACGACCGACCTTAAACCATCACCGTTCGTCTGACCGAGACACTCGACACGAGAATTGGGGAGACGGGAACTCCTTTTACAGACCTTAAACCGTATCTCAGTATTGATACTTTTCCTAATGCTCTACACCTCTTACTTTACAGTTTTGGATTATACACTGAGATTAGTGAGAAGGGGCTATGAGAACACTCTGTGTGTGTGAGGACTTAAAGACCGGAGAAATGACGGATGACGTGCAGTGAGGGAATACGACCGAAGACGAGTCCCGAGACAGAGACTCGAATCGTCACGCTATGGGTCCCTGGTCAGACGTCTGAAAAAAGAAGGGACCTAATGAGTGTACTACTAGAGTATGTCGGAGTCGACGTTTGTGGAGGTCCGACAATTAAGGGTTAAAGATAGAATACATATGTATATTTTACATGTGTTGACTGACTCGTCATGGGGTTTAATTATACAGGTCTTGTCTATGCTAAAGGGGGGGGGGTGGGGGTCAGATCGAGATTTTCACAAAGAGTAGAATCAAGAACGGTAAAGAAATTCGGTAAAGAAGAGAAAGAGATTATCAATCCTAAAGGGATCACCGACAATGTCATTTCTCAAACGGTCCTTGCGTCCTCTACACCAAAGTTAGGGACCCAACCTTTCTAAATACCTCTTTCCTTACTGACGAGTGAGGTTATAAGAGGGGACCTCTTAAGGTACCTGTCACCTCGGACGACCCGATATGTCAGGTACCCTAACGTTCTCTCAGTCTGTGATGGCTCACTGATTGCGATTGGGTAGTTTTGTGGGAGAACCGGATTCCCACTTTGTGACGAATGATGGATGTGGTAATTGGATGTACTAAGAGGACCTATTAACTTTGTCAAAGGATTGACTAGGGGAAGTCAGATAAGACTTTATAACTTCGGACATACTAGGAGAAATTTACAGTCGGTTTACTACAACGTACAAACGAGCTTCAAGAGATTACCGAAGGATTAACTGAGACTCTTTAGTTTCACACATTCCACCATTTATAGTCCGACAGTAGTTGTCACAAAGGTGAGAAGAGGAAAAAGTGACACGACGTCAGTGTGTCCAGAGGAGAATATTAGATTCGTTCGAGGATGGAGTCGGACAAACGTGCCCAAGAAAGACGTACCTTGCAAGAAGGGTACCTACGGGTGTGTCGTAAAACGAAATGGAGGAAAAAGTAAGACAAGTGGGCGGATAATGGAAAGGAGTCGTGACATTCGTTGAATAGTAAAAGAGATGGACGGAATACAAAGAAATTTTTAAAAGAGGAATCATGAGTGATGACATGTGTTTTGTTTTGTTTTGTATAAACAGTTAACTTTTTTTTAACTGTAAAAAAGTTAAAAAATAAAACAGAGACAGAAGACCTTCCATTTGAGATACAGTGACAACTCAGCGGTTGTGGAACTTCTTCTTCTCCAGGACTTCTAGAACTTCGGTACTGATCCGACGTACCCGTCCATCAAACGTGAGGGTCACGTACATGGATGGGGAGAAATTAACGGACCAGAAAGAGTTTGGAATAGTCGCCGAAGCACCTTTCAAGGGTACTGACCCATTACTTCTTTTACTAATATGGATAGGAGATCTACCACTATACACTATACTATAGAGGTTTGATTTTACCTTCAGACATCGTAATTTTAGAAACAATGTACCAATCACCCTTCTCTTTAGAAACGTCACCCATCTTAAACCCGGTCAGGTGAGACAGACATGACTAGACATGAATAAATACCAAGTGTTTACCACCAACTCACCACTCCTTGAATATACTTTACAAATCACTTAACCTTATTTTCCGACGTTCGGGGACTTTGAGACTCGAGAAGTCCAGATAGTTTAAGAAGAGAGGTTATCCGTCAGGACTGATTTTAAACACACGTCAAGACCCTCCTGCATCCTTCCTTAACCCTTGGACGAAGGTTGGTACAACTAAGAAAATAGAATTAGGAAACGTATCGAAGACGATCAAGTTATTATTGTTGTTGGTAGAACTTGGGTGGACTTCAAAAGGAAGAGTATCGGAAACATTAGATCAACCGGGAGTGTCCGCACCGTAGTGAACAAAATACACGACACACAACCTTCATAAAGTCTTGATTTTAAATCCATAAATATTTGTCTTTACGATATAAAGTTTTCACCATATCACCAGGTTTCATCCATCAAAGATCTGTTTTACCAACTCTCAAAAAAGTGAGATCAAATATAAAATATTTAGAAGTTCTGGAGATCGTAGAAAATGAAATTACAAAAAATCAACTGGTGTTGGGGTGATACTGTAGAATAGGTCTAAAAGGGTGGGAAGATGTTGAAAAGAAAAATATTGAGAATAAGGACTATAGACTGTATATATTGTATACACCGAGAATAGGGATTATAAATTGTAAAGGAGTTCAAAAGTGTTAATGTGGGAGTACTTATATATCTTCTAAGGATAAGGAAAATTAGGATCCCTAATGTTTTCTCTTACGACAACTAAGATTATATAAACAAGAGACAGTTTAAGAAAAAAAGATTTTACTCCTTGGAGAAAAATGGTCTTTCTAATTGAAACCAGTTACCTTTCGGTTTTCATTAATATTAAAAAACAGAAAGGAGAAAAAAAAAGGGGAAGAAAAGGTTGAGGAAGGACGGGAGTGTTAAGATAGAAGGATAAAAAAAAATTAGTGTTCCTTTTCAAAGAAAGTGAAACTTTCTAAAAATATTTCAATTGTTAATTAATATAATGAATCAAAAAACATATGTTGTATTAATACAGAACGAATCTGTAAGTCTCGGAGACTAAAAAGTATCAGAATAAAGAAGAAAAATGTGACTGACACCTCCTAAAACTGATTTAACAACGAGTTGTCATAATTTAAAGTTCTGTTGTTCGTATCTGTCTAGTATTTTAAAATTTTTAATCGAATAAACTTATAATTTTAAATTTATTTTTGGTATTCATTTTCCGTTCTATTAAAACTATAAATTTTATACCGTTCAATTAATTATTCTAAGTTGGTTATTACTCTCAACGTACAACTGTCAAGGACAACTTTATATTCATAAACACAAGGTTAACGTTGACACCTAAAAAAATTTCACTGTGAAAATATAAAAATTTTTCAAACATAATAGGTCTATTTATCCATTTAAAATTAAATAATCGGTATAAAGAGGTCCTAAAATGACAAAGTCCATAGGAACGTTGAGGTATATAATTTGTCCTGAAGTGAAAATTTCATAAAGTTTGGTGTCTTTCTCTCATATAATACATTTAATTAAAGTAAAAAAGTAAAAACCTTCTCGTCTTATATAAAGACGTTAACTTTTGAGTGAGATTGAAAAATTTTTTACAGGATTAAAAAAATTTTTTTTTCGTTTTATACCTTTCCACAACTTGGAGTGAAAGGTTGATCTATAAACTCTACAAAACTTTCTATTCTTGATCAACCAATATTTATAAATATACCGATCTGGATCATATGGTTTTCTATTAATACTTCTTATTGAATACTTTTTACCGGTAAGGTTACTAAAATGACGATAAAAATCTACTGTACATTTTGAATCAACACGTCGGTTAATCCACGATAGAGAGACAAGGATCAGGGAGGTAAACACTATTGATAGACATAAAATTATTAGTTTCAAGTTCTATCCAAGACCAAGTTCTACCACTGTATCGTCTTAAGAACTGAGAGGAGGACGGTACTTGTGTGGTTTAGACATTCATACATTGTCAAAGGAGTCTTTTTTGAATTTTTGACCTACTCGTTGAGGATATGTAGTCCGTCTACTTTTGTTTGTTTATTTTTTTCGTGTGTGACTTCACCCACTCCCTTCGACCTTGTGTTAGAGTGGTACTTAAGGGGTGGGGTTCACGACTCTGGATGTTAGTTCTCCCGTGAATTTTGGACCTCCAAGAGGAATTCCTATTTCCCAAACTTGGTGTGTCTTCCACTAGGTTTAAAATTCTGGACGTGTATTTTCTATTCTAAGGTTTTGTAGATCGAAACTTTAGTTACTCTGAGTATAGGCACTTTCGTTGTTACGGTACGACTTCACTCTTTACGAAGCATTTCCCGAGCACATGTCTGAGTGGGTAGAGTCCCGAGACACGTCTCCGTCAGTTAGATCTCTACAGGTCTAATCCACTTTCTCCAAGTAAACGCTTAGGATCTCAAAGTCGGACTCTTCGTCTAAATCACGTATAGATCCCTGGACGATGGACCGTCCGTAGTAGAAAGTGAGAGGGAGACAGAGTAAGGTCGTTCCCCCGTGACAGATCGGGGAGATGGGGAGTTGTCACCCACGGTAAATATACGAAATGGAGACGGAACGAGGTCGGACACCTAAGGTGGAAGAAAAAAGAAGTGAAAGGAGGGACACCCACAATAGATATGTGAGAAGGAGACGGAACGAGGCGGGTCCCCAACGGTACAGGTCCATGGGAGACGCGGTGTCAGAATCGTGGTAATAGAGGGTCTACCCTCGAAAATGCACAGAGACCAAGAATATAGTCCACACGGTCCAAAATCCCAACGGTGAGTCTCCGGTCCCACCGATCACTAGGATCCAGGGTACTATCACCTCGTTAGTCTCCCTGTTAAGAACCGTCTGACGGACGGTCTCGTGACGTGTCTCTCTTCTCTTTGTATGGGAGACGGAAAGACACTTTCCTCATATAAACGAACACGTCCTTGTAACTATACCCCCCGTCGGAAGATCAAACCGTGTAGATCTCGGTATACCACCGTGAGAGTCCATTTCCTCAAACAACTCACTTTAGAGTCATGAGACGAAGACGGAATGAGGTCTAGTGACCATAGTAGGTCTTTCTTTTCCTATAGGGAAAGAGACTGTGGGGTCAATGACAGACACCGATCTCCTATAGACATATAGTGGACCGAGACCACCGGTCACCCAGAATACAAACACCAAGGGTGACCTGGCATTGGTTACCTCTTTCTTTTTAATTTTACCGATGATAGGTGTACCATGTCGTTTTCCGTTGTCTGGGTCCTCAAATCAGTGAGAATCGAATAGTAGTATCAATATCAGACTCTTTGTCTAAGATTAACTTGTATGTACATTCCCGGTTGAGAGTAGGAGAGGTCCCTGGAACTTCTATCACCTACAATAGAAACGTAAGAGATTGACGGTTCAAGGTCTCGTCGACATGGAGGGTCTCCCCTCGAGAATGTCACAGACTACGGGACCGAAGACACCGACGGTTGGTTCCCTACGGTACGTTAGTAGACAGAGACCACCGGTCCCCTCGAACACAGGACTCAAGGTACCCAGATATTATTAGTCTCTCTGTCACGAACTGTCCGATGTAAGAGACACTGTGACATGTTTGTCGTCTGACTTTGTGTGGGTTTCAGAAAGACACGAATGAACCTCAAAGTCGGACTCTGTGTCCGAAGTCCACACCCTGTGTAGATCACTAGATGTCTCGATGATAGTCATTGTACCTTATCACCCACAATAGAAACGTGAAAGGAAGATGAGACGATGTCGAGTGTCCATAGGGACCCTCCCTTGAGTATGTGTATGGACCTCGGGGGAAAAGTAGTGACGACGATTGGTCCGTCGTGGGACTTGACGTACCGAGACCACCACTACGGACACGAACGTTAGGGAATCCAGACGTAGGGAATTATCACCGGCGGACCGACGGTTAGTCGGACTTAGATCCACGAACTACTCTACGAGGGGAGACCCTGTTGCTGTTCAGAACGTGTTGAAGTTGATGACCTTCAGTAAATTCTATTTTATCTGACGTAACCATTAGTATGTTCAAACTCTCTTTTTTCACTCCCGTACTATCTTGTTATTCTAGGTAGAGGATGAGTTTTGGTGAGAAACTTCTGACCCTCTCCGTCGACAAAATAGATTACGTACTTCTGGTTACATCTTTCATTTTTTCTTTACTTACTTTGTCTCTATTGAATTATGGGGTATTTCTCAAGTTGTCTTACCAGTTGATTAATTGCCAGTTTATTACCGAGTTGATTGAGGTCTTTTCTTGTCTACTGGTGTCACTCTAGTAGTCGTCTCTCTGTCTGTTATATTCTTTTATGGTACATCTGTAGTGTCTTGACTTCTTATATTATTTATTTGACTTTTTACATGATCTCTCCAAGTTACCGTGTGGTCTGTTTCGTCTTTATTCCTAGTTACTTAAATTTCTGTCCTGTGGTCTAAAGTGAAGTTCGTCGATTTTACTTTTTCTTCTTACTTTTTCGTGTCTATTTCCTTTAGCACATTGTTATAGTCTACCTAATCATAAGTGTAATTTTCCCACTTATAAGTGTCCTTTTCTGTCTTTCTTTCACCGTCTGTCTTTCTTTCTTTTAAAGAACTTTTTAATAAAGTTCTTTATTATCGACCGTTGAAGGGATTGTACCCCTTCCTTTATTTGTAAGTCTATTTCCTTCCTGTCTCTCAAGGTTTATTTCAATTGAGTTCTTGGGTGTACTTCTGTATAATCTTAATTTTACAGTTTGAATACTCCTATTAAATTTTCATCGTTCTCTTTTCTGTTGAACGATATATGTTTCCTTGTGGGTATCCTAATATTTAAAGTAAAAGTCGTCTTTAAAACACCCGGTCTCCATGTCGTGTTATTTAAGATTCACAACCTTTTTTTTATAAGGTTGGTTCTCATGATATGGACCGTTTCAACGGTAAGTCTTAATTCCGTTCTATTTCTGAAAAGGTCTGTTCGTTTTTCATTTCCTTAAAAAGTGGTGATTTCAACGGAATGTTCTTTACAATTTCCTTGAAGAAATTCAATTTTTCTTCTGTGTTCAATCATAGTCTTTTTGTATGTGTTCATGTTTATAGGGACCATTTCCATTGTCTAATTAGTACACATTTCGATCTTACTTATACTTTTTCCATTTCATCATATTTTTATTGAATATCATTATACAATTACCTAATATGTACTGTTTTATACATTTAACACTACAGTGTTTGTATTTTATATCCACCCTCTTCCTCCGAGTCTTACACAAGTTTGGATTCCATAGTTCAATTTTAACTGACAATATTTATGTGCATAATAACCTTTCAGAGTACCATTGGTATTTCATGTTTGGTCATTATCTATGAGTGTTTATTTCTTCTCCCTTAGATTCGTATGGGTTTCTCTTTCAGTAGTTTGGTGTTTCCTTCACTCGTTCTCTCCCTTATCTCTCCTTGATTTTTTGTCGGTCTTTCGTTACTTGTTTTTCCGGGTTTTATGTGTAGTTATTTATTACTGAAGGTTACAATTACCTGATTTGAGAGGTCAGTTTTATACATCTTACTGACTGACCCGTTCTTTTAATCTGGGTGGATATGCGACGGATGTTCTTTGAGTGAAGTCTACATTCCCGTGTGTGTCCGATTTTCATCTCCCTGTCTTTCTATATTTTAGGGTACCTGTCTCCTCGGACCATCCGACGTCAGGTACCCCAACGTTTCTCAACCTGTGCTGACTCACTGAAGTGAAACTGAAAAGTGAAAGGACGTAACCTCTTCCTTTACCGTTGGGTGAGGTCATAAGAACGGATCTCTTAGGGTCCCTGCCCCCTCGGGCCACCCGACGGCAGATACCCCAGCGTGTCTCAGCCCGTGCTGACTTCGCTGAATCGTCGTCGTCGTCGTACGATGGACTGGACGTAGACACCTACCTAGTAGGTCTATCTCATTGTTATTCCTTTGTAGTTGGAATTTACTGTGTAATCTTGTCTACGTAAATTGTCTATACATTATTGTAAGGTAGATTTTCGTTACCTTATGTGTAAACAGAGTTCACGAATACCTTTCAGGGAGTGTTATATAGTATTTTCCGTTATTTTGTTTAGAATTGTTTAAATTCTTCTAACTTTAGAATTGTTTTTAGTGAATCTTTTAGGGTCTTTTGATGTCTTTTTTTATCTTTAATTACTCCACTATAATGTGAATTATGGTGTCTGTATGTTTCTAGTTTTTTCTGATGATACTTATTAATATATGGTTGTTTTACCTGTTGGATTTTATTTACCCATTTAGGTGTCTTTGTATTTTGGATGGTTGACTTTGTACTTCCTTGTTTTAGACTTGTCTTTCAAATGACACGTACAACTTAGTCTTGGTTTTTGGAGGGTTATTTGTTTCAGTCCCGCACTGACGTAGTGAACATTTAAAATGGTTTGTAAGATTATTCTAAATTATGGATATGAAGAGTTTAAGAACGTTTTTATCTTTTCCTCCTTTGGGAAGATTTGAGAATGTTCCGGTCGTAATAGTATTACGGTTCAGTCTGTTCTTACGGTTGTTCTCTTTTTTTTTTTTTTTTTGGTATGTCCGGTCATAGGGACTACTTGCGTGTACGTTCTTAGGACCTGTTGTTAATCACTTCGTTTAAGTCATTATGTAATTTTCCTGACAAGTGGTACTAGTTTACCCTAAACAAGGTCCTTACGTTCCCACCGAGTTGTTTCCGTTTGGTTAGTTACACTATGTGATGTAATTGTCTTACTTCCTATGTTAATATGTTAGTAGAATTATCAACTTCTTTTTCGTGAACTGTTTTAAGTTGTGACTAAAATACTATTTAGATACTTGTTTCGTATCTCCTTTACATGGTGTTATTTTATATCCGGTAATTACTGTTCTAACGTCAATTATAGTATGGGTTGTTATCTTTCCATTTTCGAAAAGGAAACTCTAGTTCTTATTCACGGATGAGAACGGTGAACAGAAGTTGTAGTATAGTCTTACGGATTGATCTATTTAATCCGTTCTTTTTCTTTATTTCCCGTAGGTTTAACCTTTCCTTCTTCGTTGTATCATAGACAGATGACCACTGTATAATGATATCGTTTATGAAATCTGAGGTGATTTTGACAGTCTTGATTGTGTGTTTCAGTCATTTCAACGTTCTAAGTTTTGATGTGTTTTCACTAACGTAATGGGATGTGATTATTCAATAATAGTCTTACACTTTAATTCTTTTGTTACGGTATGAATGGACCGTCCCCACTATGGTACCAGCACTTCCACCAAAGGAGTCCCGTTCCGAGTAGATAACATGAGGTCTATACGACCGGGGACACTAAAGAGGTTTACACCCTTTGACCTGACGTGTTAAACAACATCACCTCCCCTGACGTGACCACAAAAGGACACTTTCTTTTTTTTTATTATTAGGATTATGTTAACGTAGTTTTTCTTATTTTATGTGTCTTAATTTCAATTGGTTCCTTCACTTTCTAGAGATGTGGCTGTTGATATTCTATAACTATTTCCTTTTAACTTCTTATGTGTTTATTTACCTTTCTATAAGGTCCAAATACCTACACTTTTTAATTGTACAATTTAACAGGTATGGTGAGTTTCGCTAGATGTCCAAGTTTCGTTAAAGATATTTTTAAGGTTATCGTAAAAAATGTCTTTACTTTATTTATTAGGATTTTAAATATCCCTTAGTATTCTCTAACGTTTCTTCGGTTTCGTTTCGACTCCCCCACCCCCCTTTTGTTTCGACCTTCGTAATATGAGGGACTAAAGTTTGATGTATTGTTTCTATTAATGGTCTTGTTAGTGTAAGGGTAGTTTAAAATTTTAAGTAAAATTAAAAAGGGGTTAGACTATTCGTTTTTAAAGAGTCATATAGAATTAAACGTAAAATTTTATTGATTTTTTATTTTGTTGATCATTTTAAATCCCTCTTTTGCATATGATGACAGAAGTTTTGTCTATATATATATATATAGTTATGTTACATCATCTCGGGTCTTCATTTAATTCACGGATATATACGTACCTAAATAATATTTAAACGATTCAGTACAGGCTGAGAAACGTTGGGGTACCTGATATCGGGTGGTCCGAGGAGACTGGTACCTCAAAAGGTCGTTCTTATCACCTGACACAACGGTAAAGGAAGAGATCCTTGGTTCTTATGTGTTACCCCTTTCCTATTAGAGTAGTTTTTTACCACTGTCCTTTTGACCTATCAGTGTACTTTTTCTTACTTAGACCTGATGATAGAATATGGTATGTGTTGTTAATTTAGACTTACCTAATTTCTTAAGTTACATTGTGTACTTTGGTATTTTGTGGACAACTTTTGCACCTGTAATTTGGAGGATCTCCCTTAAGGGACCACCAGACCACCAATCCTGGGACGTGAGAGTGATTGTTCTCAGACCCTAGTTATGGACCAGTCCCTTTATTCTAGAGTGTTCGATGTACTACGTCGGTTTATTCATTTCTTGTTTGTCTTTTCGAGGACCTGTAGTCAGAACCCCCACTAAATATCTAAACTGTGGCTTTCGTTTACATTGTTTTCGTTTTATTTGTGATCCTTGATGTAGTTTCATTTTGTAAAAGTGTTGTTTCCTTTGGCAGTTGTTTTACTTACCCTTTTATAAACGTTTAACACATAGACTATTCTGTAGTCATAGACTTTATATATTTCTTTAGTATGTTGAGTCGTTTTTTTTTATAGATTATTCACCCGTCTCATCAACTTGTGTAAAAAGGGTTCTTCTTTATTTATAACGGTTATCCATGTACTTTTCTACGAGTTGTAGTGATTAATAACCACTTTACGTTTGGTCTTTGTGTTATTCTATAATGAAGTGTGGACAATCTTATTATCTTATTGATAATAGTTTTTCTGTTCTTTATTGTTCGTAGTCGTTCCTACACCTCCTTGCTCTTGAGGACACGTGACAACCACCCTTACATTTAACCATGTCGGTGATACCTTTTGTAATACCTCTAAGGAGTTTTTGAAATTTTACCTTCCCAGTATGGTCGTTAAGGTGGAAACCCATAAATAAATTTCTTTTCCTTTGGTGATTACACTTTTCTATGGTAACGTCGTAATAAACGATTTCGGTTCTATACTTTTTTGGATTTCACAACTTCAAGTAACTACCTACTTGTCTACCTCTTTTCCGCTGGTATTTTATATCTCGGCATTTTTCCTTTAGAACGGTAAACGTTGTTGTGCTTACCTGGAACTCCCATAATACGATACTCTTTATTCAGTTTCTTTCTGTTTATGACATACTAGAGTGAATATGTCACCTTAGATTTTTGTCTTAATTTTGTTTTGACTCTAATGTATATGTCTCTTTTATGACCACCAACGACTTGACCGTCTCCCTCCTCTCCACTCGTTCCACCCACTCGTCTTACCCACTTCCCCTAGTTTTCCGTGTGTAAAGAATAATATTTTATTTACAATACCTCTATATTACATATCGTACCATTGATAGTAATTATTATAACGTAACACACAAACCATCACTCAACTACGAAAACTTGACACCACAACCTCTTCTGAGAACTCTCAGGGAACCTGACGTTCCTCTAGGTTGGTCAGGTAAGACTTCCTCTAGTCGGGACCCTAAAGAAACCTTCCTTACTACGATTTCGACTTTGAGGTCATGAAACCGGAGTAGTACACTTCTCAACTGAGTAACCTTTTCTGACACTACGACCTTCCCTAACCCCCGTCCTCCTCTTCCCCTGCTGTCTCCTACTCTACCGACCTACCGTATTGACTGAACTACCTGCACTCAGACCCACTTGAGGCCCTCAACCACTACCTGTCCCTCCGGACACGACGGTAAGTACCCCAGCGTTTCTCAACCTGTGCTGACTCGCTGGCTTGACTTGACTTTTCATATTTAGAATCCTCAAAAGTGCTGGTCTTTTAATTAGTTAATTGATATATACCACTGTCTACATTTGATCTGAATATCATCACTAGTAAAACGTTATATATGTTTATCAGTTAGTAATGTAAAATATGGACTTTATATTACAATATACAGGTAATATGGAGTTTTTTTTTTGTTAGGTGACCATTGTTAGTTTTACGATGATTCCAGAGTGTAACCCCAGAGAAACGTATATCTTCTATACAGTGATGGTTCTACAAATACCGAGAGGACCCTGACACCCTGAGGTTGAAGGAGATGAGAAACGAGAAAACTATAATTCGAAGTCTTTTCCTTTGCTCAAGAAGTGACGTTGAAGTATCAGAAGACTACATCTGAAACCACTGAACCGGAAAAACGTTCAAAAACTCTTAAAGTCTTACACTAATACCAATCATTAGTTCAACACTTTCTTTGTAATCTCGTTAGGTGTGTAAACCAAATTTACCATCTATAGTGTATTCTACTGTTTCACTGTGGTCCGTTTCACCGTTTAGGTCCCAAGACCAATTTTTCTTTTGAAAGGTAGTTAAACTCCTCTTCTGTGTCTACGTACTTTTGTGACTTGGTTTGTCGTATAACTCCAAGTTAGATTACCTTCACTTATTTAAATTCATAATTTTCATAATAAATACATAAAATTTAAATTTAAGTAAATAAAATTAACCTCCGATTAATGATATGTTAATAACATAACCAAAACGGTATGTAGTTGTACTTAGACGGTGCCCACATGTGCACAAGGGATAGGACTTGGGGGGAGGGAAGAGGGAGGGGTATGGTAGAGAGACCCAGTAGGGTCACATGGTCGGGGTTCGTAGGACATAGGACATAACTTGGACCTGACCGTTAATCAAAGAATATACTATAATATGTACAAAGTTACGGTAAGAGGGTTTAGTAGGGTGGGAGAGGGAGGGGATGTCTCAGGTTTTTCTGACAACATATGTAGACACAGAGAAAACGACAGAGTGTATGTCCCAATAGTGATGGTAGAAAGATTTAAGGTATATATACACAATCATATGACATAACCACAAAAAGAAACACCGAATGAAGTGAGACATATTATCCGAGGTCAAAGTAGGTGGAGTAATCTTGACATAATAAATAATTTAATGAAGTGAGACTCAATCTCATCGCTATATGTATTTGTGACCTCAACAGTAGACAAATTCCCCTAAAGTTAATTCAAGATAATTCGTCTCCGAATTTAAAGAAAAGATATGTTTCGAGGGTGCCTCTATTTTATTCTGTACAGAGGGTAGTTCCAAAGTCAAGTCAAGTCAACGAGTCATCACAGACTGAGGAACACTGGGGTACCTGACGTCGTGCGGTCACGAACGAGTTTGAGTACAGGTAACTCAGTCGCTACGGTAGGTCGGTAGAGTAGGAGACAGTAGGGGAAGAGGAGGACGGAAGTCAGAAAGGGTCGTTCAGTCGAGAAGTGTAGTCCACCCGTTTCATAACCTCGAAGTGGAAGTCGTAGTCAAGAAGGTTACTTATAGGTCCTGAGTAAAGGAAATCCTAACTGACCAACTTAGAGGTACGACAGGTTCCCTGAGAGTTTTCAGAAGAGGTTATGGTGTCAAGTTTTCGTAGTTAAGAAACCGTGATTCGCAAGGAATATCAGGTTGAGAGTGTAGGTATACACTGATAACTTTTTTGGTATCGGAACTGATCTACCTATAAACAACCGTTTCATTACAGAGACGAAAAATTATACGACAGATTAAACCAATATCGAAAAGAAGGTTCCTCGTTCGTAGAAAATTAAAGTACCGACGTCAGTGGTAGACGTCACTAAAATCTTGGGAGGTTTTATTCCAGAGAATGATAAAAAATTATAATTTTTTTACAATGGGGTAGATAAACGGTACTTCTCTACCTTGGTCTACGGGACTAGAATCAAAAGACTTACAAGTCAAAAATCGGTTGAAAAAGTGAAAGGAGAAAGTGTAAGTAGTTCTCCGAGAAATCAAGAAGAAGTGAAAGACGGTATTCCCACCATTGTAGACGTATAGACTTCAATAACTATAAAGAGGGTCGTTAGAACTAAAGTAGAACACGAAGTAGGTCGGACCGTAAAGTGTACTACAAGAGACGTATATTCAATTTATTCGTCCCACTGTTATACGTCGGAACTACGTGAGGAAAGAGCTAAACCTTGGTCAGACAACAAGGTACAGGTAAAGACTGACAACGAAGAACTGGACGTATGTCTAAAGAGTCCTCCGTCCTTTCACCAGACCATAAGGGTAGAGAGAGTCTTAAAAGGTGTCAAATAACACTAGGTGTGTCAGTTTCCGAAACCGTATCAGTTATTTCGTCTTCATCTACAAAAAGACCTTGAGAGAACGAAAAAACTACTATGTTGTCTACAACCGTTAAACTAGAGAACAAGGAGACGGAAAAGATTTAGGTCGAACTTGTTGACCTTCAAGCGTCAAGTGCATGACGACTTCGGACCGAACCTCTTAAAACTCGTAATAAAACGACCGTACACTCTCCTTACGTTAACACGCCATCAAACTTGTAAGAATCCGTAACGGCAAGAAACCCTAACATTACTTTTGACTGGAAAAGGTCAGAACACCGGTAACAACTCAAAGGTTTAAACGACCGTATAACTCACAACTTGAAAGTGTCGTAGTAGAATCCTAAACTTTATCGAGTTGGTCTTGGGTAGTGGAGATGATCGGAATAACTACTTTCACCAATACGTCTCTTGTTAATGTACGACCCTATACCGTGTAAAAAATAAAAGTGTCAAATACTTTAATCATTAGGTTATCGTAATAGGTCCGAATACTTTTATTCTTAGTGAGTATATCGAAAGTACTATAAAAGTCAATGAAAGTTTTTGATTAATTGAAATCCTTTTAAAACACCGTTTAATAACTATTAAAGATTAGTTACTTTATATAAAAGAGGTACTACTATAAGTGGTTTTAATGACAGACAACACTCGGCTTAACATAGGGACGTCTTTAATTACAACGTCGGGATTAGTGGGGTGGGGGTATAGAATTTTACATTAGGATAAACATCTTTCCTTGGACTTTTTCGATTAATTTACTTTTATTACGGTAACCCTACCCGGCTTGTGTAATACTGACCACAGGAATTTTCTTCTCTTTTAAACTTACGTTTGTAACTGTTTCACGACTACTACACTCCAGTGTCCCTTTTCTACCGGTGCATTTTCGGTCCTCTTACAGGACCTTGTCAATGAAGGGAGAACCAAGAACTTTCCTTGACTGACCGACTGTGGAGTCAGAGTCTGAAAATCGGAGGTCTTGATACTCTTGTATTCAAAGACAACACCTCCGGTGGGGGTTCAGACACCGGGAGACAATTCGGTAAACGTAGAGATCGTTCCCTTATGTGAGAGAAACGAAGTAAGATGACATTAGAAGTAATACTCAGACTCCACTGTCCAATTTTCCTCATCCCTCGTAATGTATAATAACAAGTAATATAAGAGAGATATATTCAAAGTAGTTAGTATAGTCTATTGTTTTATGACGTCCGGGTATCAAAAGGTACATGGTTCAGTAAATTAGGAATGTACGGATTAGTATTTTCCATTAAAGATACTAATAAGATTAGTGTATCTATTCTTTTGAATCGATCATTCAATTCGTGACACGGTTTTAGGGTTGTCCTTCATCCTGAGTTTGAGTCGCCAATCTAAGACTTCAAACACGAGAACAGAAAGGGTCCTTGTACGTAAAAAGATTCGTAGTGAAACTCAACACTTCTTTTCGACATAAACTTCATTACGGGTATACAATTGATGAGTATATTAAAGATGTACTTACCGTCCATTTTAGGTTTGTTACTGCTATCTTCATGAACGTAAGAACTTCTCCATCAGGAAAAGAGGAGGAAACCTACCTTAAAACACTGAACCGGGTCACTTGACAAACAACAGTAAATCAGCACAGACGTAGAAAACACTGGGGAAGATAACATCAAGTGGTAAGGAGTCAGGCACCCTAAGAGGTCTGCTCTTATAACCTCACCCGACGGTAAAGGAAGAGGTCCCCTAGAAGGACTGGGTCCCTACCTTGGACACAGAGGCCGTAACCGTCCACCTAAGAAATGATGATTCGGTGGTCTCTTCAGGAAGGGGTGATTTATAACTATCTTCCATCATTTTCACTACGACGTGTTTGAGGTATTCGTCTAGTATTTTTTCATATAACAGGAGGTGCACAGACAGAGAACTATACGAGTAGGTACTTATTCCTTAATTGATATAAGTAAGGATGATGACCCAAGGTCACCATTTACTTTTACATCTTGGGGACAACTTTTTTTAGATCTCTTTAAATTGTATTATTGTTATCTCGTAAGTTGGTTTCCACCCTTCCGGAAAGATTATCGATATGTGCGACGTACGGATTCTTTGACCGGGACGACCCGTAAGTCGGTGTCAACCGATTTCATATTGAAATCGTTTAATTGTGTATATATGAATACAGATTTTTACAACTGAAAATTAAAATTAACATACACATACCGTCTCTCCTCCAATGGTATTTATCTGTATATGATATACAAAAGAGTAGATGTCAAGTAGGACAAATGGAATCCAGTCCTCAAATTATAAAAAGTCTTAAGACTCGTGAACGGTTTCCAAAGACTGTTATTTGTGTAGGATAAACAGTTGTTTGTCAACTATAAGGAAATACTAAGTATTATCAGAAACTGAAGGGAGTAAATATTTTGTCCTTAGTTCTTACAAGAAATAGTTTACTTCATATCTTTAGAGTAAAGTTTTTAGACAATTAGTATGTACTTCGTTTAGTTTAAGTATAAAATGTTTAAATGAATTTTTCTATTACATGTAACCGATACACTAGAACTGAAGAGGTCTTCCACTGGAGATGATCTTTAGAAAAAAAGGATTTGATACTCAATATTTTAACCCCCTAAATAATCCTTACTACAGTCGGGGACCATCACATTCAGTCAGTAGAAAAAAAAGAAAGGGAAAAAATTTGTTGATTAGTCTATGAGTATTGGTTTGTTTTCACGGAGACATGAAATACGGTTCCCTGGGTTTTCACGGAGACATGAACTACATGAAGATCGGGTAGTGTCGTAGGGTTTTATTTGTTTGTTCTTAAATTATTCCCGACACCTAGGTTCCCTAAGTCCCTTGGACGAGGTGTGAGGTGACCTGAACTAATCCTTCTGTTTTTTCTTTTTCTTTTTTTGTTGTTGAACCTCTCACATGTTGACCCGTCTATGAGTACCTGTTCTTTCTTAAATATTTTTCGTATCGGACGATCTCCGCTCTAAGGTTGTGAGGTAGCTCAGTCCTATCTCCATTCAAACGTGTATCTTCTCCCCCTCTGAGTGTGGTGGGACGAAGGTGGAGTCTCGTTGTGACGTCCCTGATTTGAAGACCGACGGCATTAACACTGGAGAGGACGTCTCCTCCACCCTTCGTTTTCAACACTCGCTAACGAGTTGGTGGGGTCCCCACTCCGAATGTAGACCTCTTTCGACAAACAGAGGTTGTCGAGAACTAAAAACTCCTCCTTGGAGATACTGACCCATCCCCCTTCTTCCTCTTTCTCTTCCTTTGTCTATTCTTATAGTTTTCTGTAATTTCCTTATGTAAGGGAGGACAACCGAAGTCTTGAAGTTGTTCTTCAGATAGGTGTTTGGAGACCCTCATAGGGTGAGTTCCTACAGGGAAGGTCCGGAGACCCATGCGGGTTTAGGAGTTCACGGTTTACGTGTAGAGGGGGTAGGGAGGGTGACATGAGACAACGTCCGGGGTAATCATTTGAGAATCTCCCTCGGTCTCACCTGTTTCCCACTAGACTATTATCCGGTCCCTCTTTGGCGTTTGGACTCGTTATCGAGGTAGAAGACCTTATGTTTTCTTTTTAAAGATTATCCGAGAACTTAAAATTCTTCGTTTTTTTCAGTATTTTGGAATCAATGTCTTCACAGACGATGGATGTTCTTTGCATAAAGTCGAGATTTCTGTGTATATCAAAGTTTCATTTCCTACCACCATAAAAACAAATCGACGATTCAGCACAGACTGAGAAAAACTCTGGGGTACCTGACCTTGAGTGGTCCGAGGAGACGGATACCCTAAAGGGTCCGTTCTTATGCCCTCACCCAACGGTAAAAGAAGAGGTCCCCTAGAAGGGCTGAGTCCCTAATTTGGACACAGAGGACGTGGAAGACGTAGCCGTCCGTCTAAGAAATGGGGACTCGGTAGACCCTTCAAGTTTTATTTCCTGTCTTCTTCTTTAAAGTAAGTTCATTGTTGGTTTTATTTTACATATATCGGGAAGAATTTAGTCCATTTTATCTGAACTTCGACTTTTACCATCGATTTCTGTTTCTAGAAATATATTTCATTTTCCTGAGTTATGTAAATCTTCTATGTTTATATATGTGTGGGTTGTAAACCCGTGGATTCATAGAATTCGCTTATCATTGTTTAGACTTTGTTCTTAATCTCTCGTTATGTTATTATCATCTAAAGTTATGGGATGTCAGTTATTACCTATCTAGTAGACCTTTCTTTTAGTTTTTCCATTACAACCTTAACTGGATACGAAATCTGGTGTCTCTGAATTGTCTGTATGTTTTTTTATTTATTTTTTTTTCTTTTTACCTTTATGTTTAATGGTTTAGGATACTCTGCAACGTTTTCGTCAAGATTCCCCCCTAAAGTACCGTTTTATATGTTTGTAGTCCTCTGTTCTTTCTAGAGTTGATTTATTGGATTGAAGTATGAAGTTCCTTAATTTTTTTCTTGTTAAATTCGGGTGTCAATCGTCTACCTTCCTTTATTATTTCTAGTCTTACCTTTATTTACTTGATCTCTACTCTTTTTGTCATTTTTACTAGTCACTATGTTTCTCAACCAGAAAGTTTTTCTATTTGTTGTAACTCTTTTGCAATCCATCTGATAGTTCCCCTTTATTTTTTCTTGTGAGTTTTTATCTTTAATTTTTCGTTTCATGTTGACTATGATGTCTTTTTGTATCCCAGTATCCTCTGATATCCGTATGGAGTGTCTATAATGTCCAAGTCGAAGTCTTTGAAGGTTATTTCGTTTATAATGTTATTTCACTCAGTGTGTTAAAATAAAAGATTGTGTATGTTTTCCAATGTAGTATGACATCAAATAATTCACTCGTTATCGTAATACAGATTTTTACACATATTGAATTTATTTTTATGAAATGATGATTTTTATGAAATAACAATTGGGTAGTAAACTTGGTAGTCGTTCAGAGTTAGAAAAATGTTATGATTGTAGTTTTCTAGTGACTAATGTCTAGTGGTATTGTTTATATTATATTTTTTTAAACTTTATGACACTCTTAATAGTTTTACTCTGTGTTCACTCATTTACGATAACGTTTTTTTTACCGCGACTGTCTGAACGAACTGACTCAGTGGTGTTTGTAAGTTAAACATTTTTTACATTATAGACCTTTACGTTATTTCGTTTCCTGTTATTTTACTCCATCCGTACATTGATCCCGAAGGGTCCGTCACGGTCACCATTTCTTGGACGGACTGTTACATCCTCTATGTTCTCTTTACCCAAACTAGGGACTTTACCCTTCTAGGGGATGTCCTCCTTTACCGTTTGGTGGGGTCATAAGAACGGACTTTTTAAGGTACCTGTCTCTCTCCTCGAACCGCCCGATGTCAGGTACCCCACCGTTTCTCAGTCTGTGTTGACTTGTGCGTGGTAGACAGGGACATCATAATTGTTAACGTACGGTTTTTTAATCCATTGGATCCCTTTTTTACAATAGATAAGGATCTTTGTGTGTTGGGTGGTTCTGATTTAGTCCTTCTACATCTTTTAGACTTATCTGGTTTATTACTCATTTCTATAATTTGGTCATTATTTTTTTAGACAGTCTTGTCTTTTCGGGTCTCGGTCTCCCACAGTGACCACTTAAGATCGTCTATAAATTTCCTCTTAATTACGGTTACTCAGAGTTTACAAAGGTTTTTAACTTTTTCTCTCTGGTAAAGGTTTGAACAAGATAACTTATTAGGTCGTAATGAGATAGTTTTGGTCTCTTGTACTTTTAGTTTATTTTTGATATCTGATTACAAGAACTGTTTTTATCTGTTTTTAAAGTTGTTTTGTAATCGTTTGATTTAAACTCTTATGTACTTTTCGCAATGTATGATACTGGTTTGCCCTAAATAGGAACCCTATTTTCATACAAAGTTGTATGTGTTGAACTATGTATTTTATGTAATGTGATTATCTTATTTCTTTTGTTAACGTACTAGTAGAGTCATCTACGTCTTTGACATAAATTGTTTTATTTTGTAGAAAAGTACCATTTTTAAGGAGTCGACTATTCCATATCTTCGCTGTATAGAGTTGTATTGTTTTCAATATATGTTATTGGGTGTCGTGTATATGATTCACCATTTTATAACTCTTGAAAAAGAGATTCTAGTTCTTGTTCTGTACCTAACTGTGAGAGTGGGGACAATAAGTTATATCATGACGTTCCGGACGAATCTCGTTAATCCGTTCTGTTTCTTTATTTTACGTTGGTTTAACCTTTTCTTGTTCATTTTAAGTGAAAACCGTTTACTATGTTAAAACATAAGTTTTTTAAGGTTTCCGTGTTGGTTTTTAAATAACCTTAACTAATCACTTAAGTAATTTCAACCTCTGACATTTTAATTGTATGTCTTTAATTAACATAAAGATATGTGATTATTACTTTACGAACTTTTTAAAATTTTTTCATAGAACAAATGTTATAATAGTTTTTGTCATTTCATGGATCTTTATTTAAATTGGTTCCTACACTTTCTAGACATTTTACTTTATACATTCTGAAACAACTTTCTTTAGTTTTTACCGTTTGTCTTTTTACCTTTCTGTAACATACAGGTATCTAACTTTCTTAAGTGTAATATTTTATAGGTATGATGGGTTTTCGGTTAGTATGTTTTTTTTTTTTTTTAGGTTTTCAAAATACCCTGATCTTTTCTAAGGTTTATCGGTTTTGTTAAGACTCGTTCTTCTTGTTTCTGTCTCCATAAAATACAGGACTAAAGTTTGGTATGACGTTTTGATATACTTAATTTTGTCATATCGTGACCGTTTTTTAACTGTGTATTTGGTGACCTTATCTTGTCTTCGTTCTGTAAGTCACCCCTTTCCTTTCAAAGAAGGTGTATACAGTGACCTTTTTGACCCATTTCTGTACGTCTTGTTACTTTAAATTAAGGAAAATAGTGAGTGTTTTAAATTGAATTTTACCTATTTTCTGAATTTGTATTCTAAACTGTGGTATCATGAGGATCTTGTATCTTTTAATAAGTTGTAACTAGTTACTAAAAAACATATGTAGTGATTTACGTACTCGTTGTTTTCGTTTTAAATTGTTTTCCCTCATGTACTTGAAATTTCGAGACTTGTCGTCTTTGTGTTTTACTTCTCCGTTGGACACTTTACTCCCTATATAAAGTTTGGTATATAACCTATTCCTCGATTATAGATTATATATAGTTCTTGAGTATGTTGAGTTTCTGTCTTTTTTTTTAATTTTCATAGGTTAAATTTTACTCATAGTTGTAGTGAGTAATAGTCTCTTTACGTTTAGTTTTGGTGTTACTCCATAGTGAAGTGTGGTCAGTCTTACCGACACTATGTTTTCTGATGTTCGTTATTTACGACCACTCCCACACCTCTTTTCCCTTGGGAGAATGTGACAACCACCCTTACGTTTAATCATGTCGGTGATACCTCTTGTCACACCTCTAAGGAATTTTTTAACGTTTATCTTGACGGAATACTGGGTCGTTAGGGTGACGACCCGTATGTGTGGTTCCCTCGGTCTTAACTTTCTCAGTGTACATGGGGTTACAAGTAGCGTCGTGACAAATATTATCGGTCCTGTACCTTTGTTGGATCTAGAGGTAATCGTCTACTTACCTATTCTTTCGACACCATGTATATGTGTTACCTCATAATGAGTCGGTAATTTTTCTTATGTAAACTTAGTCAAGATTACTCCACCTATTTTGACCTCGGCTAATATGTCTCACTTCATTCGGTCTTTCTTTTTGTGGTTATGTCATATGATTGTGTATATATACCTTAAACCTTTCTACCATTACTATTGGGACACACTCTCTGTCGTTTTCTCTGTGTCTACATATCTTGTCAGAAAACCCGAGACACCCTCTCCCTCTCCCACCCTACTAAACCCTCTTACCGTAACTTTGTACATATTATAGTACATTCTTTGCTTAGTGGTCAGATACAAACTACGTCCTATGTCCTACGAACCCCGACCACGGGACCCTACTGGGTCTCTCTACCATACCCCTCCCTCCACCCTCCCCCCAAGTCCTAACCCTTATGCACATGTGGACACCGCCTAAGTACAGCTACATACCGTTTTGGTTATGTCATAACATTTCATTTTATTTCATTTTATTATTTTTTATGTATTTATTTTTACTCATATCTATGATTTCTGTGTAAAAAGGTTCCTTCTACATTTACGCATTCTCTGTACGTTTAATTTTGGTGTTACTCTATAGGGGAGTGTCGACCTTGTTACCGATCGTAGTTTTTCTTTGTCGTTCACAACGTTCCTACACCTTTTTCTCTTAGAAACTTACGACAACTACCCTTACATTTAACCCCGTCAGAAATATCTTTTGTTATACCTATAATTTTTTTAATTATCTAGATGGTATACCATACTCTTTCCTTTGTCTTTACGTTATGTCTCTTTATATACGTAAGGGTAGATAACGTTGTAATAAGTTTAATCACTTTTACAACTTTATTGGGTTCACTGGTAGTTACCTACTTACCTAATTTGTATACACCTTACATGTGTGTGTGTGTGTGTGTGGAGGTGTTTCTTTGTAATAAATCGGTATTACTTCTTCCTGTAGGACGGTAAACGTTACTATATCTAGCTGGAACTTCTGTAATACGATTCACTGTATTCAATCCGTCTTTGTCTGTTTGTGACATACCATAGTGAACATACACCTTAGATTTTTTCAGTTTTAACATTTTCCTCTCTCATTTTACCACCGATGACGTCCATCCTCCCATCTCATCTTCTTTTTCTGTTTACAACAAATTCTCATTGAATTTTACTCATCAGTTACTCAGGATCCCTAGATTTAGTCAAGTACATAATATTACATAAATACATATATCACTACATAATAAATACATATATCATTTATACCAGTACATAGTATTAGTAGTTTGAACGATTCTCATTTAAAATCTATAAGATAGGTGATCTTTCTTTAGTGATACACACCACTGTCTCCATATAAATACACACCACTGTCTCCACATTAATACACAACATTGTCTCCCATATATAACAGTGGAACGAATAAATTGAATATACGTCTCATGTAGTACTCTTTACGACCTGGCCTACTTCGTGTTTGACCTTAGTTCCAACGACCCTCTTTATAGTTATTGGAGTCTATACGTCTACTGTGGTGGGAATACTGTCTTTCCCTTCTTCTTGATTTCTCGGAGAACTACTTTCACTTTCTCCTCTCACTTTTTACACCGAATTTTGAGTTGTAAGTCTTTTGATTCTAGTACCGTAGACCAGGGTAGTGAAGTACCGTTTATCTATCCCTTTGTCACCGTCTGGAATAAAACCCCCCGAGGTTTTAGTAACGTCTACCACTGACGTCGGTACTTTAATTTTCTAGGAACGAGGAACCTTCTTTTCAATACTGGTTGGATTTGTCGAATAATTTTTCGTCTCTGTAATGAAATGGTTGTTTCCAGGTAGATCAGTTTCGATACCAAAAAGGTCATCAGTACATACCTACACTCTCAACCTGATATTTCTTTCGACTCGCGGTTTCTAACTACGAAAACTTAACACCACAACCTCTTCTGAGAACTCTCAGGGAACCTGTCTTTCCTCTAGGTTGGTCAGGTAGGATTTCCTTTAGTCAGGACTTATAAGTGACCTTTCTGACTTCGACTTCGACCTTGAGGTTATGAAACCGGTGGACTACGTTTCTCGACTGAGTAACCCTTTCTGGGACTACGACCCTTTCTAACTTCCACCCTCCTCTTCCCCTACTACCCTACTCTACCAACCTACCGTAGTGACTGAGTTACCTGTACTCAAACTCATTTGAGGTCCTCAACCACTATCTGTCCCTCCGGACCGTACGACGTCTGGTACCCGAGCGTTTTTCAGACTCGTTGAGTTAACTTAACTTGACACTGTCTCTATGAATAATAACGATGTCTCCCTTAGTATAATGTTATATGTATACCTAGTTTCATTGTACAACCTGAGGAATTTAAATGTGTTATAATACACAATTTATATAAAGTTAATTTTTCATTTCTTTTTGGTACATTATTTTTACAAATATTTACGATACACATTTCTCTTTCTTTACCTAAATAGAAGACTAGTTCCATTTTAATCTCGTTCCCTCATAACAAGAAAACTTCTAATTAAATTTGACGGAAAAAAAACCGAGTACCTCTTTTGATCAAGTGTCTTCACCTTTTGAATTTAATGCTTTATAAAGTTTCTATTATCTCGTTGTGTTAATTAAGTGCCTTGCGTATCATGAGGATGATTCAATTATTCGTTCACACGAAATAATTATACCATGGTTCTCGATTCTTTTTAAATCATGACATAGTTGTTGTCAAGATTAAAAACGTATTGGTAAAACTAATCGTGATATTAATGGAGGTAAAATTTCTCCTCATTTTATTCCACTTCGTTCAACTTCACTAAACGAGTGTCACTATTTCAGTCTCGACATTAAGTATGGGTCCATCCTTTCGAGACATAGGGTGTGAGGGTTGGTGTCAAAGAGTTTAGTGCAAGACATCGTAGGGTCACAAGAGACTCTTAAAAGTCCCCAGGAATTTCAGTTGAAAAAAGTATTATTACTCTGTAACAAACGGAAAACAAGCGTTATGACAGAAACGTGACTACTACGTTTTTTACCCATCTTTATGACCGTAGATTCATCTTTAGATCTGAGACATCCTTATATCTGAAGGGATCACCGAATTTGCCATTTCGCAGACGGATGGTACTCCCTCTGGGTCGAAGTCAGGGACCCAACCCTTCTAGAGGACCTCTTCCGTTACCGTTGGGTGAGGTCATAAGAACGGGCCTTTTAGGGTACCTGTCTCCTCGGACCATCCGCTGTCAGGTATCCCAGTGTTTCTCAGCCTGTGTTGACTCGTTGAAGTGAAAGGTGAAGTCATCTTTAGTTCCGTCGTCGCATTATTATTAGTATTAATAACAGTGATACGTAAACGAAAGTTCTTATTCTTTATTTTCACAATTGACTGAATTCTAAAAGGATTTATTTTGTCATTTCGAATAAAAACTTTCAGAACATTTATGGGTAGATAATAATCGGACATACCGAATCATCCTTCATGTGTATTTTGTAAAGACAGTTCCTAATATCATACTACCAACAGGATTCCTTCTCGTTATAAAACTCAATACTTGTCTTTTCCGGTGAGAAAAGTACTTAAAAAAAAATTGACTTTTAGTTCACAATACATTTGATTCCATTACATCTAAACCCATAAAACGTCAGTAAAAAGAGTTTTTTACTTATATCACTAACAATAAACTCCCCTTTGATGATGACTATCGATAACGGTTATTATTTTAAATCCAAACTATCGAGTTTAGTCTTAAAACTTTTCGAACATACTTTGAGTGTCGAGGGGTTATGAATTACCAAAGAGACTACTCTAATCGTCATCATGACTACTTACACTGAAAAAATTTTATGAGAGACTACTTTACAAAGTGGAAAACCTTCCAGACATATTGAGTCATTTAGTTATAAAAGGTTTACTACTAACGTAAATGTGTTACTAAGAACCATTAGTTCGGTAAGTTTCACACTTTATAACTTTGTAGTACTTTTAATACAATGTGGACTTTTAATTACAATTAATATAGAGTTACCAAAAATTAAACTCTTTTCCTATAATTTTATATTTCGAAAAGGAATTTTTCTTTCATATTTTATCTAGTTCTATAAAATGATACTGTGTCTTCTTATTTGACTAATTATGTCAAAATCTAAAGTAAAAGTTTATTGGTAATCACATTATGATGAACAATTCAAAATCATATTATAGTCTGTTTTATGTACTAATAGACTTTTTCGATAATTTTATGAAGAGAAAAGGTAGACACATAAACACACTCCGGTCTAAAAGAAATCATGAAGTTGGGTTTGGTTCCATATTAACTAACTTATGTCTTCGCTTATAGTATTGGGTAGAGAGGTACTTTCTAAGTGGGTATTTGTCTAAACGTTTTCACAGTGAAAACAGTGAGTCAAAAACAAAATTTTTTTATCGACAAAAAGTATTTCATAATGAATACACAATTGATATTATCCAATTAATAACAATGTAACTTAATTACACAAAATTTAAAATAAAGTAAAGTAATATACTATTTATGACTATCGATTCTAGGGTGTTCGAGACGTTACGTCGTTTTCGTTATTTTTTATTTATTTAAAATTCAATTCTTTTTCTTTCTACTAGTTATAATCGGTGGTTTCTTTATATTTAGTTTTGTATGATATTCTTTAGTATGATATTCTTATTAATATTATTTTTTCTGTTATATTCACAACTACTACTACACTTTAACCTTGGGAATACCACCGCGTCCCCATTTCTTAGATGAACGGTTACATTCTCTGCACCTAAACTGGGAACCCAGTCCTGTTAGGGGACCTCATCCTTTACTGTTGGGTGAGATCATCAGAACGAACCTTTTAGGTACCTGTCTCCCCGGACCACCCGATGTCAGGTACCTCAGTGCTTCTCAACCTGTGTTGACTCGTGTGTGTACGTATATTACGACCACCTTTAAATTTTACCACGTCGACGAATCGTTTTATCGGACCGTTAAGAAGGGTTTCCAATTTGTCTCTTAACGATACATGAACACATACGAGTCAGTACAAACTCATGTTGGTGTACCTGACATCGGACGTCCGAGGAGACAGGTATCTTAAAAGGTCTGTTCTTATGACCTCACCTAGAAAGTCTGGGTCCCTAACTTGAGTGTAGAAAACGTAGTGGACGTAACCGTCGTCAAAAAAATGGGGACACGGTGGACCCTTCGGGTATACTGGGTCTTTAAGGTGAAGCTCCATATATAAACTTCTCAACTTTTGTATGTAGGTGTGTTTTTGAGCATGTGTTTACAAGTATCGACGTAATAAGTGTTGTTACCATCTTGAAAGTCTGTCGTCTTTGTTAGGTTTACAGATAGTTGACTATTCACCCAATTGTCTAATAGTTCGTTATTTTTATTTACTTCAGAACTGTGTTTGACATTGTGTCCATTTGGAACTTTTGTGTAGGATTCATTTTCTTAGATCAGTACTTTCTGGTGTATCCTAAGGTAAATATATGATATAGGTCTTGTCTGTTTAGATCCCTGTCTTTTATTTAGTCACCGACGGTTCTTGACCCCCTCCGCCCCGTACACACTTTCCCTTATTTTCACAAGATTTTAGCTAACACCATTACCAACGTTTTAACAACATGTTAAAACCAACATCGTTTTTAGTGACTTAATATGTGAAATTTACCCCTCCCCCCCTTGGTTTTACGAATCGAAGTATATTTCACTTTCACAATCAGTCAGTCAACATATACTGAGAAAACGTTGGGTACCTGACATCGGGCGGTGGAACGAGACAGGTGTCTTAATCGGTTCGTTCTTACGACCTCACCCAACGGTAAGGGAAGAGGTCCCCTAGAAGGGTTACGTCCCTAACTTGGGACCAAAGGACGTTAACGTACGTCTAAGAAACGAAAGACTCGGTAGTCCCTTCGGGGTTGACGGTCCCAGGTCGGGACCACCTAGGTCCCACTAAACTTCCCCTCTGTCTATCCGCTCCTTTTTGAATAAATAAATCAATCAATCTTTATATTCTAATCTAATCCTTCTTTATCACATCATCCTTTTAATTCACCTCTTTTCTCCGACTTATTGAACCAAATGCACCTTTTGATTATTTCAAGGTCTGTTCCTTGAACGTGGTAGATGCAATCCGGTGACCGCAGACAAACTTATAACCTCTCACGGGGCGGAACCCGAGAGAGAGAGAGTACCTAGAATCTTCGGTCCCGTTCATTCATCTGTACCGTTCGGAGGTGCGGGGTCTACCCTTAAATCGGACTTTAATCTCATTTCTCCTCTGTGTCCCCTTTAGTCAGGAAGGTTACTGACCGGACCGAAGATAATAGATCTTTCCGGAAAATATGGAAAAACTAATATGTATCTCTAGTTACCCATTATGTTTTAATACGTCGTAATCGTCGGGTCTGACAATAGTTTTGGTCCGAAAAGAGAGACGTATAGATCAACATATGTGTTCAGAATCCACTAAATGTAGTAGAAGACCGGTTTTCCCTGTTAATTGTAAAATGTCGGAAAAAAGACTATTCCAAGCAGTTGGTCTTCTGAATAAACACAACAAGAAGAGTTTCAGACCACGGTGAGAGTCTTTCGTGATTTATTTCAATGTAAGAATGTCTCGTTTCTATGTCGTTAAATATTGTTCATTTTCCTCATGTCACTAAATATTGTTTTCTTTTCATTAATTGAGTTTTCAGATCACAACGATTGTAGTTTTGATGATATATGGAAAAAGGTATAGGGCTAATGTAACTAATTATAGGAGGGTCCATGGATTTTCTATTTCTCATACCTCCGGACCGTCGTTAATAACTCAGTTGTCATTTTAGGCAGTGGTTATACTAAAAATCGAGAAATCTTTTCCGAGACATAGAAATTTTACAAAATTCGAAACACGGAGAGCACCAACCCCCCGACATTCGTTAAGTGTTCGACATTTTTCAGGTCCCCTTGGACAATCCGTTCGATCTCTCAATAGTCTCCCCCAAACTTGACTTTGTAGGGAAAGTTTACGTCTTCTGATTTCGGGACTCAATTGAAAAAGGTCTCACACAGTCTTCTCACCTTTTCGTGTCATGTTATTCCGTCCGTCTAAGAATAAAAACCCCATGTACGAGTCCTTTGTGGTCCCCCTTTTGGACTCCGGACTGAGCGGAACGGGTAGTCCGGAGAGGCGTACTGGAACAGTACCCACCCTAAGGAGTGCGACCGAGGGTCGTAGGTTGAAGTATATATTGTATATGTATACGTACAAACTATAGACGGTATCAACTTTTGTATATTGGACGTCTCCTTTAAAGAAAATAGGGACTTATCGAGACGTTACACTTTTCAAAACCAGTAAAGTTTGGGGTTCAGTTATAAGACTTCAATCCGTTAGGTTGTTTTGATGTCAATATCAGTAAATCCCATCGTGACATAATCAATATACCCAATCATGAAATACGGTTGTATGACAAGTCATAATTAAGTTTGACTATAAGTGGAATCATCGATTGTAAGTCTATAGTTCGGAAGAGTGTAGGGTCTCTGATAAAGGGTTAGTGTAATGACAAAAGAAGATAAGAAAAACTTGATTTACGTTCGTAAAAATAAATGAGTGAAAATTCAAGTAAAATGATCCGTCTAACAAGATAATACAATTTGAAGGAAATCTAAAATTAATGAAAGTGATTACTGGTGAAGGAAGGACAATTAACGTTTAAAACGTTTTACATGAATCACAGAAATAAGTATAAAAACCAATTTAATAATACTTTTTTTAGAGAGTTTTGAAGACACAGTGGGTGTAAAGACAAGGATAGGTGATCCAATATACTTTTTGGAACTGTTTACGGAACAATTAAAGTGTATTCTTCTTTCTCTTTTAATATAATCAGTATTACTGTACATAATTTACTTCGTTAATTCTGACGACCACTAATTACCAGAGTAAAAGATTCGTGTGTTTAAAATTTATAGCTTAAGATCTTTGAATTATTGGTCCTAGATATATTATTGTAGACGACTATTAATAGTCTTAAATTAAAGAAACAGAAAACCTTTTGTGTTCGATGTAGAAAGACAGAAGAAGAAGAAAAACTAAGAAGGTTATCATTACAGTGGACGAATTAGAAGGGTCCACCGTCTCACCATTTCTTAGGTGGACGATTACGTCCTCTGTGTTCTCTGTACCCAAACTAGGGACCCATCCCTTCTATGGGATCTTATCCTTTACCGTTGGGTGAGGTCGTAAGAACGGACGTTTGAAGGCACCTGTGTCCTCGGACCGCTCGATGTCAGGTATACCCCAACGTTTCTCAGTATGCGTTGACTCGTACGTGGATCCTTGAAATAGACTTTGAACAGGGTCATAAGACCGTGTATTAAGTAGTCAATACCCAGTAAACAACAGTTTGTAGTAGTTTAGTAAACAAAAGTTTACTAAGTGTCCAGTCCAAGAAGGACAGACCCTCTACAGAGAGAGGATATTATTTGTGTCTTCGGTAGGAATTTGAACTCCGTGTCGGGTCGTCGTCGTTCCGTACTTGAGACAACTTCCGGTTGAACGGAAGTCTACGGTTGTGTCGGAGGATACTCGACTTCTTTGACTTCCGTCGAAACAATCAAAGTGACTGGTATCAAACGGTACCGATATATTAATGTATTACTTTGGGTATGACGTCCATATATCCCTGAGTCTTACCCCACGTTTCGTATCCCGTATCGTGATTGTTTCAAAAGGTAGTTAAAGTCGAAAATACCAGTAAGTCACGTTACCATGGGGTGAGGTCATGAGAACGAACCTTTTAGGGTACGTACCTACCTCCTCGGACCTTCCCACGTCAGGTACCCCAACGACTCCCAGCCTGTACTGACTCGTTGAAGTGAAAGTGAAAAGTGAAAGTACGTAACCTCTTCCTTTACCGTTGGGTGAGGTCACAAGAACGGACCTCTTAGGGTCCCTACCTCCTCGGACCACCCGACGACAGATACGCCAGCGTATCTCAGTCAGCCTGTGCTGACTTCACTGAATCGTCGTCGTCACGGGTCAAAGATTGAGAATGTGAAGAGACAAGAAACACGACAAGAGAAAATAAGAAAAAACCAATGTAGTCATACTTAAATGGATATCGAGTCCTATAATCTCTAAAAGTTTCTAAACAACCGACCAAATATTTCGACGTGAGCTGTCACCAAGAATATTGGTGAGTAAAAAGAAGGAGTTCTATAAAACATTAAAGGTAAACAAAAATGTCAATCGTCTCAACCTATTAGAAAGTAAAATTGTATTTATATCCACTTCGTTTTTATTAACACACTATTATAATTAAACTTTATATCTTTTCAATTATCTTTACTCTTAACTTACAATATAATTACCGAAGTTAATAAAAATAAGAAAATTAGAAATTTGGGATGACTACTATCTTTGAAGGATTTTATTTTTTCTCGATTTTCCTGTATACAAGAATCCTTGGTTTCCACTTTCTATAAAGACATCGCGAATAACGTACATATACAAAATTCAACGAAGTCAGTACAGGTCGAGAATGACTGGAATACCTAACATGGGTGGTCCGAGGAGACAAGTAACCTAAGAGGTCCGTTCTTATGACCTCACCCGAGAGTAAAGGAGGGGGTCCCCTAAAAGGACTGTGTCCCTAGTTTGGGGGTAGAGAGTACAGAGGACGTGACCTTCTGTCCAAGAAATGGTAATAACGGTGGACCCTTCTTGTATTACGAATAATATAAACGAAATAAGATCCCTGACCTACACACTAAATTCATAAATGTGACTACGGAACTTCTTGTAGAAAGTATGGACATACTCATTACACGAATGTGTCTCAATAAGTTAAGTCTTGATCCGTTAATTAAGGTATTTACGGAATACTGGGAGATGTCTAAAGTACTTCGACGACAGTGATGTAAACGGAAACATGAAACATAAATCTCTAATGTAGTATTAATAAAATAAACATTAAATAATAAAGGTAGATAAACTGTAAACGTTATACCTCATTACTTTCGTATTTTATTAAACAACAGATGTGATTATTGTTTCCGTCGTAGAATTGTAAGACAAAGAAACAAAGTTATTTTCGTCGTTACAAGGGTAAAATGGTCATTAAACCGTTGATCCCCAATCTCGTACAAGAAAAAATGTTTCTCTTCTGTACTGTAAATACAAAAGTGTCAGATATACAAGTGATGTCATTTATTTTATGTACTTCGTTATTTTTTCGCTTTTAAGTAAAACTGTAAACTGAAGTACAGTATTAAATCCAGACCGAGACTCAGATCTAAAAAGACCAAGTGAGTCGTCGTTATTATCGAAATAAGTAGTATGTCGTTCACTAAGGTTATCATCCTAGTGTCTTTAGTCTTTCATAACTAAAAAAAAGAATTGAAAATTAGTTTTGAAGACGTTGTGTATCCATGATCGAGTCTCGAAAATTTCGATTTCCGTCATCTTACACTTGTAAAAAAGAAAGAATTCCGATATTGAAATAAAAAGGCTGGGTCGAGGTCTCTCTTCAATGTCTTTTTCTTCCCATTCACGAGTTTGGTATCGTAAAACGTTTAACGAGTATCTTGGATCAACCATTGAGTCGTTGAACGTGTCGTCGACATTGTTTTATGACGGACGTCCGTTTACGGGTGTCTTCGGTAAAAAAAGGGAACGAACGGAACTTCGAAACGAGGTCCGATTTGAATCCCGAAACCAATGGAAAGTTTAGACATAAAGGTTGTGTTAAAATAAACTTATGGTTCAGTGTAAAATCCAAAGGATACAAAATTTTTTAATGGTCATTGTATGAGGACGAAGAGACTGGGTGTCGGGTTTATAAGGTTACTAATTTTAATTGTTTTTTATAAAACCTCATGATATAATTGTTTCATTTGGATGTCTAAAGTAGTTATGCTTACAAATGAATAAGGTTTTAAGAGTTTTTGTACCTCTTTTTATTCACGACATTTCATAAATGTATTGACTGTAAACTCTGACTGAGTCTTAAGTCCACACACACGACTATTAATTTCAGAGACACTACATCGGATTACGAGAAAACATATGAGACATCATTCTATCTTAGTCTATAAAATCATTTCTACTTAATTTACCATTTTACCTTTTGTGTTGACATATGTTCCCTCTTTTTCTACCTTTTCTGTTGACCATCAACTGTAGCCTTGGGGGGTTTTACGATGTAAAATTACTAAAAAGTATTCAGTATCTGTAGTATTTACAGAGTTTTTATGGGTTCACTTTGTCACACCGTACCCCTTACGTTCTCATCTACCAAGGATAGTCCCAATACTTTCAGTTCTAATTTATTCGTGTCATTTGTTCTTATCCAGTTGACGTAAGGACTGTCTACAAAGGTATCCTCCATGTCACTACGGAGGATAATTGAACGTAGTGTACGAAACACCGTAGTACTTTGTATACGTCACATCTACAAAAATGTATATGATAAAAGTCTGTAGACACATTCAAAGACTTTGGTAATTTTGTTTTAGGAGAGTCTCTTAAGTAAAAACGGACTCCCACAAGGACTAATATAACTGTAAAATGACCCCAAGAGTAGAACGAAAATAATAGTAGTTCAAAATAAGAAAAAAACATATGAATCTTTATGTATCCAACTTGAAATATTAGTTTTCGTTATTACTGTCATATAAGTACTGTTGGTACATTTAACACACGATTTATGCGTGTATAAATCGTAATAAATAGAACGATTACAACTGTACAACTTTACCATGTAAATATATAAAATAATTATAAACTCCCTTTTAATTATATACGGATACTGTTTTTCCCCACATTTCCTCTTTGAGGAAAAGATATGTTCTAAGGTTTTCCGAGAAAAACGATACGTTTGTAACAATTATATTAAAACATATAGAATGGTATTAAACGGATACTTATATGTGTTTATGTGACTAAAAATTTTGTTTTCTCTCCATAATATAGATGTGTGTATATATATGTAAAAAAGAGAGTTCGTTAAAAGTGAAAAGTGATATGTAAAACCGAGTAAGATGAAGTAATAGAATCATCGTCGTAGGACTTATAAATTAAGTTTTTGACATAAAACTACGGAAATGACTCGGAATATAATTATCTATAAACTAAGTAAAAACCGTAAAACGGTTACGTTTGATATTATTCTTAGAAACAAACCCACGTAGCCGTGTTAACACTGGGACTTACGTGAAATTTCCTTACACCTTCTGTTCTGTAAGGCGAAAACACAATACCCTTCGTCCAATAGTTCGTTCTTTACGTTCATGGTTCCTGACGGTATGGGAGGAGTTGACATCTTAACACTCATTTATTATATTATACATCAGTGTGTCGTTATCTTTTGACTTCCTTCGTAGAAATTTAAATTCTAACAGACAAGTAGTTTCTATGACAATTGTCCTACTTTTCCTTCAGTATCTAACCTTCTATAAATGTAACGCATATTGAATCTTTCCTGACTATAAGTTTGACTCTCAGGGAACCTTCCGTTCCTGTAGTTTGGTCTGTTAGGATTTCCTTTAGTTGGGACTTATAAGTAACCTTCCTGACTAGGACTTCGACTTCGAGGTTATGAAACCGGTGGACTACGCTTCTCGACTAAGTAACCTTTTCTGGGACTACGACCCTCCCTAACCCCCGTCCTCCTCTTCCCCTACTGTCTCCTACTCTACTAACCTACCGTAGTGGTTGAGTTACCTGTACTCAAACTCGTTCGAGGCCCTCTATCACTTCCTGTTCCCTTCGGATCGTACGACGTCAGGTACCCTGACGTTTCTCGACCTGTGCTGACTTACTGGTTTGTTGTTAAGTCTAGTATATTTCTTGAGGGTGTTTAGTTATTCTCTTTTAGATTTGTCGTTTACCCGTTTTCTGATCTCTATGAAGTGTTTTCTTATATACTTATAATATTGTTATTAAAATATTTTCCACGAGTAGTAATTATTGGATTCTTTAAGTTTAATTTAACGGTTCTACATAGTCATATGTGGGTAGTTACCGACTTTATCTTCCAAACGATTATGGTAAACAATCTGTTAAAGACATCATCCACTTTAAAAGAAAGTATCAATCACTCACACATTTATTCATGTTGATATAACAAATCATTCTAGACGGTTTGTGTAAAGGATAGTCGTTAAGGAGATTATCCACCTAATAGTTCTCTTTACTTACCCGTACAGGTGGTTTCTGTCTAAATTCTTATAAGTACTGTCGAAATGTATCTTATCATTTTTTTTATATCTTCCTTGATTAGTATCTTGTTCACAATATAAACACGTCACTTGTGTATGGTTACTTTTCTCATGTGATAGTGACAGTGTTACCTGTACTTGAACTCGTTTGAGTCTGTATCTCGTCCTGTCTCCTCTGATCTCACGATGTCAGGTACTCCAGAGTTCCTCGACCTGTGTCGAATCGTTGACATGTCGTTGATGGTGATAGATGTTAATACACCTACTTATATCAAAGAGAAAAATGAAGTATGAACCGTATAAAAGTAGATTTAAAAATTTAAAACGAATATTCCCTGAAGGAGTTGTTTCTTAGAAAATTTTTATATAACAAAATAATGTCGTGGTAATTGATAAACCAAGTAAACGTCAATTACAAACAAAGTTCTCCTTAATTTTTAGTCGTAATAGAGAAAGATTGCCGATCGGTACATAGACTGTAAATGTCTCGTAGACATAAAATAAGTGATTAACGTTTACCGTCAAGTAGTATACGATAGAAGTTTATGAACAAGTACAAATGAAGAATTAAACGGCTAACCGTGTACTTACAGACGGATAAAACCCCGGTTATACTTTGACAAAATTAATAGTTTCGAAATTCGTAGAAAGTCAATGGATTACTCTGATGAATGGAAGATGAGTAAAAGAGAAATCTGATAGGACCGGAAAAGTTTTTATAAAAAACAATTCTTAAAATTGTCTTGACAACTCAGGGTCTTTGTTAAACTATGTACGTAAAGTCTAATTAACTCCCCTTTTTACTGTATGAATTTATACTTCCTCAAGATTAGTTTTTGTAACAAATACTAATGTGAACGAGTTCAGAGTAAAGTACAGAATGTGTTTATAAAGTTCAAAAGAAACATATAGACGTCAAAGATTCATATGACAGTGGTATATAATAGATAGTAGTAGAAAAGAGAAGGGAAAAAGGAGGGAAACATGAAGAGAGAAAGAGAAAAGAAAGTCCTATACAACGTTTACTTTAGAAAAAAGAGTAAAATAAAATAGACAATAACATGTGTTTAATACCTGAAATATCAACACATCGATTGGTGAAATTATGTCAAAGAATATCAAAGGTTGGTATGCCAAACTCAGAAGTCTCAAACGTGTTTATGTCATTGTGGTAGACCGTTTTTATAAGAATAAATATATGACGTACACATTAACCTAGTGGGTCATGATAGTTCTTATAAGTTTTATCAAAACAAAAACCTCTTCCGTCTTACTACTATAATTCCACTTTATTAAGTCAAAGAATATACGATGGGTTAATAAGGAATTTCTGTAGATAAAAAAGGTTTAGAAAGGGAATAAAATCCACCTCACAGATATTCACATAAAAGTAATTAATCACATGTTTTCGTGGAGGGAAAAAAGAAAACTTAGTTATTTCGATTTTTACAGGGTTATGACTTCTTAGAAATGTAAAAATTTTATGAATACATAATTATACAATAAGTAAATCGTAATAACCTGAATATCAGTATTCATTACAAGTAATCATTAAAAAAGTTAAATAAGAAATGACAAAAATTGGAAACACTAAAAGGATAGGATTTTTAGTAAGAATATTTAAAAATGAAAAGAGATACTAGATGTCTATATACTTAAATCAATAAATAACTTCATATTAACTAGATGTCATAATATAANCATTACAAGTAATCATTAAAAAAGTTAAATAAGAAATGACAAAATTGGAAACACTAAAAGGATAGGATTTTTAGTAAGAATATTTAAAAATGAAAAGAGATACTAGATCTCTATATACTTAAATCAATAAATAACTTCATATTAACTAGATGTCATAATATAATTAAAGTTCAGATGTTGTATCACTAAGTCATAAAAAGTCTAATATTAAGTAATTTTGAAAAGTCTTTTATTACCGATATTAGGGGCTACGATATGTTATATAGGAATAATGAATAGATAAAATTTGTATCATCAAACATAGTGAATTGGGGTGTGGGGATAAAACGGGGAGGAGAAAAGAAATTTATATTAATCTCGACAAGGAAAGGATTACTTTTTCTTCCGTGGACATTTTGTAGACCTGTATTCCAAAGAATTCCCATGAAGAATTAAAAGAGTTCGTCAAGAAATCTTAACAAGGAAATCTACAGGTAGAGTAAGTTGAGGTTCAAAAATTTAATTAACTATACCTCGATTTCGTTCATCAGTTTTTATTCAGAAAATATGAGAGTATAAATATATTATATTTTATATAAAATATAAGACAGTAAGTGAAAGTATACACGAATTTGAAACTAAAAGAAAAGACTAAAGACAAAGTATTTAAAAACGATCGAAAATAAAAAAATTAATTAAAGAAGAGGTAAGGAAACAATACTAAACAACAAGAAATTAATAAAACATTTGAGTTACAAGGGGAAACGAAGGTAAAAAAAGGAAAAAGAATATTCGATCTATGTATTATTATGATTAAAAAGTGGACTTGTAAAATGGTCTATGATGTTTTCTAGACTATCATAATAACGGAAATATAAGACTTTAAAATCAAAAATAAAATTATCGATTTTCAATTCTAAACCAAAATTTAAAGATCGACCATACAAGAACCAGACACGAGTTCAAGACAAAACAATTAAACAAAGTTAAAGATTACAATATGAAAGTAGTTTTTTTCACTGAGAAATTATTACTAAAGATTCTTAGGATCACTTTGTATATAATTTTATTTTGAAGAACATACGAATGTTTCACATAAGACACGTAAGTCATATATATTCATGTATTTGTACATGGATAAAGAAACATAGGATGGTGTTTATATGATAAATCAAGATATATGAATTTGTCAAAGTTATTCTAATAATGACCGATCATCCATTCATTGGGTGAGGTCACAAGAACGGACCTCTTAGGGTCCCTGCCCCCTCAGACCCCCCGACGCCAGATACCCCAGTGTGTCTCAAGCTGTGATAACTTCACTGAATCGTCGTCATCGTCGTCATCCATTCATCTTCGAAGACCACACAAAAACCTCTCGAGAACGTAATAATTATAAGTCAAGTCAAGTCAGCGAGTCAGTCAGGCTGAGACGCTGGGGTACCTGTCGTCGTGCAGTCCTGAGGGACAGGTAGTGGTTGAGGGTCTGAAATGAATTTGAGTACAGGTAACTCAGTTCCTACGGTAGGTTGGTAGTAGGAGACAGCAGGGGAAGAGGAGAGCGGAAGTTAGAAGGGTCGTAGTCCCAGAAAGGGTTACTCAGTCGAGAAGTGTAGTCCACCGGTTTCATAACCTCAAAGTCGAAGTTGTAGTCAGGAAAATTACTTGTAAGTCCTGACTAGAGGAAATCCTACCTGACCAACCTAGAGGAACGTCAGGTTCCCTGAGAGTTCTCAGAAGAGGTTATGGTGTCAAGTTTTCGTAGTTGAGAAACTGTGAGTCGAAAGAAATATCAGGTTGAGAATGTAGGTATGTACTGATGACCTTTTTATATCGGAACTGATCTGCCTGGAGACAACCGTTTCATTACAGAGACGAAAATTTATACGACAGATCCAACCAGTATTGAAAAGAAGGTTCCTCGTTCGCAGAAAATTAAAGTACAGATGTCAGTGGTAGACGTCACTAAAACCTCGGGGGGGAGGGTGGGTTTTGATTTCAGACTGTGACAAAGGTGACAAAGGGGTAGATAAACGGTACTTCACTACCTTGGCCTACGGTACTAGAAGTAAAAGACTTACAACTCGAAATTGGGTTGAAACAGAGAGAAGAGAGAGTGAAAGTAGTTTTCCGAGAAATCAAGAAGAAGTGAAAGACGGTATTCCCACCACAGTAGACGTATAGACTCCAATAACTATAGAGAGGGTCGTTAGAACTAAGGTCAAACACGAAGTAGGTCGGGTCACAAAGAGTACTACATGAGACGTATCTGCAATTTATCCGTCCCACTGTTATATGTCAGAACTACAAGAGGAAAAGGATAAACCTTGGTCAGACAACAAGGTACAGGTCAAGATTGACGACGAAAACCTGGACGTATGTCTAAAGAGTTCTCCGTCCAATCCGCCAGACCATAAGGGTAAAGAAAGTCTTAAAAGATGTCAAATAACACTAAGTGTGTCAGTTTCCGAAACCGTATCAGTTATTTCGTCTTTATCTACAAAAAACCCTTGAGAGCACGAAAATACTACTAGGTCACCTATAACCGTTAAACTAGAGACCAAGGAGACGGAAAAGATTTTGGTCGAACCTGTAGACTTTCAAGTACCAAGTGCATGACAACTTCGGACCGAACCTCTTAAAACTCGTAATGATATGATCACACGCTCTACTCACGTTCACACGTCAGCAAACTCGTAAGAAACCGTAACCTTACCTTTGACTGGAAAAGGTCAGGACACCGGTGACGACTCAAAAGGTTTAAACTACCGTATAACTCACGTCGTGAAACTGTCGTAGTAGAAAATCCCAAACTTTATCGAGTTGACCTCATGGTAGTGGAGGTGATCGAAACAAGAATCTTTATATAATTGTAATTAAAAGGAATTAATTAATTGTAGACATATGATAGGTGATATCCCCCAAGGGTCCACCGTGACCACCATTTCTTGGGAGGACTGTCACGTCCTCTGCAATGTCCTCTGTACCCAAGCTAAGGACCCAGTCCTTCTAGGGGACTTCCTTCCGTACAGTTGGGTGAGGTCATAAGAACGGACCTCTTAGGGTACCCGTCTCCTCGGACCTACCGATGTCGAGTATCCCAACGTTTCACAGTCTGTACTGACTTCGATGTCGTATGTGTGTAGGTGATATACGGACTCAAACAAGACAGAAAATATTCACAATTGATTCAATTAAGATCTTTATTAAAAAAAAAAAAAAAATGTTTTTTCCTGATAATAGACGTAAAATCTCTACTCCTTTAACTCTTATATTCACTGACCGAGTTCAAGTGCATCGATGGTGACCACCTGGTTCCTAAACTTGAGTGTGTATGACTCGGTCGTAGGGACAAGATTTAATGACTTAATAACCGTGTCCATCTCATCTTTTATAAGCTCAGTACGAAAGAGTATATCGAAACTCTTGTGACATCTGTAACTCGTGACTTACCAGAATTGATGTTCAGATGTGGTGGACCCTTGGGGTTTCATCATAACAGAAAGAATCAGGGAAACTCTTAAGTAAGTAGGAATTTACCTCTGACAAGAGGTAGTAGGTCCCAAAAAAATCTTCTCTAAAACTCCCTTTCCCAGGTATTCTACTTTATCGGGTTGGACATATAAAAAAAGGACATCAAAGATTTTAAGAGACAGGAACTCCATTATACGTTAGGGAAACGAAGAGTCAGAAGGATGTGTCTGAATAACATAATATTGTACCGTAAAAGAAGAAAAATCGTCTGTTCTAACTTTTGATGTCTCGAAGTACAAGGGGTCTCGACGAAATAGGACGTAGGATTTCCCTGTGAATAGAGTTTCCGATATACAGACCCACCCAGCAAGGTCGGAGAAAGGAGGTTGGGTGGAAACACTATTTATGCCAAATTCCTATAGAGGAACAAACAAACCCGAAGGGTCCACCACGATAACCATCAACCCTTCTAACGGACCTCCTCCCGTACCGTTGGGTGAAGTCATAAGGACGGTCCTCTTAGGGTACCTGTCTCCTCGGACCGTCCGATGTCAGGTTTCACAGCGTTTCTCAGTCTGTCCTGAGAAAGAAATAGGTTTGTAATGTTAAGGTTAGTTCCCGTGGAACTTTACCGTAGATTCTTTTATTGACTTAAACTTGACTTGACACGAACAGAGTAAGACTAGATATATGTGTCCCTGTTAAAAGAGAGTAAAGAGAAATAACGAGTCTACTAACCAGGTTAGTAAAGACAACAACCGTTGGAATGAGGTACAAAAATAAAAAAAGAAGACACGTGAAACAGAAGTCAAGTCAAGTCAAGTCAGTGAATCAGCACAGGCTGAGAAACGCTGGGGTACTTAACGTCGTGCTGGCCGGAGGGACAGGTAGTGGTTGAGGGCCTCAAGTGAGTCTGAGTGCAGGTAACTCAGGTACTACGGTAGGTCGTTAGAGTAGGAGACAGTAGGGGAAGAGGAGGACGGGGGTTAGGGAGGGTCGTAGTCTCAGAAAAGGTTACTCAGTTGAGAAGCGTACTTCACCGGTTTCATGACCTCGAAGTCGAAATCGTAGTAAGGAAGGTTTCTTTAGGGTCCCGACTAGAGGAAGTCTTACCTGACCAACCTAGAGGAACGTCAGGTTCCCTGAGAGTTCTCAGAAGAGGTTGTGGTGTCAAGTTTTCGTAGTTAAGAAACCACGAGTCGGAAGAAGTGTCAGGCTGAGAGTGTAGGTATGTACTGGTGTCCTTTTTGGTATCGGAACTGATCTGCCTGGAATCAGCCGTTTCATTACAGAGACGAAAACTTATAAGATAGATCCAACCAGTATTGAAAAGAAGGTGCCTCATTCTCAGAAAATTAAAGTACCGACGTGGTTTTTTATTTCAGACTGTGACAAAGGTAACAAAGGGGTAGATAAAGGGTACTTCACTACCTTGGCCTAAGGTACTAGAAGTAAAAGATTTACGACTCGAAATCCGGTTGAAAAAGTGAGAGGAGAAAGTGAAAGTAGTTCTCCGAAAAATCAAGGAGAAGGGAAAGACGGTATTCCCACCACAGTAGACGTATGGACTCTAATAACTATAAAGAGGGCCGTTAGAACTAAGGTCGAACACAAAGAAGGTCAGGTCGCAAAGAGTACTACATGCGACGTATCTTCAATTTATTCGTCCCACTGTTATATGTCGGAACTGTGTGAGGAAAAGGATAGACCTTGGTCAGACAACAAGGTACAGGTCAAGATTGACAACAAAGGACTGGACATTAAAAGAATTAAAATAGTTAAAATAATAAAAGACAAAGAGTAAAGAACAGGAACACCTAAGTCCTTTTTCTGTCTGTGTCACTGAAACAATAGATGTTTACCTTCGGTTTAGTACCAAAATCTAGAACTACATTACGGAAGGTTTTATTATGAATCCTGTATTTTATTGACTTTATAATTTACTTGAACTATATTTTATTACCCACTCATGTAATTGTATAAATTGTTAAGACAAGAAAAGGTTTCGAATGAGGGAATACCTAGTAGGTATGTACCGTAATAGAATATAAGTTATATTTTATTGTGCTGACATGTTTTAAGTTTGAGGTATAATTTAACACAAGTATAGGTATTAGTTATTGGGAGATTCATAGAATTGTAGATAATACATTAACTTATATATTCTTGGACTTATTCTTATTTCTTTTTTTTGAAATTTCTCAAGACTAATAAAATACTATAGAAACCCCAACGGTTTTTGATTTAATAGACACAGAAAAGTGTCTCGTACGTATTTTTGTTTCGTAAAAGAGTTTAATACAAGAATTAAGGTTCTATGAAAAAGAGTATATAAAAATAAGTAACGTTTAAGTAAAGGTTACCAATGATTACACCCATTGACTTATCACTGAAGTTTACAATGAACTCAAGTCTCCCAAATCTACGGCACACTGTTAGACCCTGTGAACCTAACTTCCCTTCTGACGACACAGTAATTCTGTACTTTCTCAACTCAGATCACTACAAAATACGGAGACATAACAAATAAAGATACATGGTTTTATAAAGTTTTAAATCGATAAATTTTTATTAAAAATAATAAGTGTCTGAACCACCCAGACCTAGACCAGTGGAAACTTAAACTAAAAAGAACTCCAAAACCAAATCGAGAATTGACCCGACGTCAGAGTAGACTTCCGATCGAAACCTCTCCCTAGGTTAATATTTGAGTAAGTAACCTAAAACCGTCTAGAGTCATAGAACGAGGTACTTTCCTATTACGTAGTACTTCCCTACGAAGTACTATACCGTAGACCAGAAGGAACCCATTGACTTCAGTGTCAGAATAATGGACTAGAGACTTAACTGTGTCGTAGTGAAAAGGTGAAAATGGTTTAGAGAAACATTCTTTCCTCAACCATTTAAGTCAGGTGTACTTCACCTCTCCAAATGTGGACCCGTACTTACAGTTCCCTACCCTTAGTGACGGTAGGTAGAATCTACGACGGATAGTCTCGATAGAAGATTTTCTCATGTGTGTGTGTGTGTGTGTGTGTGTGTGTGTGTATATATATATGACATTAATATATAGTAGACATTTTGAGAAAGTACATGTCAGACATCTTCTCCAACACATAGAGACGAGGTACCCTTATTCTTACAAATATTTATATCTTAACAAGGTCAGGGATGGTACTTCAACGAGTCAGTACAGGCTGAGAACCACTGGGGTACCTGACATCGGGTGATCCGAGGAGACAGATACCCTAAGAGGTCCGTTCTTATGACATCACCCAACGGTAAAGGAAGAGGTCACCTAGAAGGACTGGGTCCCTAGTTTGGGTCCAGAGGGTGTAACGTCCGTCTACGAAAATTGGAGACTCGATGGTCCCTTCGGGAAGGGATCTAGAGTTTTTTATCATATAGACCCCAGACAAAGTCCTCTTTGTCCTCTTGTGTCTTTCGATCCATCCAACATTTAACAGGACCTAAAACTTTCTCCTTATGAACACCCTAGTGAAAATCAAAGGTTTGTAAGGTAGATTACCTAGTTTAACACCTTAATGAAGTTAAGAGTTCGAAGTAAAGAGTTTACTTCACATCTTATGGTTGTTAAGTGTAAACAGGACTTATTATTATTTCTTTATAGGACCGTCTCATCCGTACAAGAACGAGAGAATAAATAAGAGTAGACCAGAATAGAGGGAGGTAGTAAAGAAATTGTGACTTTTTACAGAACTGGGAAGTTTGAAGTACACTAAAAGGAGAAGGAGGTTGTTAGATATCGTCTAACTCATAGATTATAGTAACTAACACAAATAGTAATATAAACAATAAATAATATTAACGAGTAGAGATATAAAATATCATAAATCGGATCAAAAAAAATATAACATCTATAAGTTGTATATGAATTAATTAAGACAAATCCACTTAAGGATTTACTTAGATTTATAATTGTGTGAACGTAATTTATTTTATTTCTAATACACGATCGAATGTAATCATAAAATGTTTTTGCTACTGATGGTTTATATATTTAAAAATGATGAAAGTCATCAACACTATGACAGGAATTCTGCGTCATTAAAACGAAACTCGTAACTATAATTAAGTTTTATGTAAATTTGATTAAAATTGAAATAAAAATCTCACTTCCACTAAAGATTAGACTTTACTTAGGTCACGTCACCGTACTTATTATAAATTTAACAAAGTACATATAAAACTGTATCTTTATAAAAAAGATCGAAAACGAATGAATTCACATAAACTCTAAAATTATACTTATTATTTAAGTACGTGTATATATAATCTTCTTTGAGTGTTAATGATTCGTTTTGATGTGTATCGTTGTCTTAAATATGATAAAAAGGGGGTTATTTTACGACAGAAGTTTAATACTCAATGAATGAATCGACTTCATGACTCAGAGAATAATTTTCTATCAGTGAGTCAGAACAGACTGAGAAACGTTGAGGTACCTGACATCAGATGGGTGGTCGGTCCGAGGAGACAGGTACCTTAAGAGGTCCGTCTTTACTACCTCATCCATCGGTAAGGGAAGAGGTCCCCTGGAAGGACTGGGTCCCTAGCTTGTGGTCAGAGGACGTGACGTCCGTCTAAGAGATGGAAGACTCGGTGGTCTCTTTGGGATTCGGTATAAAAATTTTATAAATCGTACCATTAAAATCGACCAAACCTCTCTAGTTAACAAAAAATACATATACTGTAACTAAGTCGAAATACTAATTCTTCGTTAATGTAAATTCTTTTTATACCACTGAAGAAGATAAGAAAACTGTATTATTTTACATGTTCTGTCCCTTTTTCACATGTTAATAGGATTAACGTAAAGAAATAAGGGTTTTAATAAAAGTATACTGTATGTTTAGTAAGTCTTCTAACGGAGTATGGGTTATTTATAACAATTTACTCAAAAAACTAATGAATTAAAAATTTTTCATAACATAATAGAAAGGTAATGTCATTAATTTTATACGTTGTTGTCTTTGTTTGGTGTTACGTTTGTGATTAGGAAGTCTTAAACTTTGATATAGAGAAGTCCATTTGTTTATTTATTGTAAGTTAGAAAGGAAGAACGATGTTACACAAACACACACGTGTGTACGTATGTGTAACGTACCCGTCCAGACATATAAATATACTCCCATTCCTTTATATAAATAGTCGACTTTCATTAAAACTTTTATGAATTGTCGTTAAACTTAAGATTTATTATTGTAATATCGGACAAGATAGTAACAATCAACGAGTCAACACAGACTGAGACACTGGGGTACTTGACATCGGACGGTCCAAGGAGACAGGTCCTCTAAAGGATCCGTTCTTATTAACTTGTCCATCGGTAAAGGAAGAGGTCCCCTAGAAGGACTAGGTGTCTACTTTGGACTCAGAACACGTGACATCCGTCTAAAAATTGTAGACTCGGTGGTAATGTAACGTTTATACCATTTTAAAGTTAATTTTTAAAGAGGATTTGACATAAAAATGAAAGGTAGAAGGAAGAAGAAGAGGAAGAAGTCTATGAAACACGTAAGAAAGTATGTGTATAAAAGGTACGTTCGTACATGTACATATAAATATATTCATCTATTTATTATCCATTTAACTATTTATACAGACCTTACAAACCACTAAAAAAGGTTTTAACATGATATCATTCGTATGAAAAGACTTAATATTTACAGATAATGGATCATTGTCTCGAAATTTTATTTACTTCGTTATAACTCTCATGAATACCCTCTTTAATTGTTTAGGTGGTATTACCAATCTCTTGTATTATATGAAGTGAGTTAATACCTATTCAATAACTATATGAAGAGAGTCCTCGAACTATTTTTATTACTCATTCCTGTGTCTTGTAGACTAACTGTGGTGATTGATGAAATTGGTTTAAATTTAGATTTGATGTGACGTAGGTCATTGACGTCTTACGGTCCTTTTTTTGGGTTTATAAACCTGAAATGTATTTAAAGTGAATTGACAGAGTGTCCATTTTTCTTTTTTTTTATTACATTCAGTCTTTTATAAAACTTGATCCACTATTAATTTTTCAGTTTTAAACTTCGTGAATTTTTCTTTATGAATATAACTTTTTCTCTTCAGATTTTAATTAATCAGGAGGAATTTTTCGATCTTTTAATTTATTCATCTCACTACCTTTTATTTCTGTTCTAATATTTAATTATTTTATCTTTTGTCTACTTATCTCTTTAGAAATTTTTTTGGTTTCAATAATTTTTTTTTGTGTGTGGTTTCAATAAACAATCTTTTATAGTTGTTCTAACTACCAGAAGATCTGACTTATTCCTTTTTTCTTTCTCTCGTTTTAATAGTCAGAGTTCTTACTTTGTCACTCGGGGTGATTTCTAGGATGTCTCTGATTTCCATAATCCATTATAACCTTGTTGAAATACGGTTATTATAACTATTGAATTTACTTCTTCTATTTAAGGACTTTCTGTATTTGATGGGTTTTGACTGTTTTCTTCTTTATCATTTAGAATTAAGAGTATATAGATAATTTCTATAACTTTATTATTAACTTTAGATAGGTGTTTCTTTTGATGTTATAATTAACGAGGTAACATAGTCTACAAATTCTTAGTTCTAATTCGATGTCACTTATACAAGATCTTTATCTACTCATCTTACATGAAGAGTCGTGTAAGTAAACCAACTCTGAGGAGACCAGTGTTTGGTCCGTTTCGATAGTGTTTTTTATTTGAAGTATAATTATTGAAGTACTTATAGTTATCATTCATGAATTATTTCATAATGTTTTAGGTTGTTATACATTTTTCTTATTATTTAAAACTGGGTCACCTCAAATAAGGTTTTTACGTTCAAATTGTAATTTTTTTTTTAGTTAGAACATAAGTCTTCTGTTTCTTGAGAATTTTTAGTTATTATTTATTTGTTAGTTAGACTAATTATTTGTCCGGTTTCTGACTGACTACCGAGTTGTATCTTCTGTAGATCTATATTCGTACACTTTTCTACGAGATGTAAATACGGTACTCCTTTTCCGTTTAATTTTGTAGTTACTCTATGATAATGGGAGAACCGAGTCTGTCATTTCTTACACCCACGTCACGTCCTCTGAACCCAAGTTAGGGACCCAACCTTTCTAGGGGACCTCTTCCCTCACCGATGGGTGAGGTCATAAGAACGGACCTTTTAGGGTACTTGTCTTCTCGGACCGCGAAATATCGGGTACCCCAACGTTTTCTCAACCCGTGGTGACTCGTCGATCGTGAAAGTGAACGTGACCCTACCGACTTTAGGTCTTGTGACTGTAGTCATTTCTCCTACGTCCCGTTGTCCTTAAGAGTGTACAACGACTGTCCTTACGTTTTACCGTGTCAGTGAAACCTTCTGTTAAATCGTCAAAGAATGTTTGTTTACATCAAAATGGTACACTAGGTATTTAACATTACGATGGGTTTATTCAGTTTTTAAATACAGGATGTATGTCACCAAATAACGTCGAAATGAGTATTATGGGTTGGAATCTTCGTTGGTTCATAGGTTCCGTACGAGTATCTTATCTTGACACCGTACGAGTATCTTACCTGACAATAAGTCACTGTTTTTCTCTACTCGAAAGTTCGGTATTTTCTGTACCTGTTTGGAAATAATGTATAACGATTCACCTTCTTAGGTCAGACTTTCCGAAGTACATACTAAGGTCGATGTACCGTAAGACCTTTTACATTTAGATACTTCTGTCATTTTTCTAGTCCAAAAGGTACTAAACCCGACCTCAACCTCATCTGCGGTCTACCTACTTATCCATTTCAAATTCTCTAATAGTAATCTTCCCGACTACGACTACGACTTCGAGGTTATGAAACCGGTAGACTACACTTCTCAGTTGAGTGACCTTTTCTGGGACTACGACCCTTTCTGACTCCCATCCTCTTGTTCCACCACTGTCTCCTTCTCCACCAACCTATCGTAATGACTGAGTCACCTGTACACAAACTCGTTTAAGCCCTCTATCACTTCCTATTCTTTCGAATCGTAGTGTGACGTCAAGTACCCCGACGTTTCTCAGCCTGTGTTGAACCGTTAATTTGTTATTTTCTCTAATAATTCCGTCACTGTGATAAGTGATACTACGGTATTTCCCATTGTGTCCTACAATACGTAAACCGTTTTGGGTATTTTGACATGTTACGTTTCTTATTCGGGATTAAATTCGGTACCTAGGTAATTAATATTACCTAGTCAAAGCCTAGTGGTGAACATTGTTTTCGTCGAATGGTCACGTCCTACAGTTATTATCCCCTTTGACACCCATCGTCTTCTTCTTCGTATATCTTTGAGAGACATGAAAGACAAGTGAAAAGACATTTGAATAATAACGAAAATTATTCCAGATAATTATTTTTTTATTAGTTAAACTGTGACATGGTGATTTATTTCCTTTTTTTTGATATATTAATAAAGTTATATACGTCTTTTTATATACCTCTTCCTTTACCGTTGGGTGAGGTCATAAGAACGGACCTCTTAGGGTACCTGTCTCCTCGAACCACCCGATGTCAGGTGCCCAACGTTTCTCAACCTGTGCTGACTCACTGAAGTGAAAGTGAAAGTGAATACGTCTTTCTTTCGTAACCTGTTGTAAATTGTAAGAAAATTTTATTTATTTGTAAAACCGTTTAATCCTTTTCTATAAGTATTTATCCAAACGAAATTTCGACCAGACCCCATCAAGGTACGAATTTAGACTATACTAACTTGTAAACCAAGATTGTGAACCGGTTGTATTTTTATTTAATACGATCATGATCATGAAAATTACAGGACAAATTTCAAGTGTCAAAGGGACCTCTGTTGAGATATAAGAACAAAGGTAACAAATATTTTTTACATAATTAATTACCGAATATGGAACAAATTGACCAAAATCCATGAAATGGTCACCTCATATCCTCTGGGGACTCAGTTGGGTATGAGACTGAGGGGACTTTGATTCTGAATCCTTATATTAAACTTTTACTTCGTATAAGACACTTTTTAGGATCTCCGACACGAACCTTTGAAAGACTAGAGACTCTACTAAAGAACGTGAAGGTTGAGAGAAGGACATGGTATAGGAGATAATTCTAACATTTACTCAAATAGGATATTTACAAGAAAGTTAATAGACTGACAAATTAACGATATCAACCGTGATATTTATCCAATTAACATTATGTGAACTGAGATATTACGTTCATTAACGATTCCGAACCAAATCCTTTTTCTTCCTACTGTTTACAATCTTATCTCTTAGACGTTTCGGTCCTACCGAAGGACTGTTGGAGGTAAATCTCCAGGAGTGAGTTAATGACACTGTTGACTTTCGCTTCTTGGGAATGGTCACACCCTTAACGTCCACCATCTAGGTGTTGTCTCTCCTTTGATTTACGTAGAAATCTTTAAATATACCATGAATGAAACGAAAACCAACGAAACCTCCTTTGTTTTTATTAACTATTTTTAGATTTCCGACGGTTCCTGAGGTTGAATGACGGGTACTTAGACACACAAACCACCTGTGTTTACTGTGGTTTCTCCTCTCCATCCGTATAAAAAATTACTACACACACAACAAACAACGAGACAGTCTAGACTGAAAAACGTTGAGGTACCGACATCGGGTCCTCCGAGGAGACAGGTACCTTAAGAGGTTCGTTCTTACGATCTCACCCAAGGTAAAGTTTGAAACTCCCTGAAGGGTTGGGTCCCTAGTTTGGATCCAGAGGACGTAACGTCCGTCTAAGAAATGACAGACTCGGTGGTCCCTTCGGGCTTATTGGGAGTAGGTTATCCTCCCAAGGGAAAAGATGTGTGAGAGAGGTCGTAAATAACAAACATCGATGTGTGAGAGAGGTCTTAAATAACAAACATATAAAAAACTACTACCGGTAAGACTGACCATACTCCATTATGAAGTAATATCAAAACGAAACGTAAAAAGATTATTGATCACTACAACTCGTAGTCAAGTGTACGTAAAAAAAAAATTACACCTTGTGAAAAATTTCAGAAATCACTCATACAAAGTTATAACGAAGATACCTCTTGCCATACCTCCAAGGAATGATTTGGTTTTTGTCTTCATGGTATACTAGGACCTTAAGTTACGAACCCGGACATAGACCTTTTTTTAGACTATACTTTCCTATGTACGTGGGGTTTACGTGACTTCGTGATAAATGTTATCGGATCTGTGTCTTCGTTGGATTTACAGATGACTGTCTCCTCACCTATTTCTTATATACCAAATTGTTACCTTATAATGAGTCGGTATTTTTTCTTGTTTTATTTCGGTAAACGTTGTATCGACCTGGACTTCTAACAGTATGACTCACTTCACTCAGTCTTGTTATTTTCGTTTATAGTATACCATAACGAATATGTACCTTAGTTTTTATTTCCAATGTTTACTTAAATAAATGTTTTGTCTCAACGGCTACGTAGTTAGTTTGAATACCAATACCCCCTCCTCCCTATTTAACCTTTTAACCCTGACTGTATACGTGTGACGACGACGACGACGATTCAGTGAAGTCTGCACAGACTGAGACACACTGGGGTATCTGTCGTCGGGTGGTCCGAGGGGGTAGGGACCCTAAGAGGTCCGTTCTTGTGACCTCAACCAACGGTAAAGGAAGAGGTTACGTACTTTCACTTTTCACTTTCCCTTCAACGAGTCAGTACAGGTTGAGAATCGCTGGGGTACCTGCCATCGGGTGGTCCGACGAGGAAGGTACGTGTGATGATATCTATTTTGTCTATTGATTGACACTGGATGAGATATCGTGACCGTTGAGATGAGTTGCCCTTTCCTTTGATTTTTTCTCAGTTATATACATGTACACATTGATTAAGTGAAAGAACATGTGGACTTTAAGACACCACACACACGAGTGACATTTAGTTGATATGAGGTCATTAAAAAAAAATTTCTTATTTCAGTGTATCCCGTCTCTCTACACTGTCTACAACATCTCATGTAAGAACGACTCGAAGGTGTCTTACCCCGACTCATTACACTTTTATCAATGTTAAATTCTTATTTTGTTATGTTCAAGTCAAGTCAAGTCAACGAGTCAGCACAGACTGAGAAACGTTGGGGTACTTAGTGTCGTGCGGTCCGGAGGGACAGGTAATGGTTGAGGACGTCAGATGGGTTTGAGTACAGGTAGCTCAATCACCACGGTAGGTCGGTAGAGTAGGAGACAGCAGGGGAAGAGGAGGACGGGGTTAGGAGAGGTCGTAATCCTAGAAAAGGTTACTCAGTTGAGAAGCGCACTCCACCGGTTTCATAATCTCGAAGCCGAAGTTGTAGTCAGGAAGGTTACTTGTGGGTCCTGACTAGAGGAAGTCTTACCTGACCAACCTAGAGGAACGTCAGGTTCCCTGAGAGTTCTCAGAAAAGGCTGTGGTGTCAAGTTTTCGTAGTTAAGAAACCACGAGTCGAAAGAAGTGGTAGGTCGAGAGTGTAGGTATGTACTGATGACCTTTTTGGTATCGGAACTGATCTACCTGGTAACAACCGTTTCATTACAGAGACGAAAAGTCATACGATAGATCCATCCAGTATTGAAAGGAAGGTTCCTCATTCACAGAAAAATCAAAGTACCGACATTAGTGGTAGACGTCACTAAAACCTCGGGGTTTTTTATTTCAGACTGTGACAAAGGTGACAAAGGGGTAGATAAAGGGTACTTCACTACCCTGGTCTACGGTACTAGAATCAAAGAACTTACAACTCGAAATTCGGTTGCAAAAGTGAGAGGAGGAAGTGAAAATAATTCTCACTATGAACTAGGTAAGTAGACGACTACCTGTAGATCCAACAAAGGTACAGGATCGATACACCATGTATATGTGTTACCTCATAATGAGTCGGCATTTTTTCTTAAGTAAACTTAGTCAAGACTACTCTACCTACTTTGACCTCGGCTAATATGTCTCACTTCATTCGGTCTTTCTTTTTGTGGTTATGTCATATGATTGTGTATATATACCTTAAATCCTTCTACCGTTACTGCTGGGACATACGTTCTGTCCCTTTCTCTGTGTCTACACATATTACCTGAAAACCTGAGTCTCCCTCCCTCTCCCACCCTACTAAACCCTCTTACTGTAAGATTGTACATATGATAGTACATTCTTAACTTAGCGGTCAGATACAGACTACGTCCTATGTCGTACGAACCTCGACCACGTACCCCTACTGGGTCTCTCTACAATACCCCTCCCTCCACCCTCTCCCCAAGTACAAACCCTTGCGTACATTCTTAATTTCTAAAATTTTAAATTTTTTTATTTATTTATTTATTTTAAATTTTTTTTTCTCACTATAAACTATTTCTGATTATGTTTAATTTACCTACTTTATAATGAGAACACCGTTAATTTGGTCCATCTTACAAGTCTATTGACTTCTACTGTATTTTTCCTCTATGTACCTCGTCAATAATTTTTACATTACCTAATGGTATTTTTTATCCACCATATCGATGAGAGTTGGGGATTATAACGTGTTTCTGGTATTACTTAAATACGTTAAACGATATCGGAACTAATTAAAATCACTATTATTGTGTTTCCTCCTTAGGTCTCAGGGAAGGTTTAGCACGGTCACTTTACCATACTTAATTTCTCTACAGTATTCTACTCATCGTTCTACTGATCCTAGAGAACCATGTCGGGGTCGTCCCCTGGTTTCAGGTAAACGAAATTATTTTACCTGATCGTTCCACCTACTTTAAAATATCCTAAAGACCTGTGACCATTTGTTTCGTGACAGTATTGATTTGGGTGATTTGTTTTAGATTTACAAGTTAAACTGATTGTTAAAGAAAAGTTATTGATGAAGTTTAAAAAATTCTTTTCTTCTTTTACCCCCCGACCACCATCTCTGTCTTGGTAACACGTTAGTACACCCTATTTAAGATTTATGTAAAACCTGAATATTATAACACAAATGTATCCCTATAAATTTAAGACGACGGATATTGGTCTCGGATCTCTATTCTGTCAGGATGAACTAATTTAACCTTCATATGTGTGTGCACACACATATATATATATATATATATGACAACTACTACATTACAACTAAGAGTTAACCATCTGGTTTGATTCTTACTGGGTGTTTAAGACTAATTAATGTACTTAAAGTCCCACATAAACTAATAAGACCTATTCCATGTGACAAGTACAGTTTACTCTCTTGGGAATCTTATAAGTTAATCGTTTAGTTTAGATTATTGTATATTTATCTTAATAGGTGATATTAGTTCATTCTAAATTGAATCAATATCTTTCGTCCAAGTTCTAAACTTTTAGTTAATTTTTTAGGTAGTGTATTTATCCGATTTTTTGAGTCCTAGTGTACTAGTATAGCCATCTGTGTTACAAGTTGTTTTAGATTGTAAGTAAGTACTATTTTTGAAAGTCATTTGATCCTTATTTTCCTTTAATAGGGTTGAAGTATATCTTGTATATGTTTTTCTAGATATCGATCATTGTATGAATGACCACCCTTTGGACTACGAGGGGATGATACGGTCCATGTTAAATTCTTACAGGGGACCATAGTGATGAATATTTGAAATATGATCTTAAGTTACACTTATTTTATTCAACTATTTTCTTTATTTCCGAAGTATCCAACCCTTTCGTCTTCACTTTGACAGTGACTAACATCTACTGTACTGGTGAATGCATTTTTTCGGTTTTTGTAATTTGTTTTTTGGGAGACTTTGTTTGTTCGCTAAGTTCGTTCCACCGACGTAATTAATGTTCTAATTATATGTTTTCAGTTAGTAAAAGAATATAACTCGTTCCTCATGTGTCCTGACCTTTAAATTTTGTGTTACATACTGGGGTTTAGTCTAAGAATCCATATTTAGTTTGTTCTATACATATTCTATATATACTTGTTTTGATATTTTGAGACTACTTATTTTTCTTTTTGACTTATTTACCTCTCTTTAAGATACAAGTACCCATCCTTCTAAGTTACAACAGTCAGGAGGGGTTTTACTAGACATCTAGTTACATTAGGGTCAGTTTTATGATCCATCAATAACACACCTTTAACTATTCGTTAAAAATTTCAAATATACCTCTCCATTTTCTCGGACATTATCGGTTACGTTATGACTTCCTCCTGTCGTTCTACTTCCTGACTCAAATTCTGAATGAATTTAGCTGTCATCAGATTTGTCACACCATGACCGTTTTCTTACTTACTTATCTAATCACCTTCTCTTTTCTCTCGGGTCTTTAATCGGGTGTATCTATACCAGTTGACTATACACACACACACACACACACACACACACGAAAACAAGTCAACACAGACTGAACACTAGGTTATCTGATATTGGAAGGTCCGAGGAGACAGGTACCCTAAGAGGTCCGTTCTTATGACCTAAACTGGTTCCTTGTTTCCATTGTGCTACCTGTTATAAAAAGTTGTTTATCACAACCTTATTGGTCTGTCAGTGTACGTTTTTATTTATGTATTTATTCAGATCTTTATCCGGAATGTGGGAAGTGTTTTGAGTTTTACTTAGTATCCGTATTTAGATTTTACGTTATGATACTTTGATGGTACTCTTTTGTTTAATCGGAATTACCGGAAACCGTACCATTAATAAAATATGATTTACGGTTTCCGTGTTAAGTACTTTATTTCCTACTTAATGTGGAGTAATTTCAATTTTAGAAGACGAGACACTTTCTGTACGGTTTTATTATCTTTATGTCTGACTCTATTTTATTAACGTTTTTTTATATAGAATATTTCCCATAAATAACTTTTGTATGTCACTGAAGGGACCGTCAGGTCTCCAATTCTGAGATGTGAAGGTGACGTCCTCCACACCCAAGTTAAGGACCAGACCCTTGATTCTAGAACGTACGATACACCACACCGGTTTTTTTTTTTTTTTTTGTTGTTTGTGGGTTTTTGGATAGGAGGCATATCCTTTATAAGTTTTTTGAGTTTTGAATCGTCATTCTTTGGTTTATTAGGATAGTTTTTACCCGGTTTCTGAAAATATCCGTAGAGTTCTTTGTTCTTTGTGTCTACCTTTTATTATACTTTTCTACGAGGGTTAGTATAGTTTCTTTATGTTACATTTTATTATTAGTATATGATGATAGGTAGATAATCTTACCGGTTGTAGACGGTTTTACTGTGATGGTCACAACTACTCTTACACCTCTGTGTCCTTGAAAGTAAGTAACGACCACCTTTACCTTTTACCACATCGTTAAAACCTTCTCAAACCGTCAAGCAATGTTTTGATTTGGGGAGTATGATGGTCTTCTAAGTCGTTAACGTTGGGAACGATAGATGTGATTCACGTCTTGAGGACAACTGTGTTCTTAAACGTGTAACTACAAATATCGTCGAAATAAGTACGAACAGTTCTACGTTGGTTTTAAGGGAAGTTATCCCCTGACCTAATCATTTGACATAATATGTCTGTGAGAACCTTCTCCAGTGGTACCGTTCTCACTTAGTCTTTTGATTTTACCTGGTCTTACCCAACTAAATTCAGTCTACTAGTAATATAGATTATGACACCCGTTCTTAGGGAATCTTCTTTTCCTTATGAGGAGTATCAGTTGTTTTCTCAAACTCTACGTCATGAACCTACGTTAGAGTTTTTACTGTCTTACTATAGACATGTAAAGGTTCCGTTTGGTAAGTTATAGTGTTATTGGGTTCAGATACGGGGTTGGTGATTGCAGTTTCTTCGATTTCAAATTACCAAGATACTTCTGAATGTACTGAAAGATCTTGGTTGTGGTTTTTTTCTACAGGAAAAGTAGTATCCCTTGACCTTACGTTTACATCCTTAAGTTCTCTATGGATAAACCTCATTGTCCGTTCAAACCGGAACTTCGTGTTTTAATCAGTCTCGTTTCCGATTGACACAAAACAGTTCTCTTGTGTGACCAGTATCGTTTGTACGAGAAGGATATTGTTTTCTCTACTGAGACATGTACCTGTAGTGGTCTACCAGTTATGGTTTTAGTCTAACTAATATCAGAAACGTCGACTTCTACCTCTTCGAGATATGTCCGTCGTTTTTGTTCTGACCCTCGACTGATATCGAGTGTAGGACTTGAGGAATAACGGTTTTAGTCTGATTTTAACTTCTTTCATGCCTTTGGGTGATGTGGTAAGTCTATACTGTATTTAATTTAGGGAATGTTAATATCTCACCTTCATTGTTTATCTAAGTTCTCTAATCTAGATTATCTGTCTCACGGACTTCTTGATACCTGTCCCCAAATATTGTGAACTGTCCTCCACCATTAGTTTTAGTAAGGATTCTTTTTATTTACGTTTTACCAACAGACTTCTCCGGAATGTTTATCGACTCGTTTCTTCTCTTCGCTTTCCTTTTCCTCTTTTCCTTTCTATACGGGTAAACTTACGTCTCAAAGTTTCTTATAGTTCCTCTCTATTCTTTACGAATAATTCCCTTGTTACGTTTTTTTTATCTCTTTTTGTTATCTTGTCCTTTCTGATCTCTAGTGAAGTTCTTTTAATCTCTATGGTTCCCCTGTAAAGTATGTTTCTACCAGTATTATTTCCTGTCTTTACCATACCTTGATTGTCTTCGTCTTCTATAATTATTCTCCACCGTGCTTATGTGTCTTTTTGGTATGTTTTTCGAGAATTACTGGGTCTATTGGTCTACTACACTAGTGAGTGGATCTCGGTCTGTAGAACCTCACACTTCAGTTCACCCGGAATCCTTCGTAACGATTCTTGTTTCGATGATTTACACTACCTTAACGTCATCCAATAAATTTTAGGAATTTCTACGACGACGATTTCACGACGTGAGTTGTACCGTGGTTTAAACTTTTGGAGTCGTCACCGGTGTCCTGACCTTTTCCAGTCAAAAGTGAGGTCAGGGTGTCTTTCCGTCATAGTTTCTTATAAGTTTAGTGACGTGTTAACGTGAGTAAAGTCTACGATCGTTTCTTTTATTACGAATTTTAACAGGTTCGATCCGAAATTGTCATGTACTTAGTGCTTGAAGATCTATAAGTTCGACTTAAATCTTTTCCGTCTTCTTGGTCTCTAGTTTAACGATTATAAACAATCTTGTATTTTTTTTTTTCGATCTCTTAAGGTCTTTTTGTAGATGAAGACGAAGTAACTGATACGATTTTGTAAACTGAAACACCTAGGGTTTGACACCTTATAAGAATTACTCTGCCCTTATGGTCCGGTGGAATGGAAGAGGACTCTTTGGACATACGTCCAGTTCTTCGTTGTCAATCTTGTCCTGTCCCTTTTTGTCTGGCCAGTTTTTAACTCTTTCCCCGATGTAGTTCCGACATATGACAGTACGACAAATAAATTTGATATACGTCTTATATAGTACACTTTACGACTCGAACTACTTCGTGTTCGACCTTAGTTCTAACGGTCCTCTTTATAGTTATTGGAGTCTATATCTCTACTATGGTGAAAATGTCTTCTTTCGTTTCTCCTTGATTTTTCGGAGAACTACTTCCACTTTCTCCTCTCACTTTCGACCGAAATTTGAGTTGTAAGTTTTTGGATTCTAGTACCGTAGGTCAGAGTAGTGAAGTACCGTTTATCTACCCCTTTGTTACCTTTGTCACTGTCTGAAATGAAAGAACACGAACTTTTAGTGACGTCTACCACTGACGTCGGTACTTTAATTTTCTGAGAACGAGGAACCTTCTTTTCGAGACTGGTTGGATCTGTCGTGTGATTTTGTGTCTCTGTAATAAACCGGTTCTTTCCAGACAAATCAGTTTTCATACCAAAAAGGTCATCAGTACACACCTACACTCTCAACCTGATATTCTTTCCGACTCGTGACTTCATAGCTACGAAAAGTTGACACCACAACCTCTTCTGAGAACTCTCAGGGAACCTGACGTTCCCCTAGGTTGGTCAGTTTAGATTTCCTTTAGTCAGGACTTATAAGCAACCTTCCTGACTACTACTTCGAGGTCGTGAAACCGATGTACTATACTTCACGTCTGAATAATCTTTTCTGGGATTATGGTCCTTTATAACTTCCATCCTCCTCTTTCCCTACTGTCTCCTACTCTACCAGCCTACCGTATCGGCTGACTTACTTGTACTTAAATCGTTCAAGGTCCTCTACCTCTTCCTGTCCCTTCGGATCGTACGACGACAGGTACCCCAGTGTTTCTCAGTCTATGTTGACTCGTGGACTTGTTGCTGTTGTATGTGTCTGTTACCTTATAATAAGTCGTGATTTTTCTTCACTTGATAATTCGGTACTTTTCTGTCTCCCTTAAATTCACGTATAATTACTGACTTTCTTCGGTCAGATTTTTGGGATGTATAAAATTCTAAGGTTAAGACTGTAAAACTTTTTTCTTTTGATGTCTCTGTTAGTTCTCTAGTGACCAACGATCTTTGACCTCCATTTCCTCTCCCTACTTCTCCACCTCATGTCTCCGAGAAATCCTGTCACTTTTATGGTCATTCTATAGTATTACTACGTGTATACCGTAAAATATCGAAAGGTTTGGGTATCTTACATGTTGTGGTTCTGACTTTGTTTTACATTTGATGTCCGAAACCCACTATTACCACATAGTTACATCCGAGTAGTTAAAATGGTTTACATACCACCACCTCCTATGACTATTTTCCCCTTCGATACGTACATACCTCCGTCCCTATATCCCTTTAGAGATGAAAAGACATTTTAAAAAGACACTGGAAAATTCACGAGAAATTTTTTCCTTTGAGTATTATTTTTTGTTTTCGTTCAGTGTCGGGGTAGGTGTTAATTTCCCACTTTTATCATCCTCCACCCGTTGCATCATCGATGAAACGTCATACAGTCGGTGTTACACAAATAGAGGAGATAATATCGTATTGTCTATTAAAATGAATCAAATAAGAGTTTTATTATGCAGAGACTTAACGGACATAGAAAGTCACGTAGGAAAAAGAATCCATCGTTTATCGTGACAGTTTTAACATATCTCCACACTTCCTGAAAGTCGTTCACTTACAGATAACGTAAAAGAGACATTTCTTTGAATGTCCTCACCGTTTGACTCGTATCAGTTTACACTTTGACTGACTGACTGAATATCGAGACACGAATAGTTCGGGTATAAGGTGGTTTAGGACTACAGTTAGATGTGTTATTATAGTTACATTTATTAGAGTTTTGTGTGTGAACTTGTACTTTATGAACCCTTAAATTGAATAATCATTGTCGACTAAAAATCTAATTGTCAATCATAAGGTATAAGGATTTTAGGGGAAGTACCTAGTGACGGAACAACATCACTTCCCCCAATGGATTGAGTCACTGCGATACTCGGTACGTTACTCCCGGTAGGTTCTGTCTGTCCAACATAACGTCTCAAGACTACTTTGCACTAGGTCAGCCCCTCCCTTACCGTTTGGTGAGACCATCTGATCGACACTCTTGGACCACTTTACATATTTTTCCGTTTTTCTATACTGTGGTTTTCTACTCAGGGGGTTCAACTTTCTACAGGTTATACAATGACCCCTTCTCGTCTCCTGTTGATAATTATCGAGGTCTTTCTTACTTCGACGACCCGGTTTCATCTTTACTTCGAGTCAACACCTACACAGACCACTACTTTCATTTTAGGGATAGAAATTTCTTGTCATAACGTATGCTTGGACCTTATAATCCTGTCTTACTAGAGTCAAACAAAGGTTCCGTTTGGAAAGTTGTAGTGTAATAAGGTTCTGACACAGGGTTGGTGGTTACGACTTTCTTCGACTTCAACTAGTCCAGATACTTCTGGATCTTATGGAGGATCTTGATTGTAGTTTTTTCTACAGGATAAGTAATCTCTCCTGACCTTACGTTTTCATCCTTCAGTTCACTATGGACCTCTTTGTCCGTTCAAACAGGAATCTCATGTTTTACTTGGTTCCGTTTCCGATTGTCTTAAGACAGTTTTCTGGTGTGACCAGTATCATTTGTGGGAAAAAATTGTTGTGTTCTTTACTGAAATATGTACCTGTAGTGGTTTACCAGTTATATTTTTAGTCTAACTAATATAAAAAACATCGACTTCTACCTCTTCGATATATGTCAATAGTTTTTGTTCTGGACGGCGACTGACATCGAGTCTAATAGTCGAGGATTACCGTTTTAAGTCCGAATTTGATTTCTTTCGTCCCTTTTGGTGACCCAGTCGGTCCATGTTGAATTTAGTTTAGGGAATACTTATATGTCACCTCCACTGTTTATCTAAGTTGCCTAATCTGAATCATTCGTCTCACGGTCTTCTCGATACCCGTCTCCAGACATTATAGCATATCCTCTGTTGTTTGTTTTGGTAGGGGAGTTGTTTTCTTTACGTTCTTCCGTTTCACCAACAGACTCCTCTGAAATGTTTACCGACTCCTTTCTTCTTTTCACTTTTCGTTCCCTCTTTCACTTTCCATATAGGTTGATTTACGTCTCAGGGTCTCTTATCGTTCCTTTCTGTTCTTCCGGAAGAAGTTTTTTTTTTTTATGTTTCTTTATCTCCTTTTGTTGTCTTTCTCATTCTGTTCTCTAGAGAAGTTTTTTAACCCTTATAGTTTCCTGATAAAGTAGGTTTCTACCCGTGTAATTTCCTGTCTTTGTCATTTCTGGGTTATCTTCGTCTTCTTTAGTTCTTCTCTACCTTTCTTATGTGTCTTCTTGACATGTTTGTCTAGAATTACTGAGTCTATTGGTACTACCATATCAGAGAGTGAGTCTCGGTCTGTAAAACTTCATACTTCAGTTCACCCCGAATCCTTCGTGACGACGGTTATTTCGATCACCTCCACTACCGGAAAGTCCTCTCGAGGAATTTTAGGACTCTACTACGAAAATTTTACAATGTGAACTATACAGTCGTTTAAGGGTTAAAGGTTCGTCCCGTCATCGTTTTTTACAAGTTTGGTGGTCTGTCGACATGAGTAGAGGGTACGATCATTCCAATACGAGTTTTAAACGGTCCGATCCGAAGTCGTAATACACTTGGTTCTTGAAGGTCTGTAAGTTCAACCCGAATCTTTTCCGTCTCCTTGGTTTCTAGTTTAACGGTTGTAAGTGACCTAGTTTCTCTTTCTTTCCTTAAGATCTTTTTTTTTTTTTTAGACGGAGACAAAGTGACTGATGTTGTTATTGTTGAGGGTTTTACGGTTGAAACATAGGTGTCTGAATCAAACCATCTAGTAGTCGATAAACAATTAGTCAGGGAAACATGGATATTTGAATAATATATATAATTCAGACTTTAACGTAGAAAAATTTTTGAAACTTTCGTATAATCTATAATAAATTTTTGAATTTGGAAAGAAAGAGTCCGTTTTAATAAAATTTCGTGTCTCCGGCAACTAGGACACTTTAAATTGAACGTAAGATATGTTTAATCAATGTCATTTCTTTTACTTTTTCAAGACAAATTGAACCAAGAAAAGACTATAGTTTGATAAGACTTTGTCACGATAAGGTTTTTTGACTAAAAAGGGTGTCAAAATTAAAAACAGTTTTGGATGTACATTATGAACAGTTAAATCTACGACAATTAAGTAAGAAAAAATCTGGAGAATACCGGAGTTTTCAAGAGTTTGTAAAATTCCTTTGTCGTACATTGAGAGATAAAATAATATTAGAACGTTAGAGATATCAGTAGGAGTTGTGTAAAGGTTTAATCTCTTCCTTTAAAATAAAAAGGAGGTGTAACGTTCATAAGGATCTAGTTGCAAATGTGTGTCGTCCGGTTGTAAAATCGTAGAAAAAATACCGAGTACTCTCACTTTCGGAAGAACATCTTTGTATAGATTGATTCTTCCTGTGAACACTAAGGTAAATTACCAGATACACCCATTAGGTCTTATTAGAGCGGTAACGTCCTAATTGTAAGTGTTGATGTTTTAAGGAAGTGGTACATCCCATTGTCAGTGTGTAAAACCCCTAATCCTGGCTCTATAGAAACACCTGGCAATGAGTTGTTTGAGATAAATAAATAATGAATGTAATTTAACTTCAGCGAGTCAGTACAGGGTGAGCAACTCTGGGGTACCTGACGTCGGGTGGTCTGAGGAGGTAGGTACCCTAAAAGGTCCGTTATCAAGACCTCACCTAACGGTAAAGGAAGAGGTCCCCTGGAAGAGTTGGGTCCCTAGCTTGGGCCCAGAGGGTGTAACATCTGTCTATGAAATGGCAGACTCGGTGGTCCCTACTGAAAGTAATACTTTCGGAATTATAGAAGTCCACTCTTTTAGTATCGGGATAAATCGTCATAAAAAAATGTACACATTCTGTAATTCGTCCATTACACAAAAAGTAAAAGTGACTATTCTTTAAATATTTACCTTACCTTAAACGGTTTTACATACGAAAGTGAGAGACAGTTTATACGTCTCTTCAATTTTTTTAAGATCAAACATAAACCTGTTATATCATCGTTATAAAACTAAATATAAAAGACAACAAAGTAATTTTAGAAGTATCTTTGTTCCTAAACTTAACTTCGATGTAAAAAAAAAAAAAACTTTAGTTTCATAGATACCTATCCCTCTTCGAAAAACCTACGTCACTAAATTATGTAGTAAAATATATAAGATCTTTCGTACTGTCAATTATTCTAGACTGTTTTAGTAGAGATATGAACATAATGAAAGGGTGTCGATGACATTGTCTAATTTCATTTGACTCACCAAATCTTCATGTTTTTACATAAGAGAGTAACAAGACCTCCATTCTTCAAGTTTTGGTTCTGTGACTATCGTGGTACGAAGTAGTCTTCCGAGATCCTTTATCTGAAAGGAACGGAGAAGGATCGAACAACCAACAGGTGTTAAGAACTAAAAAGGGACTAAATATTTATGTATTAAGATTAGAGATGGACAGTAGTGTTCCATAAGAATATTCCCTTTGTCAGCGACCTAAATCTCGGACGAGATTAGGTCATTGTCTCTTCCGTTACCGTAGGGTGAGGTCATGAGAACGAACCTTTTAGGGTACCTACCTCCTCGGAACACCCGACGTCAGGTACCCCAGCGTTTCTCAACCTGTACTGACTCGTTGAAGGGAAAGTGAAAAGTGAAAGTACGTAACCTCTTCCTTTACCGTTGGGTGAGGTCACAAGAACGGACCTCTTAGGGTCCCTGCCCCCTCGGACCACCCGACGGTAGATACCCCAGCGTGTCTCAGTCTGTGCTGACTTCGCTGAATCGTCGTCGTCGTCGTCGATTAGGTCATTTTCTTACCTCCGACTATAAAAAATTCTATGGTTTTTTTTTTTTTTTTTCAAATTGTTTCTCTATCTTCTCAATTTCCTTTTTTGTCTAAATTTCTTTTTTTAATTTAATAAATTACATTAAAAATTTCAGGATGGGTACCGTTAGTCTCTTCCCTTTCTTTATTTTCCTTAGATTCAACCTTTTCTTCTACATTTTGACAGTGACAAACGACTACTGTACTATGACTCTCCCATTGTCCATCCTTCCGGTCCCCAGAGGTTTGTCTCCTTTATCCGACGTTCACAGTCTGTAAAAAAAGAGAGAGAGAACTCGTCGTCCTCCTTTGTTTAATCATAATTAAAAAAAGGGGAAGAGATGTGTTTAAATTTTTCTCAAAAGAGAACTTTAAGACACAACGGTATTACTGTGGAGCAAGGTGGACTTGAATTGAAAAGAGTTTGGAACTCGATTGGTTATGTAAAAAGAATACCTTTACAAACAGAATTCGATATAATTACATGATACGTGAATGGGATCTGAGACAGAAGTTCAACCAAGGTAGATTTCCGAGTCCAAATCCGAGTCTTGACTGAACTGTTTGGTCAGACAATATGAGTATGTAACAAGAGGATTAGATACAATTACTTTGATAAACATACCATTAGACGGAAAGAAGTTCTAAAAACTCTGTAAAGGAAAGAAATTAATCGTCTGACGATCATCGATATACTGTAGGTCGATTTCTGATCGTCCCCCCGTGAGAAAGACGGGGTAGACTACAGATACAGTCTTCGAAAGAGACAAAGAAAATATGAAATTATTTTGAAATAATGTTTTTTCGAGACTCGCTAGTTCGGGGCCTAACTTAAGAAGAGGAGACCTCCGATTCTTAGGACCGTAGAAAGTACCAAATCATTGTTGGTAAGTTATAATATGTATCTTTTAAGATTTCTACAATGGTCTTTTAGTCGTATAGAGTAGTCACTTAGTCATTTCAGTGTTCTATGTTTTAATTTTGTTTCTTTAGAGAACGTAAGGGTATGTGATTGTTACTTTCTAGTCTTTCTCTTTAATTCCCTTGTTAGGGTAAATAATAGTGTAACTTTTCTTATTTTATAGATCCTTATTTGGATTGATAACTAGGTTCTTAGGTGGACGTTACGTCCTCTCGGGACAAGTTAAGGACCCAACCCTTCTAGGGGACCTCCTCTCGTACCGTTGGGTGAGGTTATAAGAACGGACCTCTTAGGGGTACCTGTCTTCTCGGACTGTCCGATGTACCTCAGTGTTTCTCAGTCTGTGCTGACTCACTGATTCGTGTCGTATACCTCTGTCTTCTAAACATAAGATTTTTGATATGCTATGACTATTTTTAGTTTCTACTGTGTTTTTCTACAAACACAGTATGTGGTTCGAAAATCTAGGTTTTTTGGTTAAACAGTTTTTACATCAAGGGTTTCATCAGATGTCTAAGTTACGTTAACAATTAATAATTACCGTAAAAAGTGTCTTGACCTCGTTTTTAAAATGATAAACTACTTTTGTGTTTTCTAGAGTTTATTGGTTTCGTTAGAACTTTGTCTTTTTACGTCGACCTCCTTAGTCCAAGAACTGAAGTCCTTTCGATGTCATTAGTTTATCATACCATGACCGCGCGTGTGTGTGTGTTTGTCTTTGTATCTAGTTATCTTCTCCTATATTTCAGGTCTCCATTTGAGTGTGTGGATACAAGTACGTTAGATACTGTTACCTCCTCTCTGATATGTTACCTCTTTTATTCAGATAAATTATTCTCCACGACCCTTTTGACCTATCCACGTACTTTTTCTTACTGTAATCTCGTGAGAGAATGGTGGTATGTGTGTGTTTTTTTTGAGTTTTACCTAATTTCTGGATTTACATTCCGACCTATGAGATTTTCAGAATCTCCTTTTGTATGCGTCTTGTGAGAAACTGTTTTTAACATCGTTCTAGAAAAAGTTAGGTGGAAGATCTTATTATGTTTATTTTAAAAATTTTTATTTGTTTACCCTAGGTTAATTTGAAATTTCGAGAAAAAGTCGTTTCCTTTAGTGTGTTTTGTGTTTTTGTGTTAGGAGTTTTTACCCTATTTTATAAACGTATACTTCTTTGGTTCTTCCCTAAATAGAGGTTTTATATGTTTGTCGAATACGTCAAGTCGTAGTCTTTTCGTTTGTTAGGTTAGTTTTTTACCCGTCTTCTGAATCTGTCAAGAGGTTTCTTCTGTATATCTACCGATTTTTCGTGTACTTTTCTACGAAGTGCAGCGATTAATAATATATTTTTAATTTATGTTTAGTGTTATATCATGTTTAGTTTTCATATTATTCTATAGTGGAGTGTGACCAGTATTGTTGTTAGTAGTTTTTTAAATGTCTGTTATTTGTGACCTCACTCACACCTCTTTTCCCTTGGGAGGATGTGACGACCATCCTTACATTTGACGACGTCGGTGATACCTCTTGTCATACCTCTAAGGAATTTTTCGATTTTTATCTCAAAAGTATAATAGGTCGTTAGACTGAGGAGCTGTAAATGGACCTTTTTTTTGTGTTAAGTTTTTCTAAGTACGTAGGGTTATAAGTGACATCGTCATAAATGTTCTCGGTCCTGTACCTTCGTTGGATTTACAGGCTGCTGTCTCCTTATCTATTTCTTTTCCACGATGTATATATGTGACCTTATGATGAGTCAGTATATTTTTTTATGGGTTTATTAAGGTAAACGTCGTTGTACCTACTTGAATCTCTAAGAATATGACCTTCATACTCTTCATCCATTCAGTCTGTCTCTTGCTGTTCCTAGTACAGTATAGTGAATATACAGCTTAGATTTTTATTACCTCAATAAAAATTTACTTGAATAAAAGTTTCGTCTTCATCTTAGTGTCTATATCTTCTGTTTGAGTCCCAATGGTCCCCTAATTTTCCTCACTATTTAACCCTTAAACACCAACTGTATATACGTGATGAGTCAAGTCAAGTCAGCGAGTCAGGACAGGCTGAGAAACGCTGGGGTACTTAGCGTCGTGCGGTCCGGAGGGACCGGTAGTGGTAGAGGGCCTCAAGTGAGTCTGAGTGCAGGTAGCTCAGTCACTACGGTAGGTCGGTAGAGTAGGAGCCAGCAGGGGAAGAGAAGGACGAGGGTTAGGGAGGGTCGTAGTCTCAGAAAAGGTTACTCAGTTGAGAAGCGTAGTCCACCGGTTTCATGACCTCAAAGTCGAAGTCGTAGTAAGGAAGGTTTCTTTAGGGTCCCGACTAGAGGAAGTCTTACCTGACCAACCTAGAGGAACGTCAGGTTCCCTGAGAGTTCTCAGAAGAGGTTGTGGTGTCAAGTTTTCGTAGTTAAGAAACCACGAGTCGGAAGAAGTGTCAGGTTGAGAGTGTAGGTATGTACTGGTATCCTTTTTGGTATCGGAACTGATCTGCTTGGAATCAGCCGTTTCATTACAGAGACGAAAAGTTATACGATAGATCCAACCAGTATTGAAAAGAAGGTTCTTCATTCGTAGAAAATTAAAGTACCGACGTTAGTGGTAGACGTCACTAAAATCTCGGGTCTTTTTATTTTAGACTGTGGCAAAAGTCACAAAGGGGTAGATAAAGGGTACTTCACTACCCTGACCTACGGTACTAGAAGCAAAAGACTTACAAAAAGTGAGAGGAGAAAGTGAAAGTAGTTCTCCGAAAAATCAAGGAGAAGGGAAATACGGCATTCCCACCACAGTAGACGTATAGACTCCAATAACTATAAAGAGGACCGTTAGAACTAAGGTCGAACATAAAGAAGGTCAGGTCACAAAGAGTACTACATGAGACGTATCTTCAATTTATTCGTCCCACTGTTATATGTCGGAACTGCATGAGGAAAAGGATAAACCTTGGTCAGACAAAAAGGTACAGGTCAAGATTGACAACGAAGGACTGAACGTATGTCTAAAGAGTTCTCCGTCCAGTCCACCAGAACATAAGGGTAGAGAAAGTCTTAAAAGGTGTCAAATAAATAAAGTGGTATAAAAACCGTTGTAACGAATGTTATCGATTCTTTACCTTTGTCGAATACATAGATGACTGACTACTTACTTATACCTTCTTTACGATACATTGAGATCACACGACTACCTACAACTGACTTGAATAACAGTATGAGAAAGTGTTATACATGTATATAGTTTAGTAATACAACATATGGATTTCGATTATTTAAAAGTACAGTTAATATAGTTATTTAAAAAATTTATTTTTTATCCGTTCCACACATCAATACATTAAATGTCCCAAGTCAACGTGTCAAGTCCTTTTATGTTTAATTTCGTCGTTATTCTATATTAAAGTGTGAGTAGTCATATTATTTTTGTGTCTTCAAACAAATGTCGTTCATAACAACTCTTTATATATGATAGGATTGGTCTAATGTTCTCATAATTACTATTTTTTTATTACAAATCTGTTCTAGTAACAGTTCAACTACACTTTATGGTAATAGTAGTAGTAGTAGTATAATTTAAAAGTCATAACGTTGTTTACAATTAACTCTTAAATACTACAGAAGTCAAAAGACAACTCGAAAAGTACCTAATAGAGTAAATACTGAGTTTTTAAAGATATTAATAATAATACGTTTATTTACTTATTTTTAATATAAGTTAATTGGAAAATACAAATCAAGTTACAATTATAAATATATTTATACAGATTACTCTTTATTTGAGATTGTATTAATAAAAATACCGATACTAAGAGTAACCACGGAACATTCTAAATTATATGTAATTTAGGTTTATTTATATATGGACGATTTAATGTATTTTACACTCTAAAAGATTTCGATTCGTTGTATTTACGTTAAAAGATTACAAAGGTAATTTAACAAGTCATATCACCGTAAGAATTCCTTTACTTCAGAGAAAGAAACTTCGTCAACGACTTATGATATATATATACATATATATATGTGTGTGTATATATAATTATAGTGTACAATATTTATATACAACATGTTTATATGTTATATTACATATAATATATATTGTTTTGAAGTACTTTTTGTAAGTACTGTTATTTTATTTCATTAAGTGTAAGACCAGACGTTAGACTTTTTAAATTTAGAATATATTTATGTAATCTGAAGGGACCACCGAGTCTACCATTTCGTATACAGATGTTACACCCTCTGGACCCAAGTTAGGGACCCAGTCCTTCTAGGGGACCTCTTCCTTTACCGTTAGGTGAGTTCATGATAACGGACCTTTTAGGGTACCGTCTCCTCGGACCATCCGATGTCAGGTACCCCAGCGTTTTATATTTATGTAATATAATACACCAATCGTAAGTGTTTTTTTCCTAAGGGAAAGATTCCATCTTATGTACATCGTTGAAAATAGATGTATGTACACTATTATTTATTATAGACTGAATTAAATGATTAAGTATTCCTCACAAGAATAGTAGTCTTTATGTACCTCCCTTTATTTAAATCACTTGGTCTTAAAGGAAGTTTTATTTTAAGGTACTGTCGTAATAAACATCTTCATCCTCCAAATAGAATGATTTCCATAATTCTTGTGGTAGCGTGAAAGTTGATGTACGGAAGTTGATTATTCGTACCACGGATATAACAAAAAAAGAAAAACCAAAGTTCGGAGTCTTTGGTGTAATCGATTAAATTGTTTCTGTTTTAAATCAACTTCCTTTCCCCAAAGAATATCTCCGTTTTCTCATTAACGATATAGTTCGAGTCCCGTCCAAGTCCGAAGGTCTGTCATTTTCTACTAAAAGAGTCCTTGGTTATAACTGTATTTAACCGGATTCTCGTTTTAAAATCTTCTCCGTCCGGTCAACGGACTTAGACTAAATCCACAAGTGTAGGACTTTCTACTTCCGATCCTGTGTAACTTTATCTAGTAGATTAAATTATTACACTTACATTTATTTCCCATTACTAATGATACACCTGATTCCTTTGTTTACGGATGATAATGAATCTTCTCACGTACTTCTCTCTTATGTCCATATTGTTGTGACTTAATCATTAAATAGTATGTCATTAGATCACCTTACCTCGTACCGTTTGGTTGGTAATAAGAATTTCTTGAAAGATATAAAGTATAAACTATTTATGTGTTTCCGTAAGTAACTCTTTAATTAGAGTCTCATTATTTCCACTTGTAAATATTCAGTTATTTTTTATTTTCGACCACCAAACGTAAAAAACTTCCGGTTTTAGGTACAAAGACCCCATCCGTCCTAAAATTTTTTAATGTAAGAAGGTTCAAATTGAAATAAGATAATATAAAGAGACCACAATCGTGTGAAGGTCGTCGAAAGGTAGTAATACAGTCTCATCATGAAGTATTATAAAAAGTGTAAAAGACGGAGTATGTAGTTTGAAATCTTAAAATAGGTATTCCGTCTCGACAGTGAGACATTTTAAAAATCGTTACAAGAGTAAAAATAGACTGTAGATCTTTATGGATTTCATTATTTTTTAGTAAAAATGGAGTATAAACGAAACCAAAAGTAAGACAGGGACAGTCAGATATATGTCGTATCGTTCTGTTCTAAATATATTGTAGTAAAACCCACAAGATCTTAGTCTCTTTCTTAGGAGTGAAGTCGACCCACAAAAGAAAAAAGGGGTGTCTTAAAGTATATTTTTATATTTTAGATATGAATTTTATTATGATACGAAAGGAATTTCGAAATAGAAAACGTTACTAGTGATTCAAAACGTTATGTGTATATATATACTACTAAATATATATTTTACAAGTTGTTGATGTTCCTTCCTTTTTTAACGACTCTTACAGTAATAAGATTACTTTTGTAATCTTTTAACGAAAATACGACGAATCATAACAGAGTGTCAAAAACTGATGTCCTATCAATTTTTATACTTAAAATTGTTTGTAAGTTCAAAGTTAAGTAAGACTCTTACGTCTGATTCGTGATTTTATTCTAGGAATAAACGTTTGTTGAATAAAAGGATTCACCAAATTGTAGTTTTACATTCCAAATTGTAAATTTTCACATCTAAGTTGGGAGTTGTACAAATTGCAGTTACATATTTTGTGACGTTAATAACTTTTTATCGGTACATCAAATCACTCGTGAACAAATCAACGAGTCAGTACAGACTAAGGAACGCTAGGTACCTGACGTCGTACGGTCCGAAGGTACAGGAATTGGTAGAGGGTCTCAAACGAGTTTAAGTAGAGGTGGTTCAGTCACTACGGTAGATTGGAAGAGTAGGGAGACAGTAGGTGTATGATCATTCGTGAGTCATTCATACACGGTTTATATGGTAGTTTATATTATTTAATTACCTAGGAGTTTATTCTACTCTTTACTAAGTAAAAGAACAAATTATAACTCCTTTGACTCCGAATCCTTCCGATTGGTTAAATAGGTTCGAGTAGTCGAACCGTCCATCACCTGGACTGTAAACTAGGGTCATGATTATGAGACGACAGGAGAAGAGTGTGTCACCGAAGTAACATGTTTTTGGTTTCTTACTATCTTATTTTTATAAGGTCACATAAAATTAGTTCATATATAAAGAGTATCAGTACTGAAGTATTACCCCTGTTTTTTCCTACTATGTCTACTAGATTAATTAGTAAGGTGAGTTAGAAAAAATTAATTAACTTAAAAATAACTTCCTATTAACGAAATATTTTATAACCAAAAACAGTTTGGAGTTGTACTTAGTCGGTATCCATATGTATGTAGGGGAGGGAGGAGTTGGGGAAGAGTAGAGGGAGGGGTAAAGTGGGGAGGTCCAACTGTGTCTCAAGGACAAACTCAAAGGACTTGGTATATCGTTTGAGGGAAGTCGGTAGATAAAATGTGTGCCATTACATTCAAAGATACAATGAGAAAGGTATGTAGAGTGGGAGAGGAGGGGAGAGGGGTACAGGTATTCGGACAAGAGATACAGAGAAAGAGATGACGACGGGACACTTATTTAAGAAGTCATGGTAAAAAGATCTAGGGTATATATACGTAATTTTATGTTATAAAGAAAGAGAAAGACTGAATGAAGTGAGACATATTATCCAAGATTCAAATAAGTGAAGTAATCTTGACTGAGTTTCTACAAAGAAAAATACAGTCTCATTATTTTCTACGAATGAGGAATCTTCTTTTCAATACTGGTTGGATCTATCATATAAGTTTTCCTCTCTGTAATGAAACGGCTGATTCCAGACAGATCAGTTCCGATACCAAAAAGGACACCAGTACATACCTACACTCTCAACCTGACACTTCTTCCGACTCGTGGCTTCTTAACTACGAAAACTTGACACCACAACCTCTTCTGAGAACTTTCAGGGAACCTGACGTTCCTCTAGGTTGGTCAGGTAAGACTTCTTCTAGTTAGGACCCTAAAGAAACCTTCCTTACTACGAATTCGACTTTGAGGTCATGAAACCGGTGGAGTATGCTTCGCAACTGAGTAACCTTTTCTAAGACTACGACCCTCCCTAACCCCCGTCCTCCTCTTCCCCTGCTGTCTCCTCCTCTACCGACCTACCGTAGTGCCTGAGCTACCTACACTCAGACTCACTTGAGACCCTCAACCACTACCCGTCCCTCCGGACCGCACGACGTTAAGTACCCCAGCGTTTCTCAGTCTGTGCTGACTCGTTGACTTGACTTGACTTGACTTACAAGACAACGGATATACATGGTGATGAAGAAATAGGTAAGTAGACAGTCACTTGTAGATCCAACAAAAGTACAAGATTGATAACATTTATCACGATGTTAATTGTTACCCTATGGACACAGAAAAAGTTAAAACCAAAGGAGTCCCATAGGGCTCACCCCAACGACCCAGTATTCCACCAAAATAAGGATCAAAAAATTCCTTAGAGGTATGACAGAAGGTGTCACCGACCTAGTTAAATGTAAGGGTGGTTATCACGTTCTCGTAAAGGAAAAGAGGTGTGGGAGAGGTCGTAAATAAAAACGTCTGTAAAACAACTACCGGTAAGACTGGTCACATTTGGTAACACCAAAAAAATAAAAAATAATAAAAATGAAATAAAATGAAATGTTATGACATAACCAAAACGGTATGTAACTGTACTTAGGTGGTACCCACATGTACGCAAGGGTTTGTACTTAGGGAGAGGGTGGAGGGAGGGGTATAGTAGAGAGACCCAGTAGGGACACGTGGTCGGGGTTCGTAGGACATAGGACGTAGCCTGTATTTAACCGCTAAGTAAAGAATGTACTATCATATGTACAAAGTTAACGGTAAGAGGGTCTAGTAGGGTGGGAGAGGGAGAGGGAGTCTCAAGTTTTCAGGCGAGATGTGTAGACATAGAGAAAACGACAGAACGTATGTCCCAGTAGTAATGGTAGAAAGATTTAAGGTATATATACGCAATCATATGACATAACCACAAAAAGAAAGACCGAATGAAGTGAGACATATTAGCCGAGGTCAAAATAGGTGGAGTAATCTTGACTAAGTTTACATAAGGAAAATTACCGACTCATTATGAGGTAACACATATACATGGTGTCGAAAGACTAGGTAAGTAGACGACTACCTGTAGATCCAACAAAGGTACAGGACCGATAATATTTGTCACGACGCTACTTGTGACCCTATGTACACAGAGAAAGATAAGACCAAAGGAGTCACACATACGGGTCGTCACCCTAACGACCCAGTATTCCGTCGAGATAAACGTTAAAAATTTCCTTAGAGGTGTGACAAGAGGTTTCACCGACATGATCAAACGTAAGGGTGGTTGTCACATTCTCCCAAGGGAAAAGAGGTGTGGGAGAGGTCGTAAATAACGAACGTCTAAAAACCTAGTGTCGGTAAGACTGACCACACTTCACCATGGAGTGACACCAAAACTAAACGTAAAGAGATTATTACTCACTACAACTCGTAGAAAAGTACACAAACAATCTATAGACATACAGAAGAAACCTCTTTACAGACAAATCCAAATAAAAAAGAGGTGAAAAACTAACCCAACAAACAAAAAGACCGTAATTCAACATACTCGACGAACATATAAAACCTTTAATTAGGAAACAGTCAACAAAGTAAACGATAATAAAGGAGGGTATGACAGAAAAGTGGAACGAATATCAAAGGAAACGATACGTTTTCTAAAATTCAAATTAGTCCAGGGTGAAAAAATGAAAACAAAAATAAAGACAATGAGATCCTTCACCTAGTATCTCCTAGAAGGAAACTAAATACAGTAGTTCACAAGACGGATAGAAAAGGTTCTCAAAATATCAAAGACCAGAATATAAATCCAGAAATTAGGTAAAACTCGAATAGAAACACACACCATAATCCTGCAAAAGATTAAAGTAAGAAACCCTACATTGACAGGTCTAAAGGGTCGTGGTAAATAACTTCTCAGACAGAAACGGGGTAACATATAAGACTGGAGGAAACAGTTTTTATTCCATGGGTCTCCATGTACCCAAATAAAGATCCGAAATCTATAAAAAGGTAAACAGATATAAAGACAAAAACACGTCATAGTATACCAGAACTCTTGACATAGAAACATCATATTAGACTTCAGTCCTTCCAACTAAGGAGGTCGAGGTAAGAAGAAAGAGTCCTGACGAAACCGATAAACCCCAGAAAACACAAAGGTACACTTAACACTTTTAAAAAACAAGATCAAGACACTTTTTACGATAACCATTAAACTATCCCTAGTGTAACTTCGACATCCAACGTAAACCACCATATCAGTGAAAGTGTTATAACTAAGAAGGATGGGTCCTTGTACCTTATAGAGAGGTAGACAAATACAGTAGAAACTAAAGAAAGAAGTAACAGAATATTAAAAGACACACGTCAAGAAAACAGAGGGATCCATTCAAATGAGGATCTATAAATTAAGGAAAACAACGTTACTATTTACATTAACTAAGGAATTAAAGAGACTAAAAAGTAACAATCATATGTCTTTACGTTCACTAAAGACACATAACTAAAACATAGAACTTTGAGACGATTTAAGTGACTACGTGAGATCATTAAAAGACTATGATATAAATCCCAAAAGATACATGTCATAGTACAGTAGACGTTTGTTACTCTCGACATGAAGAAAAGGTTAGACCTAAGGAAAATAAAGAAAAAGAAGACACTAACGACATCGATACTGAAGGTCTTGATACAACTCATTATCACCACTTTCACCTGTGGGAATAGAACAAGGACTAGAATCCCCTCTTTCAAAAAAAAAAAAAAAAAAAGTGGTAACTCTTATTACAAAAGACATCCGAATAGTACATACCGGAAATGATACAACTCCATCCAAGGGAGATACGGGTAAAAGCTTGTCAAAATTAGTATTTACTTACGACTTAAAACAGTTTCCGAAAAAGACGTAGATAACTCTAATAATGTACCAAAAATAGAAAGTGAAACAATTATACCACATAGTGTAACTAACTTATATTACTTCTTAGGAACGTAAGGACTTTATTTTGGGTGGAACTAGTAGCACATACTCGAAAAACTACACAACGACTTAACAACCGATTTTAAAACAACTCCTAAAAACGTAGATACAAGTAGTTACTATAACCGGAGATCAAAAGAAAAAGACACAACAGAAACGGACCAAAACCATAGTGCCACTACCACCGAAACATCTTACTCACACCTTCACAAGGAAGGAGACGTTAATAAACTTTGTTAAAATCTTCCTACCCGTAATCGAGAAGAGGGACTATCGAGTCAACCATTTCTTAGACGGACGTTACGTCCTCTGGGACCAAGTTAAGGACCCAACCCTTATAGGGGACCTCTTCCCTATCCGATGGTCGAGGTCACAAGAACCAAAAGAGAATACCGAGTCGACCATTTCTTAGGCGGAAGTTACACCCTCTGGATCCAAGTTAGGAACCCAACCCTTCTAGACCTCTTCCCTTTCCGATGGGTGAGGTCATATGACCGGACCACTTAAAGTACCAGTCAGACACCCCAGCGTTTCTCAACCTACACTGACTCACTGAATTTGAAAGTGAAAAGTATAGAAAATATCTTAAGAGGACACTTCGGTCGACTAGGACCCGAAAGCAAAAAATCCTCTAAAAACGAGTGTCTAAGTCAAAGTCACAAAGATTTACCCAATAAGTATTAAAGATAAAGAAGGACCAAGTCGGAGTCGTCTAACTTGTAAAGATTCTTAGACAGGTAAAGAAGGTCCCATAGGTAAAATAACGGTATATCAACAAGTATTATCAGAGAATATTAAGAAACATAAAGACGTTACAGACAACATTGACGAAAAAGTAAAGATTTAAACAACTAAACTAAGAAAGAAAAAAAGAACTACTCAGACCGATTTCTAAACAGTTAAAACAAATAGAAGAGTTTCTAGGACGAAAATCAAAATAATTAAAAAGGATAACAAAGAAAGTAAAAAACAAAAAGTAAATAACGACGAAACTATAAATACTAAATAAAGGAAGATGATCAAACCCCCAAAGAAACAAGAAGAAAAAGGTCAACAAAATCCACATTTCAATCCAACAGATAAACTACAAAAAGAACAAAGAACTCCATCCTAACATAACGATATTTCAAGGGAGGATCTTGACGAAAACGATGTACGGTTCTCAAAACTCAACAGTACAAAAGTAACAGTAAACAAGGACCTTTACAAAACTAAAGGGAAAACTAAAGAAGTCACTGGACAACAAAAAATCTTTGTATAACAAATCAGAGGTACACAAACACAAAGAATGTCAAAAAGGGAAAAGAACGTTAACTATCGAACAGAGTATCATAACACCAGTCTCTTCTACGATCTATACTATAGTTAAAAGAATTTAAATGACTCCAAAATAAACACTGGGTTCTACACCAGATTAGACCTCTTACAAGGTACACGTGAGTTCTTCTTCCACATAAGAAGACGTAAACCTACCTTACAGGACTTCTATAGTCACTCTAGGTAGAGGAGATTACATAGTAAATTCTGAACACAAAGGATACAAAAAGAGACCCTCAAAATATCAAAGACCAGAATCTGCAAATCTAGAAATTAGGTAAAAATAAAATAAAAACACATACCACAATCTTTCACAAGATCAAAGTAAGAAAATGTTCACCAACTGGTCAAAAGGTTCGTGGTGAACAATTTCTCTAACAGAAAAGAGGTAACATATAAGAACGGAGGAAACAACTTCTATTCCACAGGTATCCACGTACCTAAATAGAGATCCGAAAGACAAAACAAGGAAACTAGATATAAAGACAGTAACACGGTCATGGTGTGACAGAACTACTGACACCGAAACATCATCTCGGATTTCAGTCCGTCCAACTAAGGAGGTCAAGGTAAGAAGAAAGAGTTCTAACGAAACCCGTATTGTGGCTCCTTTGGTTTTAACTTTCTCTGTCCACATGGGGTTACAAGTAACGTCGTGACAAATATTATCGGTCCTGTGCCTTCGTTGGATCTACAGGTAGTCGTCTGCTTATCTATTCTTTCGACACCATGTATATGTGTTACGTTATAATAAGTCGATAATTTTTCTTATGTAAACTTAGTCAAGATTACTCCACCTACTTTGGCCTCGGATAATATGTCTCACTTCGCTCTTTCTTTTTGTGGTTATGTCATATGATTGTGTATATATACCTTAAATCTTTCTACCATTGCTATTGGGATATACGTTCTGTCGTTTTCTCTGTGTCTACATATCTTGTCAAAAAACCTGAGACACCCTCTCCCGCTCCCACCCTACTAAACCCTCTTACCGTAACTTTGTACATATTATAGTATGTACTTTACTTAGCGGTCAGGTCCAAGTTACACACTCTGTCCCACGATCTCCGACCACGTGACCCTACTGGGTCTCCCTACCCTACCCCTCCCTTCACCCTCCCCCCAAGTCCTACCCCTTGTGTACATGTGGGTACCACCTAAGTACAGTTACCTACCATTTTGGTGATGTTATAACATTTCATTGATCGGAGGTTAATTTTATTTATTTAAGTAATTTTTCTTTCTGAACACAAAGGAACAATTAAAACAAAACTACTAGACAGGTAACCAAACTCACCCTACAATTTCAGAGGATAAAAATGTCAACTGAAGAGGAAAATACAGATAATTACAAACAGAATACATAACTCCACACGGATACAACCCACGTTTCAACGTATCTATAAATGTTAACAAAACAGAAGGAGAACCTAACTAGGGAACTAGTAATACATCACAGGAAGGAATAGAGAACATTAGAAGAAATAAAATTCCAGATAAAACAGACTATACTCCTAACGATACGGGTTGTATCTCCGTTTACAAATATTGTTGTTATTTTTTACACTGACTCTTTTTTTTTTACGAGTTTTCGAATTTATCTAAAGTATCACGGTTATTTTAATTGTTGATGTTGTCCCCGGTTTTTTTTCTTTTTTCAGGTTTTCTTAGATGTCTTGTTCAATTTTGTTCCTTATTATTTACAAAAAGAACTCAGTGACGACAGTTCTCAGGAAAGGGAGCGACCCTCAGTATCAGGTGGAGTGGAGAGATCCTACGGGAGGTCGTCACACGAGTAGAGAGCTGGACAACACCCCCGTCGAGTCTATGATTAGACTAGGATGTAGACACACAAGAACGGAGGTTACAGGTGTCGATAGTCTTGATTACGTAAAAGAAAACACCCTCGAGAGTTACACGAAAATATATAAGGTATCTGTGTCTCAGACGGATCAACTAACACACGTAAATTAGACGTCGAACATGTCGACCACCCTTCCAAAACCCAAAAGAAGGAATGGACGTGACGGGGACCCAAAGTCGATACCAAAATAAAGATGGAGACGTACACCCAGTAGGTGACCCCAAACGAAGACTCCGACGGGACCTCCTGAACCCAAACGGGGATACTCCCGGTCCACACCTCCACCATGTCGACGGACCCAGGGTCCCCAAGACCGTTGTGGTCAATGAGTGCCTACAACCGTCGATCCCGTCGTCCTTTATATCACGAGATCTTCCCATACTGTTGGTCATAACCGTTTATCCGAGGTCATAAGAACGGATCTCTTGGGGAGACTGTCTCTTCGGACCGTCCGTTGTCAGATGTCCCAGTGTTCTCAACCTGTACTAACTTCGCTGAGACACGCGTATCTGCGTTCTGCAAAAAACGAACACCGTCAAGACGGGGTCATTCTCAACTAGTACTTTCACCGTGTCGACGAACCGAACGTCCCTGGGACCACCGTGGTTCACACGTCCCTGAATTGACGGAGGTGGTGTCCTAAATACCGGGAGAGTCTCAGAAAAAAGTTCGGAGAACATCAACCGTTAGTCTTCCGGAGAAACCTGTCAGAAAGAGAAATCGAGACGGACAAGTCCGTGAATCTCCCGAGGAAACGGACCCCAAAAAGAGACAACAAACCACACAGTCCGTGTATCTCCCCTTGAGGGACCGACCCCAGGATGAGACATCAAGGTGCACAGTCCGTGAGAGACCCGATCGGAGAGATAACAAGTCGACGACTACGACCGCACACCCCCCTCTCTCCGATACCACTACCGAGGTGGGGGATGCACACTGAGTCGTCATAGTGGAACGAAGGTACCGACGGGTTAAAAGGAGATATCCGTGAAGGGTGGTGTTAGAGGAGGGAGTACGTGGGAGCTAAGCAGAGAGGTGTCAGTTGTCGTCGGGAACGGGACCCTACCGAGGTGTTAGGGATTTAAGGTCGAGGGTCGACGACACGGAAGGTCCCCTGGACGTAGGGACAGGACCCATACATCCCGACCCCGTTCCTGACAGACTAAGAGTAACGTAATCCGACGGTGTCTAGTCGACAAAGTGAAAGTCGGAATTTACAAAGACGAGACTGAGTCTGTTAACGGGGCTACACTCCTTGTCTGGAGACTTACCAGGAAATACCTCTACTTGATCTTTTACCTCAAAACCTATAAGTGATATATGTATTAGAGTGAGTATTAGAATTATTGACCTGTTGAATTATTGACCGTTTTCTTTATAAAGTGAAAACTATAAAACGACCACTCTTTTTGTTTGTATATAACGAGGGTTACACTACCTAAACTCTGTACCTAGATTGTCGTTAATTTTTTTTTTTTTTTGATAGGAGAAAAAAGGTACGAAAAAGTTGAAATAGTTAATTATGGTTTAGAGTCCACGCTCATTCCGTCCTTAGATGTAAAAATTCACGACGACGATTCAGAGAAGTCAGCACAGGTTGAGACACGTTGGGGTATCTACCGTCGGGTGGTCCGAGGTAATCCAAGAAACGTTATATTAGATGGATACCGAGAGATCTGTGTAATAGCGAAGGATTACGTTACTGTAGGTGAGTCTGTAAAGACCTTCTTAGAAACATCCCCGGTTCTTTTTTCCAAGTAAGAAAAGAATAACACAAATAAAACAGAAATAGATGAATAGTTTGACCACTTGAAAAGCACGAAAGGACAGGATCATAGAACTAAGGACTTGGAAACTAAGGACTTGGAAACTAAGGACTAGTATTCTAGTAGTGACTGTGAACCATGAGACTCAGTTTAAAGTCTAAGACGGTAGTTTAGGGATGAAATGTTGAAACCAGAAGACTAGAAAACCTACGTTACTTCCTACTTACCTCTCTCATCGTAACTTTGTATGTGTAATTGTGTACATTTTAATCTATCAGTCACATTTAAACGATATACTACATGCCCCGATCTTAAGTCAAAAGACACTGTTGAGTTTCCCCATTCTATCCCACTCTCCACCTTACCTCCGAACTCTGTCTCCCCTGTTTACATAAAAATAAAGACTAAGTACAACTACATACCGTCTTTGGTTGTGTTATGACGTTTCGTTAATAGGAGGTTAATTTTATTTATATAAATTCAATTTTTTTAGAAAAAAAATTTAATTTTTTATTAAGACTCGAACTAGACTTACTAATAGACGGAAGGGTCAAAATTATAAGATACTAAGATCAAAAGTCACCGGTACCATAAGACACTAAGATCAACAGTCACCATAATAATTGTGAACACTTAACCTACATGGATCAAATAAAACTGTTACTATATTCAAAATATTATTAATAATATTAGTTATACAGGACTGGACAAAAACTTGTCGTCTTAAGAAGTCTAAAAAGTAGTCATGGTAAAAAGATTCGGGAGTTTCAGAGACTTCTATAACTTTATTTAAAGGTAGAAATACAAGTCCTGTTGTAGTTTACTTTTCTATTTCCTGTAAAGTCCAACTTGATCAAGATAAACCCCCATTCTGTTTTATAATGTTCAGTCGTTGTCTCTCTAGTTGATGGACGAGTTGAACAACCGTTTTGTTGTTCGAGTGTATTTATATAGGGGTAAGTGATTGTCTTCCAACTTTGAAATTTTTTTTATATATTCGGGAGAAGGGTTTTTCTAATCCTCTTTTTGTCTCTCATTCATGTAGAGATTTTTATCTAAAATTTTTTATTTTATACCTTTATGATACTCAATATTGGAACCACAATAGTTTATATAGTTTCCTCTTTTCTGGAGACTCTACGTTCTCGAATCCGAGTTTTCCCCTCTAGTGTTGACTTTTTTCCCGTTTTTACGTTCCTACTTCTTTTGTTGTCTTCTTTCTGTGTTTTTTCACAATCCTTATGTTTTATGTGATCAATTTTTCTAACATAGACTTTAGAAACGTTTGTACTAAGTTGCTAAACTAAACTAGACGTTCTTTTCTTTACGTTTTTTCGTTTTACCGACAGACTCCTCCGGAATGTTTATCGACACTTTTCTTCTCTTCACTTTTCGTTTCCTTTTTTTCTTTCTATATGGGTAAACTTACGTCTCAAGGTTTCTTATCGTTCCTCTCTATTCTTTCGGAAGGAGTCACTAGTTATGTTTCTTTATCTCCTTTTGTTATCTTATCCTTTCTGATCTCTAGGGCAGTTCTTTTAATCTCTATGGTTCCCTTGTAAAGTATGTTTCTACTCGAGTTATTTCCTGTCTTTACCATACCTGGATTGTCTTCGTCTTCTATAATTCTTCTCCACCGTTCTTATGTGTCTTCTTGTCATGTTTTTTCTAGATGTACTGGGTCTATTAGTGTTACCACACTAGTGAGTGTGAGTGGATATCGGTCTGTAGGACCTTACACTTCAGTTCACCCGGAATCCTTCCTTGTTTCGATCACCTCCACTACCTTAAGGTCACCTCGATAAAGTTTAGGATTTTATTTCACGACACTTTCACGACGTGAGTTCTACGGTCGTTTAAAGCTTGTAAACCGTTACCGGTGTCCTGACCTTTTTCAGTCAAAAGTAAGGTCAGAGTCTCTTACGAGTTTAATGACGTGTTAACGTGAGTAGAGTGTTCGATCATTTCATTACGAGTTTTGAGAGGTTCGGTCCGAAGTCGTTATACACTTGACACTCGAAGGTCTACAAGTTCGACCAAAATCTTTTCCGTCTCCTTGGTCTCTAGTTTAGCGGTTGTAGGTGACCTAGTAGTTTTTTCGTTCCCTCAAAGTCTTTTTTGTAGATAAAGACGAAATAACTGATACGGTTTCAGAAACTAACACACCTAGTGTTATTTGACACCTTTTAAGACTTTCTCTACCCTTATGTTCTGGTGGACTGGACAGAGAACTCTTTGAACATACGTCCAGTCCTTCGTTGTCAATCTAGACCTGTACCTTGTTGTCTGACCAAGGTTTATCCTTTTCCTCATGCAGTTCCGACATATGACAGTGGGACGAATAAATTGAAGATACGTCTCATGTAGTACTCTTTACGACCTGACCTTCTTCGTGTTCGACCTTAGTTCTAACGGTCCTCTTTATAGTTATTGGAGTCTATACGTCTATTGTGGTGGGAATGCCGTCTTTCACTTGTTGATTTCTCGAAGAACTACTTACTTTCTCCTCTCACTTTTCAACCGAATTTAACGTTGTAAGTCTTTTGATTCTAGTACCGTAGGCCAGGGTAGTGAAGTCTGGTTTATCTACCCCTTTGTCACCTTTGTCTCCGACTCAAATAAAAAACCCTCGAGGTTTTAGTGACGTCTACCTCACTAGTGACTTTTTAGTGAGGTTTTAGTGACACTAACATCGGTACTTTAATTATCTGTGAATGAGGAACCTTCCTTTCAATATTGGTTGTATCTGTCGTATATTTTTTCCTCTCTGTGATGAATCAGTTGCTTCAAGGTAGATCAGTTCCGATACCAAAAAGGTCACCAGTATATGTCTACACTCTCCACCCGATATTTCTTTCGACTCACGGCTTCTTGACTACGAAAACTTGACACCACAACCTCTTCTGTGAGCTCTCAGGAAACCCGACGTTCCTCTAGGTTGGTCAGGTAGGATTTCCTCTCGTCATGACCCACAGGTGACCTCCTTGACTACGATTTCGACTTTGAGGTTATGAAACCGGTGGAGTACACTTCTCAACTGAGTGACCTTTTCTGGGACTACGACCCTCCCTAACCCCCGTCCTCCTCTTCCCCTGCTGTCTCCTACTCTACCGACCTACCGTAGTGGTTGAGCTATCTGTACTTAGAACTCACTTGAGGCCCTCGACCACTGTCTGTCCCTCCGGACCGTACGACGCTAAATACCCCAGTGTTTTTCAGTCTGTGCTGTCTCCCTGACTTGACTTAACTTGACCTGACTTGGACTCTCTTAGTGACTCTTATATCACCTTCTAATTTTCACTAAAATTACTTTATGAGTCATTCTAGTAATTTCTGGTCTCGTACCATAAGATTGAATTGTGTCAATGACTGTCTTCACGTTTGTTAAGTTTTCCTTACTCTCGTCACTTTGACTATGATATCCCTTATTGTCTTTGTGTTTGAATAATTCGGTTTTTGACTCTAATGTTTAATTATTCATAGTTTAAGGACATGATCGTTTTATGACTATATAAATTAATTCTTTTTATGATGATCATAATTTTATTACAAAAGGGAAGTTTCATTAGTAGTCAAGTCAAGTCAGCGAGTCAACACAGACTGAGAAACACTGGCGTACTTAGCGTCGTGTGGTCCGTATCTTATTCTGTTTGATAGTAGACAAATCATTGTCTTTCCTTCGATGTTTCCTTAAAGATTTTTAAAGTCTTGGACTCGATTTGTAAAACTAATACTCCATCCGTGTAAAAAAAAGAAAAATATTCGTTAATTCTTTTCCCCTTTGTTTGATTACAATGTAGTGTTGTTTCGACTTAAGTATTATCCCCAGATTATTAGTACTCAGAACTCTACTATATAGTTGTGAATTCTACCATATTGAAAATCTTCATGTTTCTTTTTGGATCTCTTTATTTTAATTTCACTATTACACCCTTTCTGATTTTTTTTTCAAATTTATCATCTGATTTCACTTGTTCTCTCTGTTATAAAATTGATAATTTGTGTATATTAAATATATTTCATATACAAAAAATATGTCATACATATCCTGATGTTTTTATAGAGAGATTTATACGAGTATTTACGGTAGTCAAGTCAAGTCAGTGAGTCAGCACGGATTGAGAAACGCTGGGGTACATGATGTCGACGGTCCGAAGGGCCAGGTAATGGTTGAGGGTCTTGAACGAGTTTGAGTACAGGTGACTCAGCCACTATGGTAGGTTGGTAGAATAGGAGACAGTAGACGAAGAGGAGGACCGAAGTCAGAAAGGGTCGTAGTCCCAGAAAAGGTCCCTCCGTCAAGAAGTGTAGTCCACCGGTTTCATAACCTCAATTTAGAAGTCGTAGTGAGGAAGGTTACTTATAAGTCCTGACTAAAGGTAATCCTACCTGACCAACCTAGAGGAACGTTAGACTCTCTGAGAGTTCTCAGAAGAGGTTGTGGTGTCGAGTTTTCGTAGTTAAGAAGTACGTATTTACGGTATTATTTAACTTATTTAATTTCATAGAAGTTATAAAGATATATATTATTAACTTCAGATATTTCATACTAAAAAGAACGTACTAAATATCCGTAATTAATATTATGTTTCGTGTTACTGTCAAATTTCTTTGTTATCAATACTAAGATTTCAGATAAAACGTCTTAATTTTCTCGTTTCCTTGATTACATTCCATGTTACAACTTTTATTTCTATTTATTTTCTTGTGAACTTAACAGTCGAGTTTATTATAAAATTTTGATATTATTAATTTCTGCACCTTGACTATTTTATTTATTGTCTAGTCACATCTTTTTGTATATCAAGACCTTTCTTTAGAAGTATTTTTGACTGGGGTACAATTTCCGTATATGTATACGGTTATACATTGAAAATCGACAAAATCTTTATTATACCCTTTCTTACCGATGGATCCTCAATTTTTTTTTTTAGTTCAGTTGTCAAGTAGAATCTTAATTCTGTTCGTTTTTCATTTTGAAACCCCTGTCTTGTATTTTGTGACATCTTGTTTTTGTATTAAATTATACCTTGGCTAGTACTCTTTCAGTTCTAGAAAGTTATGTATTATCGTTTCTTTTTTGTACGTTTTATCACTATTAAAACTGGACTGGAATTTTACGGACATAAATACATAAATAAAATAAAAAATTCCTTAAATATTTCTAAATATTATAATTACAAAATAATTGTAATTTATGGGGCTTATTTCTTATTGTGAAGAAATGTTAATAAAGGTTAAAAAAAAATAGGTTTCTCTGATATATAATATCTATAATACCTATATTTTTTTAGGTAGAAAATGATCGTGGACATAAGGATAGGAAGATTGAATTCCTAGTCGTTTATAGTATGTAAATTATAAATAAGAAAGTTAGGTAAATATGTGTATCCATACGTAAGTTTTTACTAGACTTATAACAAAAACCACATTACAAATTGACGGTGTTCAATTTTCTAGATAGATCGAGTACACTGTAGAACGTCGTAATACAAAGACTTTACATCGGTACAAGATAGACGAGATGTTATAAAGTAGGAATCTAGTACGGGATAGTGTACTTACGGTAATAAGTAAACAGATAAACATTTGTGAATCCAATGAGGAAACGAAATAATTTCTTTTTACGAAGAAACACCCATAGAAAGAAAAGAGGAAGATCAAAATAACTCTATTTTAACTATGTCATGACATATGTAAATTCCACATGAATTTACATGAATTACATGTAAATTTAGTAATTTACATAAATTACTAAGATGAAGGTATCTATTACCTTACTAATGGTATTATTCAAATTACTTTTAAGTAGAGTATACCTATATTTTAAATTTTTTACGAAGGAACACTACTCTTAAGAATCCTAAATTAGACAGTTCTTGAAAGTATATCACATATATGTATGTATATCACATACATCAGTGATTCAGTACAGGTAGAGAACGTTGGGGTACTTGACATCGGACGGTCCGAGATAGGTACCCTAAGAGGTCCGTTTTTATGGTCTCACCCAACGGTAAAGGAAGAGGTTCCCTAGAAGGACTGGGTCCTTAACTTGGGTCCAGAGTACGTAACGTCCGTCTAAAGAATAGCTGACTCGATGTTACCTTCTATATATCACATATATCGCGACAATTAATATAATTTGCACAATTGTAATATAGGGAGTCAAGTCAAGTCAGCGAGTCAGCACAGGCTGAGACTCTGGGGTACTTAGTGTCGTGCGGTCCGGAGGGACAGGTAGTGGTAGAGGACCTCAAGTGAGTCTGAGTGCAGATAGCTCAGGTACTACGGTAGGTCGGTAGAGCAGGAGCCAGCAGGGGAAGAAGAGGACGGAGGTTAGGGAGGGTCGTAGTCTTAGAAAAGGTTACTCAGTTGAGAAGCGTACTCCACCGGTTTCATGACCTCAAAGTCGAAATCGTAGTAAGGAAGGTTTCTTTAGGGTCCCGACTAGAGGAAGTCTTACCTGACCAACCTAGAGGAACGTCAGGTTCCCTGGGAGTTCCCAGAAGAGGTTGTGGTGTCAAGTTTTCGTAGTTAAGAAACTGTGAATCGAAAGAAGTGTCAGGTTGAGAGTGTAGGTATGTACTGGTATCCTTTTGGTATCGGAACTGATCTACTTGGAATCAACCGTTTCATTACAGAGACGAAAACTTATATGATAGATCCAACCAGTATTGAAAAGAAGGTTCCTCATTCACAGAAAATTAAAGTACCGACGTCAGTGGTGGACGCCACTAAAACCTCGGGGTTTTTTATTTCGGACTGTGACAAAGGTGACAAAGGGGTAGATAAAGGGTACTTCACTACCTTGGCCTACGGTACTAGAAGTAAAAGACTTACAACTCGAAATTCGGTTGAAAAGTGAGAGGAGAAAGTGAAAATAGTTCTCCGAAAAATCAAGGAGAAGTGAAAGACGGTATTCCCACCACAGTAGGCGTATAGACTCCAATAACTATAAAGAGGGTCGTTAGAACTAAGGTCGAACACAAAGAAGGTCAGGTCGCAAAGAGTACTACATGAGACGCATATTCAATTTATTCGTCCCACTGTTATATGTCGGAATTGCATGAGGAAAAGGATAAACCTTGGTCAGACAACAAGGTACAGGTCAAGATTGACAACGAAGGACTGGACGTATGTCTAAAGAGTTCTCCGTCCAATCCACCAGACCATAAGGGTAGAGAAAGTCTTAAAAGGTGTCAAAGAACACTAGGTGTGTCAGTTTCCGAAACCGTATCAGATATTTCGTCTTTATCTACAAAAAGACCTTGAGACAACGAAAAAGGTAGTAGGTCGTCTACAACCGTTACTAGAGACCAAGGAGACGGAAAAGATTTTGGTCGAACTTGTAGTCCCTAAAGTGTCAAGTGTATAACGACTTCGGACCGAACCTCTTAAAACTCGTAATGACATGATCGTACACTCTACTCACGTTAACACGTCGTCAAACTCGTAAGAAACCGTAACGGAAAGAAACCCTAACCTTACTTTTGACTGGAAAAGGTCAGGACACCGGTGACGACTCAAAGGGTTTAAACGACCATATAACTCACGTCGTGAAAGTGTCGTAGTAGAGAGTCCTAAACTTTGTCGAGTTGACCTTAAGGCAGTGCAGGTGATCGAAACAAGCATCACTACGAAAGATTCCGGGTGAACTGAAGTGTAAGGTTCTACAGACCGAGATCTAATCATTAGTACAGTAGTACTAATACACCCAGCACTTCTAGAAAAAACTTGTCAAGAAGACACATAAGAACGGTGGAGAAGAATTATCGAAGACGAAGACAATCCAGGTCTGGTAAAGACAGTAAATAACTCGGGTAGAAACGTACTTTACAAGGGAACTATAGAGATTAAAAGAATTCCTCTAGAGAACAGAAAGGGTAAGACAAGAAAAGGAGATAAAGAAACGTAACTAGTGACTTCTTCCGAAAGAATAGAGAAGAACAATAAGAAACCTTGAGACGTAAGTCTACGAATATAGAAAGGTGAACGAATAGAATTTAATCTTCGGACATGGTAAAATGATGAAAGTACGTTAAAGGGGAGAAGGTATGGTGGGGGTGGGGGTTAAGACCATTGATGTGTAGACTAGTGGATAAGATAGTCAAACAAAAAATTTCATATTATTGAGATTGTTATTATACAATTAAGCATCTCGTGTTTCATCACCACTAAACTATACTGTCTCCTACTCTACCAACCTACCGTAGTGGTTGAGTTACCTGTACTCAAACTCATTTGAGGCCCTTAACCGCTACCCGTCCCTCCGGACCGTACGACGTCAGGGACCCCAGTGTTTCTCAACCTGTGTTGACTCACTGACTTGACCTGACTTGAGATGTTATTATACAATCAAGGATCAAGTGTTTTATCACCATTAAACTATAAAGATATATAATGTTTTACTACTAGTGACATTCTCATAAATGGTGTCGGTACAGGATGATTTACCACTTTTCGACTTTCGTAAAGAAGATTCTAGTCTTAGTTCTGTTTCTACGGGTGAGAATGTTTTAGATTGTATTATAGTCTTCTGGATCGGTGTCTTTAGTCTATTTTTCTTTGTTTCTTAGATTTAACCTTTTCTTCATTTTGACTGTAACAAACGTCTACTGTATTATGATATATATAAACATATATATATTAGGATCGCTGTGGTTGTTTGTTGATGATCTTGAGTATTTACTTAAGTCATTTTAAAGTCCTATGGTTTAATTTATATCCTTAAACGAAGTAAACATATATGATTGTTTCTTGACAGTCTTTCTCTTGAATTCTTTAGTTAGGGTAAATGCTAACGTAGTTTTTCTTATTTTATAGATCCTCATTTAGATTGATTCCTCCATATTTTTATTTTCGACCTGAACTCTTTGAAATCCTGTGATTATTTTCTTTGACTTTCGATGTACTTAGTTTACCTTTTTATATAACCTGGGTACCTGATCATTTTGATTATGACAAGTTGACTGGTATGGTGGTTTCTGTTAAACGTCTAAATTACGTTAAGGATAGTTTTATGGTCACCGTAAAAAGTATCTTGATCTGAATCTTTGATTTAAACATACTTTTGTTCTTTCTAGTGTTTATTGGTTTTGTTAGAACTTTTCTTTCTTGTCTCGACCTACATAGTAAGAGGGTCTGAAGTGTGATATGAAGTTTCGATATCATTAGTTATGTCATACCATGACTGTACTTGTATCTACGTATCTTCATCACGACCTTTTTGACCTGTCGACAAATACTGTCTTACTTTAGTCTTGTGACAGATTGTGGTATGTCTTTTCATTTAAAAACTACATAATTTTTGGATTGATATTCCAGTCTTTGATATTTTGAGAATCTCCTTTTGTCCTTCTTGTAAGAAACTGTATGTAGTGTCGTTTTAGAAGAAACTGGGTGGAGAATCTCATTACCTTTATTTTTGACTTTATTTGTTTACTCTGGATTAATTTGAATTTTCGAAAACGTGTCGTTTCCTTTAATATTTGTTCTACTTTTTTATCGGGAGTCTTAACTCATTTTACCCTTAGAAGGGTTGGGTACCTAACGTGGGTCTAAAGGGTGTAACATCCGTCTAAGACATGGTCGACTCGATAGTCCCTTCGGCTTAACGTTTACTTCGTCGACTGTTTTCTAATTAGATATTTTGTACATCAAAAAAAAAAAAAATGTTTTCGTCGAGTACATCAAGGCATAGTCTTTTTGTTTGTTGGACTAGTTTTATATCCGTCTTCTGGATTTGTCTGTAAAGAGGTTTCTACTGTATGTCTACCGGTTACCTATGTACTTTTCTACGAGTAATAATCTTTTTGTGTCTAGTTTTGAAAATACTCCATAATGGAGTGTGACTAGTCTTACCGGCAGTAGTTTTTTAGATGTTTATTGTTTACAATGTCTCCTACTCCTCTTTTACCTTAGGAGAATGTGACAACCTTCCTTACATTTAACTATATCGGTGATGTCTCTTGTCATATCTCTAGGAAATTTTTTTTTTTTGTTTTTGTTCCTTATTTTGATTATAATGGGTCGTTGGGGTGATAACCCGTATATGTGATTCTTTTTTTAGTTAAGTTTTTCTGTATATGTGGGGTTTTAAGTGACGTCGTGATAAATGTTATAAGTCCTGTACCTTCGTTAGATCTACAGGTAGTTGTCTGTTTATCAATTTCTTCAACATTAATGTATGTGACTTTATAATGAATCGGTATTTTTCCTTGTTTACACTCAGTCGCCTTTACTCTAACTACTTGGAACTTAGAAAGTGTGTCTCACTTCAGTCTTTCTCTTTTTGTTTATCGTATACAATTGTGTATATGTACCTTAGATCTTTTTACCATGACTAGTTGGATAAACATCCCGTTCTTATCTCTGTGTTTACATCTCTTACCTGAACGTATGTGACACCACCCTACTTAACTCTCGTCGTGATTGTAGATATGTGATGACGACACACACTTTATCTATCGGTCACCCTTCGACGATATATTGCGTCCCTCGGATCAAGTCATGAGACACTGTTGGATGTCCCTACCCTGTCCCCACACTACCTCCGAGTTCTCCCTCTCCTCTATATATATGTGTGTGTATATATATACATATATGTGGGAACACCGACTAAGTGTAACAACATATCATCTTTTGTTATATTGTAACATTTCGTTAATAGAATGTTAAATTTTCTTAAAACGGTAAACACTGCTGTGACTACCTGGATTTTCGGTAATATGTTTCACTTTTTTCAGTCTCTTTTTGTTTATGGTATGTAGAGTGGATATTCATCTTAGATTTTTTGTTTTACTTACTTGTTTGTATTGTCTCAATGTCTATGTCTCCTGTTTGTCCATAAACGGTCTCCCCTCCGTACACCCCCTTGCTCTCTTTGTCCACTCACTTTAAAGATGTTCTCTATGTTTAAAGGTTAATACTTTATTTCCGTAGTGTCCTTACTTTTCGTGACGGACCCCATTCAGTAGTTATTATTACACTATAGAAACATACCCCTGTCTACCATTAATCTGAATTTTACAGAGATATATAAATTGTAATGTCACTTTGTTATTTAACTACGATTGTAAATGACTCTCGAATATCACTCACACTCTTCTAATCCCAACTAACATTACTTTCACCCGTACTCGGGACTTCTTTTTTCTTACTATTAGGTTAGATTGTAATATCAACGATTTTCCTACCGTTGGTTGAATTTTCTTACTTTCGAAAAACTTCTCTAAACGTAATTACGAAAAAGTAATGTAGATTAAGAGTACTATGAAGTTACAATATCTACGATAATGACAGGGAGATACCTACTTCATTAATTTCTTCTCTCTCGAATTCTTTAATGTGTCCTTTCGTATCGGTACCAATCTTGGGTCCACAAGACTGAGGTCTCGTGTAACAAAATTGATTATGTAGTAATAAAATGTTACTTTTACACGTAAAGAATTTTTTTTAAAAACAATAATTATACTATCCCTTTATCAATTAAAATACGTGTGTTGAGTTTACCCCTAAAGGACCATCGAGTCGACCATTTCTTAGGTGGACGTTACTTCCTCTGGGTCCAAGTTAAGGACCCAACCCTTCTAGGGGACCTCCTCCGGTACCGTTGGGTCAGGTCATAAGAACGGACCTCGTAGGGGTATCTGTCTCCTTGGACCTCCCATGTCTGTGTTTACTCGTTGATTCGTGTGTGTGTCGTGTGTGTTGAGTTTATGTATGTCCTCTCTATAGTGAGTATTACATTTTATATCTCTTTAAAAATTTAGTTTATACTTAAAAATTTTTATTGTGTCAACTCATTTCAACCATAACAGTATATCACAGTTTAAAGACCCGTAATAGATCTTTTACTAAATTGACATACTTAATCTAAAGATTTTTTTATGACAATTTAAACCTGAAACTAGGTTCGTGAGGTTTAGATCTCCCATAGGATTCTTTTATGAATGTCTATGTCTTACATTTTTCAAGGTAATAAGTAGTGTAAATCATTTATGTCAAAACTATGATACAAAGTTTGTTGTAGTCTCAAGGGATATCTCGAAGATAAGTCTTAGTGTCTAAGTCTTAAAATTTTTCCGGGTAACCAATGAACAACGTCTTAATCATGTCATGGACAATCTTAATAATATAGGTGATTTTACTATGAAACTTATATAAATTATAGAATATTTTATAAATATTTAATAAAAATTTTATGAACATGAATTTTAGATAATTAAAATGTGAATTTTATAATTCTTGTCTCATTTATATGATCGAGTACAACTTGTTTATACAGTGTTTTTAAGTGAGACTAGATGTGAAGTGATCCTTTTATTTTCAAATGTATATCTCATATCCATAAGTGAAGTTTCAAGTCAATTAAAGTGATAATTAAAGTACCAGTTCATTTTATGTAAGACAATTTCCATCACAAAAATAAACGATTAGGAGTGTAGAGGTGGGTGATTGTTAGAACATCTTTCAACCGTAAGTTTTTACTTAATTAGTTATTTAATTACTCTTACCGTTTACTTTTTTTACTTGTTTATACTTTAGTTGATATCAGTCAGGAGGTATGAGTAACCCAAGAGAGATGTGTCTAAGTTGGTTGGTTCTAGTTTTATTAATGGTTATTGAAAATATTTCTAGGTTCTTCGTTTTGAACTTAAAAGGTACATCCGTTGGTAAATATATCATGAATATAAGATAAATGTTGATAAATGTACCAAAAATGTAACATAATCCATAATATTCATTAGTTATACTAAATTTCGTTTTCTCTACTACATGTATTTAATATCCATTTAGGATCCGACAAAATATACTCCCTGAACTTATAGACACCTATAACCATACTCCCCTCCCAGGTCCCTGGTTAGAGAGTACCTATGACTCTCTACTGACATACCTTGAATATACACTTATACAGGAATCTTACAAATAAAAAGGGGTAAATAAAACATTATATTTAAAGAGAGTACTAAATCTCTGTAGATAAAAATTCATCGTAAAAGGAAGTACGTACGATTCAGTGAAGTCAACACAGGCTGAGAAACACTGGGGTACCTGACATGGGACGGTTCGAAGAGACAGGTACCCTAAGAGGTCCGTTCTTATGACCTCACCCAACGGTACGGGAAGAGGTCCCCTAGAAAGTCTGGGTCCCTAACTTGGGTCCAGAGAATGTAGAGGACGTAAGCGTCCACCCAAGAATTGGTGGTCTCGGTGGACCCTTCAGGGTCCTAAAAGGAATAAGGAATATGGATTTTATACATATAAGATTTTATATATGATAAAGAGACAACCTAAGAATTAACGGAATACGAGAAAAAGATTCTAAACATCTGAACTTAAATACCAGTCTGTCGTACACACGTACGAGTCAGTACAGGTCGAGAAACGCTGGTGTACCTGACATCGGACGGCCCGAGGTGATAAGTATTCAAAAGGTCGGTTCTTATGACCTCACCCAAAGGTAAAGGATAGGGTCCTCTAGAAGGGTTAACTCCCTAGCTTGGTCGCAGAGAACATAGAGGACACACCCACCTACCTAAAAAATGGTGACGTGGTACACCCTTCAGGGAATACCAGTCTTCAGAAACAGTTCATGATCTTAACGTTTATCCCGTGTGAACGAAACATACTTTTCTTGTTCTCGACGGTCACAGACTTTTCAATTAATCTGTTTTGTCTGTTAATTAATGTAGAATAATTACACATTTTCTGGACACTGTTTAACGTGATTAACGTACGAGAATGTGTAGACTTCTCCAGTCTGATGAAATTTTCATACAACAATTACCTTCTGTTTACATAGAAATACACGAACTATTCTTATAATATTTGACGTAATATATACTGAGGTGACCTTAGGAATTATTAAAATTCGAAATTTAATTGGACGGGTAATTTGTCTCCTCGAGTATGGTTCAAGGATTTTATCCGGCATTTTCGATCGACGTCACATTCTATTCAAACTTCCGAATTGTAAAGGAGTTTTACCGAAATATGGGAATAAAAATTCACTGACTCGGGACCTCTACACTTTAAAAAGAATGACACGGGAATCCCCTCTTAAGAAGATGATTGTCTTAAGTAGAGTTTCTTTGTGTGTTAAGTAAAATTTTTCGGGGATCAAACGAATTTGACTCCTATGTAAGTTGACTTATGAGAAATCGAGAGTTCGAAATAAAAGTTTGTTTTTTCTACATTTCTGTTTTTATGTTTCGTTACCCACAGACATTGAACGTCCCGATTCCCTTTAAATCCTCTATCCGTTCTGATCTTTGTTTCTTTATCATCACCATTTCCTTATACAATCTTTTCACCTGCTTTGGGGGTTTTCTTTGAATCTGTTTTTTTCTTCATCTACCTTTGTTAAATTTTATTCCTTACTCAGTCTCACCGAGAGTATCCGATTATGAATTAATGTGTTTCCACGAAATCAAAGAAAGTAACTCATGGACAGTTCCCCTCCCTTGTGCTCATTCAGTTCTCCTTTAACAAAGATAAAGTCAATTGTTTTGGCCTACGAGTTGGTCCCGAGAGTTTCCCGAAACGTTTATTACATCTAATAAAAAGAAGATGAAGGGTCTCGGTTTCCTGAAGATCTTACTTGGACTGACAGTGGTGTGAAATCTACAAATACCAACCACTCAAGTCAAGTAGTTTTGTCACACGATTACTTTGGTGGTACGGTTTAAAGTGGGTCAGTCGTCAGACTTTTGACGTGTGTCGAAATATCACTTTCTCCCCCTTTCCCATTTAGGTGTGGAAGTCGAGAGACATGTTGGTGAGGTAGAAACCGACAAAATTACCCGTCCATGTAGTCTCATGTGGTCTCGGGAACAGGGACATACTTATTTAAGTTCATACACTTTGTAGACTTGTAATGAGTAAAGTTATATTCCGTGTATATTAAGTAAATTAAAGAGAACCAAAAGGGAGAAAGGACTTGTAGTGAAGGTAAAATGGAGGGGGGGAAAGTAAGAAAGACCTCGATAAAGAGTCGGGAAGGAGTTACCGTATAACCAGTGGAAGGTTAGACCCAGTCCGTCCACCAGTAGAAGATCACATTATAGAAAAACGGAAAAGTATTACAAGTATCCCAAGAGTTCCGTTCTTATGACCTCACCAAACGGTAAGGGAGTAGGTCACCTCGTGTAAAAATAGTCTTGAGAGGTGATTGTGAGTAGACAGAACCCACCAGGATATACCGTACCGGGTATCGAAATAATCTAATACGTTCGGTGAAATGTTGTTCCGACACTAGGTACTTCCCCAGGTTCTGTGAGTCGACATCCACACACCACTATTTTCATTTCAGACTACGACATTTGTTGTTATAACGTATCCTTGGACCTTATAATACAGATAATAAGTTCTGTTTAACGTACACCAGTTCGTCTTCTACCGTTCTCATTTGTGATTATAGAATCCTTAGTCACTTGATTCAACATACCTTACCCGTTAAATTAAGTCTACTGTTAATATAGATAATGACACCCGTTCTTAGGGAATCTTCTTTACTTGATCGGGAGTTTCAGTTGTTTTCTCAGACTTACTTTATGAACCTACGTTATAGTTTTTGTCGTCTTATTAGAACCAAGTAAAGGTTCCGTTTAATAAGTTGCAATCTCATTTTCTTCAGATACGGGTTGACGATTACGGTTTCTCTCGACTTTAACTTGTCAAAATAGTTCTGGATGTTCTGGAAGATCTTGTGTGTGTGTTTTTCTACAGGAAAAGTATTGTCTCCCGACCTTACGTTTTCATCCTTCAGTCCGTTCAGTTTGAACGGATCTTATTGTTCTTTCAGTTTAAACGGATCTTATCGTCCGTTCAAACCGGAATCTCCTGTTTTGTTTCGTCCTGTTTCCGATTGTCTAAAGACAGCTCTCTTGTGTGACCAGTATCGTTGGTGGGAGAAGGTTGTTGTGTCCTCTGTTGAGATGGGTACCTGTAGTGTCCTACCAGTTATAGTTTTAGTCCAACTAATATAAGAAACGTCGGTTTCTACCTTTTCGAGATATATCAGTCTTTTTATACTAGACTTCCACTGACACCGAGTCTAGTACTTGAGAAATAACTTTTTAAGTCCGAATTCAACTTCTTTCATCCTTTTTGGTGATCCAGTAAGTATATATTGGATTTAGTTTAGGAAATACTAATATGTCATCCCTTCACTTATCTAAGTTCCCTAAACTAGACTATTCACGGACTTCTTGATACCTACCTTCAAGTATTGTAACTTGGAGACCCTAACGAATCAGTGAACCAGTAAAAGTTGAGAACACTGGGGTAACAGACATCAGGTGGTCCGAAGAGAGAGGTACCCTAAGATGTCCGTTCTTATGACTCTACCCACCAGTAAAAGAAGAGGTCCCCTAGAAGAGTTGGGTCCTTAACTTTGACCCAGAGGACCTGACGTCCTCTAAAAAATGGTAGACTCGGTGGTCCCTTCGAGATTGTAACATGTCCTCCACCCTCGGTTTTGGTAGGGTCTCTGTTTCTTTACGTTCTTCCGTTTCACTAAGAGACTCCTCCGAAATGTTTATCGGCTCTTTTCTTCTCTTCGTTTTCCGTTCCCTCCTTTCCTTTCTATATGGGTTGACTTATGTCTCAAGGTTTCTTATCGCTCCTTTCTATTCTTTCTGAAGAATTCACTTGTTCTGTTTCTTGATCTCACTTTGTTATTTTACCCTCTTTGGTCTCTAGAGAAGGTTTTTTAACCTCTATAGTTCCCTTATAAAGTACATTCCTACCCGTGTTCTTTCCTATCTTTATCGTTCCTGAATTGTCTTCGTCTTCTCTGATCCTTCTTCACCATTCTTATGTGTCTTCTTGATGTATTTTTTCCAAAACTACTGGGTCTATTGGTGTTACCATACAAGTGAGTGGATCTCGGTCTGTACGACATCACACCAGTTGACTCGGAATTCTTCGTAATGTTACTTGTGTCGATCACCTCCACTACCTTGACGTCACTCGATGAAGTTTAGTGAGACCCTCAACCACTACCTGTCCCTCCGGACCGCACTACGTTAAGTGCCCCAGTGTTTCTCAACCTGTGCTGACTCTCTGATTTGACTTGACTTGAAGTTTAGGATTTTCTACTACGACAATTTCACGACGTAAGTTTTACGGTCGTTTAAACCTTTTGAGTCGTTACCGATGGCCTGACCCTTTTCAATTAAAGGTTGTGTTAGGATTTCTTCCCGTTACCGTTTCTTACAACTTTCATGTACGATCGTATATTAAAGTGTACGATCGTTCCATTAGAAGTTTTAGGAAGTGTGATCCGAAGTCGTCACGCACTTGACTCTTGAAGGTCTACATGTTTGACCTAAGTCTTTTCCGTCACCTTGGTCTATAATATAACCGTTGTGAGAAACCTAACATCTCTTACGTTTCTTTAAGGAATTTTTATAGATTAAAACGAAGTGACTGGTTTTCAATTTCGGAAACACACTTTTCACTTTCACAATCAGAGAGTCAGTCAAGTCAGTGAGTCAGCACAGACTGAGAAACACTAGGCTGTATGACATTGCACGGTCCGAAGGAACAGGTAGTGGTTGAGGGTCTCGAACGAGCTTGAGTGTAGGTAGCTCAGACACTATGGTAGTTTAGTAGAGTAGGAGACATTAGGGGAAGGGGAGGACGGGAGTTAGAAAGGGTCGTAGTATCAGAAAAGATTACTAAGTCAAAATGTGTAGTCCATCGGTTTCATAACCTTATAGACAACACAGGTAGAGAAACGTTGGGGTACCTGACATCGGGAGGTCCGAGGAGACAGGTACCCTAAAAGGTACGTTCTTATGACCTCGGTCAAAGGTAACGAAAGAGATCCCCTAGAAGGACTGGGTCCCTAGTTTGGACCCAGAGAGGGTAACGTCAGTCTGAGAAATGGTAGACTCGGTGGTCCCTTCAACTGACACAACTAGTGTTGTTCGACACCTTTTAAGAATTTCTCAACCCATATGGTCTGGTGGAATGGACGGAAGATTCTATGGACATACGTTCAGTTCTTCGTTGTCAACCTTGGTCTGTACCTTGTTGTCGAACTTTAACCCTTTCATCATACAGTTCCGACATATGACAGTAGCACGAATCAATTGAAGATACGTCTTTACGGTCCGACCTACTTAGGGTTCGACCTTATTTCCGACGGTCCTCTTTATAGTTACTGGAGTCGATACGTCGACTATGGTGAGATTACCGTCATTCGTTTCCCTAAGATTCGTCCGAAAACTATCGCCATTTTCCCCTCTCACTTTTTCTACCGAACTTTTAGTTGTAAGTTTTTTGATTCTCTCACCGTAGACCAGGGTGTAAAGTACCGTTATTCTTCCACCCCTCTCACGTTTGTTACCGACTAAAATACAAAGACCCGAGGTTTTAGTGACGTCTGTCACTGACGTCGGTACTTTAAATTTCTGTGAACGAGGAACCTATCTTTCGATACTATTTGGATCTGTCTCATAATTTTTCGTCTCTGTAGTGAAACAGTTGTTTACAGGTATATCAGTTTCGATACCTAACAAGGTCATCAGTCCATGTCTACACTCTCAACCTGGTATTTCTTCCCACTCGTGACTTCTTGATTGCAAAAGTTTGACACCACGACCACTTCTGTGAACTCTCGGAGACCTTGACTTTGGTCTAGTTTGGTTAGTTAGGATTTCCTTTAGTTGAGACTTATAAGTAATCTTCCTGGTTACGACTTCGAGGTTATGATTATGAACCGGCGATCATATGAACCGGTTTCCTGATTATGAAACCGGTCAACTAAACTTCTCGACTGAGTGAACTTTCCTGGGATTACGACCCTTACTAACTCTCGTTCTTCTCTTCTCCTACTGTCTTACTTTACCAATCTCTTGTAGTAGTCGAGTGACCTGTACTTGAACTCATTTGAGGTCCTCAATCTCTTCCTGTCCTTTCGGACCGTACGACGTCAGGTACCCCAATGTCTCTCAACCTGTACTGGATCGTTGATTTGTTGTTAGAGAAAGGATAGACAAGAGGTATCCAATCTGAGTATACAGTCTACTGTTTCTAAATGTTTCATAGAAGTTATTTCATGAAAAAATCGATTACATATAATTTTCCGATATATATATTGTATATAAATATATATTTATATAAATTTATATATAAATATATTATATATTTATGTTTTTATATTTATATATGATACATAAAATGTATTTGTATATTCATATATAATTATATATATATTTACATGTAAATTTTCCGATAAATATTATCCCTAAGTTTATTATTCTCAGTTTGGTTTTGGATTTAGTACCCTTTTAGTTAAGGAGTTTTAAAATTGGAATTCTATGACCGTCTCATACCACTCTAATAAATTTCTTATTCATGTCCCCTGTCATGATTCTACCACCTCTTTATCCTGGTCCTCTGTTGAAAGAGGGGGTGTTTAAGTAACTTTCTAGTAAAGTTGCGACTCGTTTAAGGTGCTTTCTTGAAGACTTGTGACCGTCTCCTGTGGTCCGTGGGTCTTTCCGTCGGGTAAGAGAAGTTTTCCTCCACCCCGTTTGATATTTTCTATTTTTCTCTCTGTTTTCTCAATCCCTACCTGTGGGTAGGGTCCCTCCCTCAGCACTTCCTCTTCAAAGGTTTGTGGTCCTTTGGGAGAGTGACCACCCAGACACTCCTCAAAACCTTAGAACCTCCCGTTATATTTGTCTTCCTTTTTTTTTTTTTTCTTAGGCGTCTAATATGCGGATCGGATCTGTAGGTCGTCTCTCCATCGGACTTGTGAGCGCAGACGGTCGTAGTTGACCACGACTTGTCCCTCCGTCCCCGACGTACGTATCCCACCCCTCGCCCGGACTTACGGGACTCCTGTTAGACTCCCTCGATTCCACTTTATCGTTGGGTTTGACACCCTTATCGGTCTCTCTTTTTTTTTCTCTCTCTCTCTTGAATCGGCTCTTTTCGAGGCTTCGTGTCCGACCGGACGAGTGTCTTGTTTCCTGACTCACTTATGGTCTACTCTCGATCGACCGACACCTGGTGGGGGAGGGGGACGACCTCCGTCTCTCCGTCCGCCCTCTGTCGTCTCGGCCTTCCGTTCCCCGTTATAGTCGGGGTCTCTGTCGTAGGAGGTGGTTTGACACTCGTCCGAGGGTCAATGATTGCTTCAGAAGGACCCTAGGACCTGCCAACTGTAGGAGGTCCTCCCAGTGTCAGTCTCTAGTCGAGGGGTCTCCTCTGTGTGACGTGTGAACTCTACAGTGAGAACTCCACGTGGGTCCTTTGGTTCCCCGACCCTGACCCCTCTACTATTCTACGTAGCGGGTGGACCCTCTCACACGAGCGGTTCGTGGACCAGCGGACTCGACGAGTCTGGACACTTACCGTGTTTTGTGTCCGGGTTGGTTCAGACACGGAAACACCTCATGGGTTCTTGGACTTGGACTCACCGAATCCGGACCCTTCACGTGCGTTGGGTCCCGAACGAAATCTGTCAAGGGGACGTCTCTAGGACCTCGGACTCGTCACATCTGGTCCTTTCGTGTGTTCGGTACTCACCCCCGTTTGGGTCACACCGGATCTGTGACACTCGTAAGGGGTGTGTACAGTCACTATTAACAAACGTCACAAGGAGGGAGGGGTCTCGTCTTGACTTGTTCAATCGGATTTATTTACTGGTGCAAACGGGGGAAAACAGTCCCACCTTTAATCTGTGACTTCTCTGAACGTTTGTCTCCTTCGGTTTTATTTGTTTCTTCTCCCTTAACGAGACCTTCACCGTCCACGTTGTCTCATTTTGGGACATCAATCGTGTCTGATGTAACCTTCCCCGGATATCTGGAACTCTTCTTAATATTCGACCTTGTTCCTTGATAAACTTTGACTCGACTGGGGTGTGACGGGAGTTGTTCGAGGTCTCTTTAAGGATCTATATAAAATGATAATATTAAAAGTTAAAAATTAAAAAATTTTCACAAATAATAAGAAATTAAAAGTAAAAATATTGGATAATGGAACGGTTTTTTTCTGGGATAAAAATTTAGTTTAAAGTATATATATAAAAATATTAAAAACACTAAACAAAGTTATAACATAAAAACTGTCAGATTGGTGATGAGATCTAAAAATTAGAAACGAAATACCAAAAACAGTAGTTAAAACATGGAAATTCTTAGGTTAGAAGTCATCAGTAAGAATAAATCCTCACACTAATGACCGAACTAAAGAGAGAGGCGGAAAACTGAGAGGAAAAAGAGGGGGTCCAGTGGAGATGGAGTAGGGAGGGGAAGAGAAGAGATGGGTTGAGACACTTAGAAAAACCCACAAGACCCGACACCTCTTGTGAATCCTTCGACTAATGACCGATCTAGCCAGAGAGAGACTGAGGGGGAAAAGAGGAGGACCAGTGGAGATAGAGGAAAGAGGGAGAAGAGGAGAGACGTATTGAGGTTCTTGAAGAGACTCACAAGGTCTGACACCTCTCGTGCATCGTTTAACTAATGACCGATCTAACGTGAGAGGAGAAAACTAAGGGGGAGAAAAGGAGGAACAATGGAGATAGAGGGAGGAGGGAGAAGAGAAGAGGTACATTGAGACACTTGGAGAGACCCACAGGGAGTGACACCTCTTACAAAAGTGGTAATTGGGTCCACAAAATAGTAGTCACGACATACCTACCTCTTAAGAACTCTGACGACATTCTTATTCTGACTTTCGGTCTCCGTTTTCCGAATTTAGGTTTTGAACTCTTATGATCTTTTGAGGACTGAGGTCCCTTGTAATTAGTTGTTCTTGAGTAGGTTTTCGGAGGTATGGATGTTACTTTGGTTCGAGGTGGGTTCTCGGTTGTTCAAAGTCTCGTTCTGTATGGCTCGATTAAGAGATTTTTGTGTCCTTGTATTGGGATTCGTAATTTTATGTCCGACGGTTTTCAGTGTGGTTTGTGTTTCTGTGGAGTTTTGAGTGATGACCTGTGAAGTGACGTGAGGTCTCTCTCCTCTAGGTTGAGGTGGGTGGTCTTGTGATTACGTTCGAAGGGATTGGTCCTTTGGAACTGTTCGGTGAGAGAGTTGGGGTGGGTATCCCTCCTTGGAGACGTTATTTGTCCTTTGTGTTTGATGGTCGTATGTTTTTCCGGTGGGGTTTGTGTCGTTAGATTTGTTCTACTTTTCCTTCTCTTTATAAGTCGTCCATTTCCTTGTACTATTTACGGGTGGTTTGGTTTGTTTTCTCCTTCTCTATCCCTCAGATGGACTTTTTCTTAAGTCTTATTACTATCATTTTTACTAGGTTTTAGAACTTTTGTTTTACCTCAATGTCTATTTATCAGACCTCTTTTCCTAACTCTTCTACGTTCTTTACAAATTTTTCCTGGATTTTCTTTATTTTTTCTCGGTTAGTTATTACTTATTACGTTATTGACTCTAGTTTTTGTGAGACCTCCCTTGGTTGTCATCTTATTGACTACGTCTTCTATCCTATTCACTCCACCTTCTATCTTACCACCTTTATTTACTTCGTCTCTCCTTTTGTCTTTTTGCTTAATTTTCTTTACTCCTGTTGGAGTCTCTGGAGACCCTGTTACAATTTACGGGGTTTTAAGCTTAGTATCCTCAGGGTCTTCTTCTTCTGTTTTTCCGTCCGGAACTCTTTTATGAACTCCTCTATTATCAACTTTTGAAGGGATTTTACCCCTTTCTTTATCGGTGGGTTCAGGTTCTTTGGGTCGCAGGGTTTGTTCTATTTGGGTTCCACTTTGTAGGGTTCTGTGTATAATTAGTTTAATTACTTCGAGTTTGTGTTTATTGTTTATAATTTTCGTCGTTCCCTTTTTGTTATTTATTATGTGTTCCCCTAAGGGTATTCCTATTGTCGACTAGAAAGTTATCTTTGAGAAGTCCGGTCTTCCCTTACCGTCCCGTATGAATTTCACTACTTTCTCTTTTTGGATGTTGGATCTAATGACATGGGTCGTTTCTAAAGTAAGTTTGTACTTCCTCTTTAATTTTCGAAATGTCTGTTCGTTTTCGACTCTCTTAAGTCGTGGTGTGTTTGTTCGAGAAGTTGTTTACGATTTCCTAGAGATCTGTCCTTTGTGTCTTTTCCAAATATTTTAACTTGGGTTTTGTTGTTTCATTTACCTTTGTCTTAGTATGAATAGTTATTAATGGAATTTACATTTACCCGACTTACAGGGTTGGTTTTCTGTTTCTGACCGACTTACCTATGTTTTTGTTCTGGGGATAGATACGACAGATGTTCTCTGGGTGGAGTTTTGTTCCCTGTATATGTCTGACTTTCACTTCCCGACCTTTTTGTATAAAGTACGTTTACCTCTGGTTTTCTTTCGTTCTCATCGTTATGAGTATAGTCTATTTTATCTGAAACTTTATTTCCGACACTTCTCTCTGTTTCTTCCTGTAATGTATTACTAGTTTCCTAGTTAGGTTCTTCTTCTATATTGTTAATATTTAATGTACGTGGGTTGTATCCTCATGGTATTAAACATTCCGTTTACGATCATTCATACTTTTCACTTTAATTGTCATTGTGTTATTATCACCCTCTGAAATTATGGGGTGAGTGTGGATACCTATCTAGTTGATTTGTCTTTTACTCGTTTCTTTGTGTTTGAAATTTACTATGATATCTGGTCAATCTGGATTAAATATAGATATCCTGTAAAGTGGGGTTGTTACTTAAAGTGGAAAAAGAGTTTACGTGTGTCTTGGAAGAGTTCCTACCCAGTGTAGGACCCGGTATATAGATCGGAACCATTTAAGTTTTTTAACTTTAGTAAGATTCGTAGAAAAAAATTAGTGTTACACCATTTTAATCTACAGTTAATGTCCTTTTTTCGATAATTTTTATGTTTGTATACCTCCGATTTGTTGTACGAAGACTTATTGGTTCTTTAGTGTCTTCTTTAGTTTTTTCTTTATTTTTATACGTATCTTTACTTTCTTTTACTTTTGTATTGTTGGGTTTTGGATACCCTAAGTCATTTTCATGACGATTCCCCTTTCAAGTATCGTTATGTTCGAATGGAGTTTTTTGTTCTCTTTTTAGTTTACTTATTGGATTGAGATGTGGATTTCGTCGATCTTTTATTCTTTACTTCTTGGGGTCTCAACCATCTTCCTTTCTTTAGTATTTTTAATCCTGTCTTTATTGACTTTTTCTTTGTTTCCTCTAGTATCGTTTTTAGTTGTTTCGATTTTCGACCAAGAAACTCTTCTATTTATTTTATCTGTTTGGTAATCGGTCTGAGTAGTTCTTTTTTCCTTTTCTTAGTTTTGTTTTAATCTTTACTTTTACCTCTTTAGTGTTGTCTGTTGTGTCTTTATTTTTCCTAGTTTTCTCTTATGATAGTCGTTGATATGGGGTTATTTTACCTGTTGAACCTTTTTTACCTGTTTAAGAATCTTTTCATATTGGAAGGTTTTGACTTGGTCCTTCTTTATCTTTTGTCTGGGTAGTGTTCGTGTCTTTAACTTCGACATTAGTCTTCAGAAGGTTGTTTGTTTTCGGATCCTGGTCTGCCGAAGTGTCGACTTAAGATGGTTTTTAAAGCTCTTCTCAATCATGGATAGGATGAGTTTCAGAAGGTCTTTTAACGTCTCCTTCCATTTGAAGGTTTGAGTAAGACTCCGGTGGTAGTGGGATTATCCTTTTCGTCTGTTTCTATGGTGTGTGTTTTTTTCTTTTTGATATCCGGTTATAGTGACTACTTGTATCTGCGTTTTTAGGAATTATTTTAAGATCGTTTGTCTTAGGTTGTTTTATAATTTTTCTAGTATGTAGTACTGGTTCGCCCGAAATAGGGTCTTTACGTTCCTATGAAGTTGTAAACGTTTAGTTAGTTACACTATGTGTTGTAATTGTTTAACTTTCTATTTTTGGTATACTAATAGAGTTATCTACGTCTCTTTCGGAAACTGTTTTAAGTTGTAGGTAAATACTATTTTTTGAGAGGTCTTTCGTCCGTATCTTCTGTTGTGTTATTTTCGGTATATACTATTTAGGTGTAGTTTTTAATAGGAGTTACCACTTTTTAACTTTCGTAAAGGGGATTTCAGTCCTTGTTCTGTTTTCGCGGGTGAGAGTGGTGATGATAAGTTGTATCAAAACCTTCGAAATCAGTGTTGTTAGTCTCTTCTTTTTCTTTATTTTCCTTAGGTAGAACTTTTTCTTCTTCATTTTGAGAGTGACAAACGTCTACTGTACTAGGAGATGCATCTTTTGGGGTTTCTGAGGTGGTCTTTTAATGATCTCGATTTGTTACTTATAACATTTTAACGTCTTATATTTTAATTGTGTCTCTTTAGGGAACGTAAGTTTTTACCTGGTTTCTAGATTTGTCTGTAAAGAGGTTTCTTCTGTATATCTACCGATTGTTTGTGTACCTTTTACGAGTTGTAGTGAGTAATAGTCTCTTTACGTATGTTACTCTATGTCAGAGTACGACCAGTCTTGCCCACGATAGTTTTTCGGAAGTTTGTTATTTAAAACCTCTCCCATGTTTCTTTTCCCTTGGACGAATGTGACGACCACCCTTACGTTTGAACATGTCGTAATACCTCTTGTCACACCTCTAAGGAGTTTTGACCTTTATCTTGACGGAATACTGGGTCGTTAGGGTGACGACCCGTATGTGTGGTTCCTTCAGTCTTACCTTTTTCTGTGCACATGGGGTTACGAGTAGCGTCGTGACAAATGCTATCGGTACTGTATCTTCGCTGGATCTACAGGTAATCGTCTGCTTACCTATTCTTTCGTCACCATGTATATGTGTTACCTTATCATGGGTCGATAATTTTTCTTACGTAAACTTAGTGAAGATTACTCTACCTACTTTGACCTCGGATAATATGTCTCACTTCATTCAGTCTTTCTTTTTGTAATTATTCATATAATTGTGTATATATACTTAAATATTTCTACCATTACTACTGGGATATACATTCTGTCGTTTTCTCTGTGTCTACATTTCTTGTCTGAAAACCTGAGACACCCTCTTCCGCTCCCACCCTACTAAACTCTCTTATCGTAACTTTGTACATATAAGAGTATACACTTTGTCTAGCGGTTAGGTCCAAGTTACGTACTCTATCCCACGAGTCCCGACCACGTGACGCTACTGGGACTCTCTACCCCAACCCCTCCCTCTACCCTCCCCCAAAGTCCTACCCCTTGTGTATATGTACGTACCGACTAAGTACAATTACATACCGTTTTTGGCGATGTTATAACATTTCATTAATCGGAGGTTAATTTTATTTATTTAAAAAATTTTTCTTATTCATGAGTTAAATGAATACCTTAATCTTTACATTCAAAATTTCCCTCTCACATAGTGTAAGTACCCGTACCGGTAAGGTTATAAAATCAACTTGTTGAAATCCTAGTGGTTCTTTAGATAGCGACATAATTATTCTCGTATCAACTTTAATCAACAGGTGTATATACCTCTTGTTACCACATTTACCAGATTAGTATCAGTAACAAGGAACTCCTTAAGAAGTATATAGAACTTGATTCGTGTAACATTTCCTCTGTCAGTATTTATGGTAGGGGTTCTTTTTCTTTACGTTTTTCCGTTTTACCAACAAACTCCTCCGGAATGTTTATCGACTCTTTTCTCCTCTTCGATTTCCGTTTCCTCTTTTCCTTTCTGTATGGGTAGACTTACATCTCAAGGTTTCTGATCGTTCCTCTCTATTCTTTCGGAAGGAGTGACTAGTCACGTTTCTTCATCTCCTTTTGTTATCTTACTCTTTCTGCTCTCTAGAGAAGTTGTTTGAATCTCTATGGTTCCCTTGTAAAGTACGTTTCTACCCGAGTTATTTCCTGTCTTTACCATACCTGGATTGTCTTCGTCTTCTATAATTCTTCTCCACCGTTCTTATGTATCTTGATATGTTTTTTCTAGAATTACTGGGTCTGTTGGTACTACCACACTAGTAAGTGGATCTCGGTCTGTAGCACCTCATACTTCAGTTCACCGGGAATCCTTCGTAGTGATGTTTATTTCGATCACCTCCACTACCTTAAGGTCAACTCGAGAAAGTTTAAGATTTTCTACTACGACACTTTCACGACTTAGGTTGTACTGTCGTTTAAACCTTTAGAGTCGTCACCGGTGTCCTGACCTCTTCAGGTCAAAAGTAACGTTAGGGTTTCTTTCCGTTACGGTTTCTTACAAGTTTAATGGTGTGTTAATGTGAGTAGAGTGAACACTCGTTTCATTACGAGTTATTAGAGGTTCCCTCCGTAGTTGTCATACACTTGACTCTTGAAGGTCTACATGTTTTACCTAAATCTTTTTCGTCTCCTGGGTCTATAGTTTAACGGTTGTAGGTTACCTGGTATCCTTTTCGTTCTCTCAAGGTCTTTATGTAGAAGACGAAATAACTGATACGGTTTCGGAAACTGACACTCCTAGTGTTGTTTGACACGTTTTAAGAATTTACCTATCCGTATGGTCTGGTGGACTGGACGGAGGACTCTTTAGACATACGTCCAGTTCTTAGTTGTCAATCTTGACCTGTACTTTGTTGTCTGACTAAGGTTTGGTCCTTTCCTCATACAGTTCCTACTATAACGGTAGGACGAATAAATTAAATATACGTCTCATGTAGTATGTTTTACGACCTAACCTACTTCGTTTTCGACCTTAGTTCTAACGACCCTCCTTATAGTTATTGGAGTCTATACGTCTACTATGGTGGGATTACCATCTTTTACTTCTCCTTGACTTCAGAGAACTACTTCCACTTTCTTCTCTCACTTTTTTTACCGAATTTTGAGTTGTAAGTTTTCTCATTATAGTACCGTAGACCAGGGTAGTGAAGTACCGTTTATCTACCCCTTTGTTACCTTTGTCACTCTCTGAAATAAAAGAACCAGAGGTTTTAGTGATTCCTACCTTTGACGTCCGTACTTTAATTTTCTCTGAACGAGGAACTTTCTTTTCGATACTAGTTGGATCTGTCGCATAATTTTTCGTCTCTGTAATGAAAGGATTGTTTCCAGGTAGATCAGTTTTGATACCAAAAAGGTCATCAGTACATGCCTATACTCTCAACCTGGTATTTCTTTCGACTCGTGGTTTCTTAACTACGAAAACTTGACACCACAACCTCTTTTGAGAACTCTCAGGGACCTGACGTTCTTCTAGTTTGGTCAGGTAGGATTTCTTTTAGTCAGGACTTATAAGTAACCTTCCGGACTACGACTTCGACTTTCAGATTATGAAAACAGTGGACTACACTTCTTGACTGAGGAGCCTTTTCTGGGACTACGACCTTTTCTAACTACCGTCCTCCTTTTCCCCTACTGTCTCTGACTCTACCAAGCTACCGTAGTGACTGAACTACCTGTACTCAAACTCGTTCGAGACCCTCAACCACCACCTGTCCCTTCAGACCGCACGACGTGTGGTACCCCAACGTTTCTCAGTCTCCACTGACTTTCGGACTTGACTTGGGTTCGTCAATCCTTCAAAAGTTGTTTTGGTATACAAAGTTCGTGAGTATAGAATATTTACAGGAAAGACCACTTTTAAACGGTAGTAACGATCAACTAAAAGTCAGATAAAGTCCATTTTTAAACCCAAAGTCTTTCTAAATTCCATACGTGTACACTCTATGTAAGTACATACTCTATAACCGCCCTTTAGTACATGTTCGAAAATACAACTGTTCATCCATTAAATACAGTGAAAATAGGTAAAAAGACCTCTACCCTTTCAACTTTAGTTCTGACCTGTTTACGGTTCTTATTGTCAGTCTCTTCCCCTAAAATTTCTACAGTGAACGGTCTTATATTTTGATCCCTAAGTTCATGGTTCTCTACTTTATTCAGTCTGATAATTCACTATTGTACCAATCGTACCAGTACATTGATTTTAGGAATAACAGAGACTAGTTGTAAATACGTGTGTAACATGATTTTTTTTAGTATAAGGGTGATTTAAGTTCCTCGTTATCTATGTCGTCTATAATCAACATTATGAAAATTTTCAAGTTAATATTCAAGAAAAATGTAATACTTTTTATTGGTGTAATATGTGTAACTATTTTTATCTTTACTGTAATCATCAAAATAAAGAGACCAACGTAAAGACATTTATGAACCAGTATGAAACTCAAACAAAATTGGAGTATGGAAGACAAGGATGGTACATCTAATCAAAAGAAAACTACAATATTGTTTAACAGTGTGTACTCATCGAATTTTTACTCTGTTTAAAAACAGAGTGTATAGACCGTCATTTTTAGATTTTTACTAGTATTCCAAAGTAAGGAAGAACACGGATAATCATGGGTAAGAAAACAAGTATAGAAATAACGGAGTAAGTTGTTTATGTATTACAAGTAGTTTATTCTTAGTCTATACCACTTAGGTATCCATATGAATGAGAGGAGTACCCTTAACTAAAATTACCTGTGAGTGTTGTTATTGTTGTTTTTAATTGTTCGAAAGGATCCTATATTTTTTCGATTCTCCCGACGAAGGTGTAACTGTCGTTATATCGTAGTCTGTTGGATGTCTTAGTGTAATAGAACTTGGATAGCTCTCAATACCGACGTCCCGTTCGTTGATTCGATTAGAATTTCTTTTCTTCTCTATAGATTCCTTTGTATCCTACGATCATAAACGGATGGACCTTGTTTATGTCCTATGAGACCTCCGGTTTTAAAAATTATTTAACAAGTTACAACTCATACCGATTTGCACTTTTATGTCTTCATAACCTTAAAGATGTTAGAGTGTCAAAGAAGGTGTCTGGAGTGATACTTGAGTACTCTTTTGTACCCCCGTTCTCTGGATTCTTTAGGAAAAAACCACGTAAAGATCCTTTTTCTATTGTAGAAAGTCAGAGATAGAGGAGATACTTTCTTTTCGGAACTTAGTCGTTCTGACCTGTCGTTTATTATAGTGGAAATCCCGTTGCCACTTTTGGGTAAAGTCGACCCCCTTTTCTTACCTTTTATTAATAGAGATTCGTAGGACCACCGAGTCGTCATTTCTTTGGTAGATATTTCGTCCTCTGTACCCAAGGTAGAGACCAACCCCTTCTAGGGGACCTCCTTCTTTACAGTTGGGTAAGGTCCTAAGAACGGACCTCTTAGGGTACCTGTGTCCTCGGACCGTTCGATGTCAGGTACCCCAGGTTTGTCAACGTGTGCTGAATCACTGATTTGTTGTTAGCGGTGGGAACCACCTCCCCGTCCTTATGTAGAGCCCCGGTCTATTAGTCTTCACAGGATGGCGTCCACCTCTACCCGTTTTCGTATCTTTTCCGAAGTGTTGGTTTTTAGTCCTTGTATGGTCCTTTTTCTATTGTCCATCCATCTATGGATGGATTCTATCTTCGACTGGGGTTTGTTAACCCTTGGGGAAAGGACGGGAGGCGTTTGTACTATTATTAGACTCAATATTCAGTATCAACAAGTGACGATCTCCTTCCAGTTCTCGTGTCTTTTTCTGGGAGAGACGTCACTTCAACTTCTCCTTCCAAATTTCGATATCTACGTTGTCTGTAACTCTTTTTAGACGGTGTGGGTAGAGTAGGGTTTATGTTCTTTGTTTGTCGTCTACTTGCACTTTGGAAACCTCGTAGTACTTATTACACTCCACCCTCCATCTTAGGATTTAAACAGGGAGGTGTAGGACTTCAGTCTCCCTAAAAGTTCAATTGAAACTTACTCGTTAGACGGTCCTAAAAGTTCCTTTCCGTCCGTACAGGTCGAAGATCTTTACTGGGAGTCAATTGTCTGTCGTTCTTTCATTCCTCGAATCAGGATGTTAACACTCTCTGATATAAGACGGTTGTTGGTCTTACTAGTAACTTCCACTGGTCTTGGACTTTATTTTAACGTCGGGATCGATTTTTAAACTAAAGTCGGAACTACTGAGACTCTTCTGTGACATAAACCTGAAGACTGGTTTCCTTGACAATCTAATATATACACAGAAAAGACAAAAGAAAAATAGAGGTAAAATTAGTGGAAGTCAATTTATTCGAGATTAGTCAGTGAATTCCCTTATTTTTAAGAACCGAAGTTGTTTACCAATAAATACAAAAATCCATTGTAAGTATATTGTCCTTTAATTGGTAAAATTCCTACAGTAAAATTCAAACACCATTGGACAATGTATCACCGACTCACCATTTCTTGGGTGGACAGTTGCGTCTTCTGCACTCCTTCTAGGGACCCAGTCCTTCTAAGAGACCTCTTCCTTTACCGTTGGGTGAGGTTATAATAACGGACCTTTTAGGGTACCTGTCTCCTCGGTCCACCCGATGTCAGGTACCCCAACGTTTTATCAGTCTGTGCTGAATCGTTGATTTGTTACTGTCATTGGACAATCCGTCGTTGTCTTTTGATTGTGTCTAAACCCCCGGGTTATAAGAGACAACCTCCCTTCTTTCCAGTCGAGTTTCTTTATTTCCACCGTACTTAATCACATTTGTATTTTGAATTCTTTTAATTTATGATATCTTGTTTTGATAGATTTTGTTTACCTTTTCGTTATATGTATGTGACTATTGTAAGTACTTTCCTTTTGTATTCTACCCTCATAATGTTTCCTACCCTCTCTCCATGACCCTTATACAATACAATCCAACAATGGTACACTTGACGGATAACGACACATTGGCCAACAGTCGATTGAACAAAGTCAAGTGAAAATTAATATACACGTGCGCACACAAACATAAATATATGTAAGATTCCATTTTAGAAAAAAGAATTTTCACTACTTATTGTTACTACCTTTTTTATTTTAGTATTTTTGAGTAGTTAGGTTTTTCGTCTTTATACCCTATTTTTTTGTCTACTTTATCTTGTATCGATCGTTTACCTGTATAGTTATGGTTTAATAATATTTACGAAACTTGTATGGTTTATCTTCTGTCTCTGGGTTTGGCTATGATTCGATGAAATTTAACTTACCTTTAAATTTTGTATCGGATGTTTATATTAGTTTTCTTTCGTCTTTACCGATATAATTATCTCTTTCAGTTGGAACATTGTTTCTTATACTGGTCTTATCTCTCCTTGTAATACATTACTCCTCAGTCACGTAGTTCTTCTGTATTAGCAAGATTTTAAAGTTCGTATGTCCTTGTCTCTAAATTTTATGTTTTATATTTTACTATTATTATTTTCTTGACTTTCCTTTTTATCTGTTTTTGTATTAATATAAACCTCAATTAAAAGATGTGTAGACTTCTTTGAACTAAAATACATCAAATAAGAATATTTCCAGTGGTTTCGAATGTTTAATAAATTTTAGGTTCATTTCGAATTCCGAGGGGTACCGTGGATAAAGAATCGGAGAGAGGTGAGTGTCTGTATTGTGACACTGGTTTATGTTAGAGAAGATCACGATTGGTCCTCGTATTCTAAAGGTTTCCTTCCTACTTAGTCTTTAAGTAGTCCTTTGGATAGAGTCTATAAGGTCCTGTCAGATATCACTTTAGACTTAAAGAGTCACCCCTAACCGTAAGTATATGAATCTTCAAGTTGGTTCCCGATAATTAAGACCACCTCCGTTCAAGATGGTACTACAATCTATTAGGAAGGGGGGGAGGGTATAGTTACCAAGAGTTAAAAAAATCAGGATTTTGTTAAATGTGAGACTTTTTGATAACTCACAGAATTTACGGTTTTTTAAACACAGATACACCCAATATCGACGACGACGACGACGATTCAGCGAAGTCAACACAGGCTGAGCCACGTTGGGGTATCTGCGTCGAATGGTCCGAGGGGGTAGGTACCCTAAAAGGTCCGTTCTCCTGACCTCACCCCACGATAACGGAAGAGGTCACAATATCGATGATTGTGAATTACATACTCTTTTATCTCTTTTCACAATTTTGTAAAAAATAATTGAAATTCTCCTATTTAGGTAATATGAAATTATATTTATTGTATAAGATACTTTTATTAATAAAAAGGATTGTTTTTATAGTCACTCTACTCACCTTGACAAAATACAAAGACAGTTTAGGGCAATTACCGGATGAATTTCCTTCTTTAGACCCACGGGTTTATCGTGAACTGGACGATATATGTAACAAAACCAACTTCACATACTTCCTTTAAGTCGAAATGTGTCTATACGTCAACCTTTTTCCTCATAAAATTATCGTAGAAGTCCACCAATAATTATAAGAAGAAACTATTTGTTATCAAAGAATTTCTAATTGACACCACACCTTAGACTTTGGTCGCTTAAAGACATCAAACAATACAATTTTAGGTAAGTAGTGAGAACGTAAAACTTACCTAGTAAATGAGTATATGTTAAAACATTATAGTACTTAAGCAGTAAACCTTTTAACTAAGGAATACGACACATCTATAAGACCTGAGACTATCTAAAGAGTCATATTATTATTGTATTTTTGTGTAAACGATAAAAAAGGTTAGAGTAGTCTTTTGGAAATTCATAACCCTTTAATAGTTCCGACACCACCGTCTGTTCGAAAGGTTTTAAGACTAAAAGTTGACTTTCAAGTCTAAAGTGGTGACTATTGTTTATAACAGTCAGTAAGAGAAACTTCACTGTCCGAGTGACTTAAATAAAAGTTCTTTTATAGACAGTTTATGGTTCCAGACGTGTTGGTAACCCGAAGGGACCATCGAGTCTACCATTTCGTAGACGAATGTTACGTCCTCTGGGGCCAAACTAGGGACTCAACCCTTCTAGGGGACCTCTTCCTTCCCCGTTGGGTGAGGTCATGAGAACGGACCTCTTAAAGTACCTGGTTCCTCGGACCATCCGATGTCAGGTACCCCAACGTTTCTCAACCTGTGTTGACTCGTTGAAATGAGTGAGCCGTGTTGGTAATCGAACCCTTAGAAGAAAATTTATTCTTAACACGAAGCACTTTTCTCACCGATCAAGTGGAGAAATGAGTCTATCAGTATATTCACAAAAAGGAGGTCAGTGGTTGTATAATGAGACGTCTCACGAAAGACGCGTAAAGAGTGACAGTGTGTCTCGGAATTTTTCTACGTACGCATTCCCAACTCTAAATTATTGTAATCATCAAAAATGACGAAGTAGTCCCGTAAGAATTAACTTTGACCTAAAGACAAAACAGACGTTCACGTACTTTTTGCGGTACTAATGATCGGAAGTATGACGACGGAACTAAGTACGATCATTGTGATCAAAATAATGTTTATAAAGTGATAGTAACATTTACATTGTTTCACTTTTTCGTCCATTGTCACAATAATATTTTCTATTAAATCTATAGTGTCTAGTGGAAATTTTTTTCAAACCTGTGAGGATCCTCAGGGGACCTCGTGTGAAGTCAAGTCAAGTCAAGTAAAGTCAAGTTAGTTAGTCAGTACAGGCTGAGAAATGCTGGGGTACTTAACGTCGTGCGGTCCGGAGGGATAGGTAGTGGTTGAGGACCTTAAATGAGTTTGAGTACAGGTAACTCAGTCACTACGGTAGGTCGGTAGAGTAGGAGACAGCAGGGGAAGAGGAGGACGGGGGTTAGGGAGGGTCGTAGTCCCAGAAAAGGTTACTCAGTTGATGGGCGTACTCCACCGGTTTCATAACCTCAAAGTCGAAATCGTAGTAAGGAAGGTTTCTTGTGGGTCCTGACTAGAGGAAATCCTACCTGACCAACCTGGAGGAACGTCAGGTTCCCTGAGAGTTCTCAGAAGAGGTTGTGGTGTCAAGTTTTCGTAGTTAAGAAGTCACGAGTCGAAAGAAGTGTCAGGTTGAGAGTGTAGGTATATACTGATGACCTTTTTGGTATCGGAACTAATCTACCTGGAAACAACCGTTTCATTATAGAGACGAAAACTTATACGATAGATCCAACCAGTATTGAAAGGAAGGTTCCTCATTCGCAGAAAATTAAAGTACCGACGTTAGTGGTAGACGTAACTAAAACCTCGGGGGGTTTTATTTCAGACTGTGACAAAGGTGATAAAGAGGTAGATAAAGTGTGAATCTCGACGAAATGAAGTTTATATATGACGACTTTTATTTCAAATCGTCATATGAATAATATTGACGGTCCCATTTTCCTGTCACCACCAATTAAGACACTCCATTCCGAGATAAATTATATAAACCTTCCTACTACGACTTCAAGGTTATGAAATCGGTGGACTACACTTCTCGACTGTGTGACCTTTTCTGGGACTACGACCCTTTCTAACTTCCGTCCTCTTCCTCTCTGTCTCCTACTCTACCAACCTACCGTAGTGGCGGAGTTACCTGTACTCAAACTCGTTCGAGACCCTCTACCACTTCCTGTCCCTTCGGACCGCACGACCTCAGATACCCCAAAGTTTCTCCGTCTGTACTGACTCGTTGACTTGTTGTTGTAATATAAAGAAATCAGTGGAAGAATGGATTTTGAATAATATAAATCAGTAACTGTTATAAACTGAGGTTTTTTCTTCATGTCTGAGAAATTGATTATCCCTATCGTGTAAAAAATTAGGATTTCCACTTTAACTCCTATCAAATAGGGGAGATGGGGTAGACAATTAGGGTAGGATTTGACCTTACTTCTGAATTGACGATGTGTGTCGTAAGAAGTGTGTTTCTCTTCTGAACTTAATATTACCGGAACTTAATATTGATGGGTCTTAAGTCACTTCAGTCAGTCAATGTTTATTTATATTTTTTCGATAGTCAGTTTATATGATTCATATTTGTCTTTTATATCGTACTTTCATTGGGAAACTGTTAGGTTATGTTTATGTTTTAAGAATGGTTATTTGAATTAGTCAAGTCAAGTCAAGTCAGCGAGTCAGTACAGACTGAGAAACGCTGGGGTACTTAGCGTCGTGCGGTCCGGAGGGACAGGTAGTGGTTGAGGGTCTCAAGTGAGTCTGAGTGTGGGTAACTCAGTCACTACGGTAGGTCGGTAGAGTAGGAGACAGTAGGGGAAGAGGAGGACGGGGGTTAGGGAGGGTCGTAGTCTCAGAAAAGGTTACTCAGTTGAGAAGCGTAGTCCACCGGTTTCATGACCTCAAAGTCGAAATCGTAGTAAGGAAGGTTTCTTTAGGGTCCCGAGTAGAGGAAGTCTTACCTGACCAACCTAAAGGAACGTCAGGTTCCCTGAGAGTCCTCAGAAAAGGTTGTGGTGTCAAGTTTTCGTAGTTAAGAAGCCGCGAGTCGGAAGAAGTGTCAGGTTGAGAGTGTAGGTATGTACTGGTGTCCCTTTTGGTATCGGAACTGATCTGCCTGGAATCAACCGTTTCATTGCAGAGACGAAAACTTATATTATAGATCCAACCAGTATTGAAAAGAAGGTTCCTCATTCGCAGAAAATTAAAGTACCGACGTTAGTGGTAGACGTCACTAAAACCTCGGGTTATTTTATTTCAGACTGTGACAAAGTATGCGTTTCGGAGAGACTCCTTTTGATGTACTTAAATATCCACGTGCACTCTCCTTTAAACTGTTATCCTTCTCCGTATTGTAAGGTAATGCATCTTTCCTAACATTCGTTACATTTAGATCGAGATTAACTGAACATAAATTGAGTTCGTCTTATTTTTTTGTCTTACTTTAAAGGGGAAACTTAGACTGTTATACTAAAATTCAAAGAAGTTATCTTATACACTTTTATCGGTCTTGTCACCGGGTAAAACTGTTTCGTCTTTTACAAGACTATACTTCTATACATACAGTTTCGATAACTTTGAATCCGTGGACCCCGTTCCAATCGATACTAGGTCGGGGTGTCTTGAGTCTTAGTTCTTTGTCTCAGTGTCATATATCATTTATAACAGTACTACGACTAGTACTTTTATTATCACTAGTGTACGACTCGTAAATAATATACGACATATGCTAAGATTAACAAATTATATATAATTGATTAAGTCAAGTAGGACTTTTATACACTCCATCCATAATAGTAACGGGGTCAAATCTATATTTAAAAAATTCAAATCGTTTAGTTCCTACTAACTTATTGGTTAGACCCTTTTGACTGAATGACAAGTCAACGAGTCAACACAGACTGAGACATTAGGGTACCTAACGTCGCATAGTCCGAAGGGACAAGTAGTGGTTGAGGGCCTCAAATGAGTTTGAGTACAGGTAGCTCAACCATTACAGTAGGTTAGTACAGTAAGAGACAGCAGAAGAAGGGGAGACGGAAGTTAGAAAGGGTTGTAGTCCCAGAAAAGATTACTTAGTCAAGAAGTCTGAACGACAATCCCTCCTTTATCTCAGTCTCAAATCAAAAAAAGAAAAAAAAAATTTACAATAACAACAACAAGTCAAATTTCATTCAATTTAATGTCTCAAATTAATGTAAAAATAAAGATGGAATTATGGGTCGTACCACCTCAAAATTCCTATGTATGTTGGAGGAAAGGACGACCTCCCCATTGTCTTTTATCTGAATTTGTATAGATATAAAATATTCGGCCACTAATATAAGGATCTTTTTAAAGTGATTCTTAATATTTTTACTCGTTTCAACATACATATTTTCTATAATAATTTACAAAAAATTTTATATTGTTCAAACTATATTACCTTTACAGGACGTGTCTCCGAACAACCCTATCTTCAATGTCATACAACTATGTTATTCCATTATCCGTCCGTAATATTACTACGACATCCACAACATAAATATCCGTGTCTTTCTATAAGATACTATACAATTTACTTTTAACGGATATTTGACATACTTATCAATATAAGGGACAAATAATGACGTTATTAACACGTGTGTGTGCAGAGGAGGTTGTCACTACGAATTTGAAACGATGTTCAATTTGAGTTGGTCCCTCTAATATTTTAAGTTACTGGCTCTGAGTTAAGTCTAGTTAAGTCAGTCTAAAAGACCTCCACTCTATTTTCATAGTTTTTATAAAATTACGGAAATTCTACTAAGATCCGAAGGGTTCACAGTAGTCATTTCTTGGGGTGACGGTTACGTCCTCTATGTTCTCAGTGTCCAAACTAGATACCCAACCCTTCTAGAGAACCTCATCCTTTACCGTTGGATAAGGTTATAAAAACTGACCTTTTAAGGTACCTGTCTCCTCGAACTACCCCAGTGTTTCTTAGTCTGTGTTGACTTACTGAGTGTGTGTTCTACTAAGGTTATATGTCGGTTCAATCTCTAGATGTCTGCGTCTTGGTAGACGATTCAACAGTGGATACTTGCAGAAACACCCTATCTGAACACTACATAAGACAGATAAGAGAATATATGTACAAAAGATAAAATTATATACTTATTGCACTTACACCTATTACTTACCATGTCCCATAATGATTTACATTATTCTTCTGACTGAGTTAAAAAATTTTATATATAAACTGATAACTGTCGAAACTCGGAGTCGGAAGGGAGAAGAAGACCATACGTTGTGGACTAGTTCGACTATTCCTCTGAACACAACGGAAGGATACCGTGTCCACTCTCTAAGTTTGGTTCGTTCTAAGAAGAGGTCGGGATAGATTATTTCTACTATTTTTGAAGTCGGTCAGTGGAAACAAAAAACTTCGGTAAAGTCTAGACGAACTCTCTGGTGGATATGAGAGGTCTCAGAAGTAATGTATTCACTATTTGAAAAAGTGTGGGAAAAGGACACACGTCGTAACAGAGTTGTACTTGGTTTGAAACCCACTCCAGGTAAGCCGAAAAATCCCCCGATGTATTGTCCTGTCACTTTGTCAGTTGAAATTTTTGCCAGTATCGTTGAGAAGGACTCTGGTATACAGAAGTACATGGTAGTTTATAAGAGAAATGACTTATCACGACACACGATTCAACGAAGTCAGTACAGGTTGAGACCTTGAGGTACCTGACATCGGGTCGTCCGAGGAGACAGGTACCCTAAAAGGTCCTTTTTTATGACCTCACCTACCCGTTCCAAAGAAGGACTGGGTCCCTACCTTGACCTTAGGGAAATTCAGAGGAGGTACCCGTCCACTTAAGAAATGGTGATCGTGGTGTTTCCTTCAGAATTCCGAAAATAGTAAGAACGTCGACTTCTACTTCTTCGAGATATCTCAGTCGTTTTTGTTCTGACCCCCACCTGACTCCGAGTCTAGTACTTGAGGAATAACGGTTTAAGTCTAAATTTAACTTCTTTCATCCCTTTTGGTGATCTGGTAAGTCCATACTGGATTCAGTTAAGGGAATACTAATATGTCACCTTCACTGTTTATCTAAGTTCCCTCATCTAGACTATCTCAGAGACTTCCTCATACCTACCTCCTAGTGCCGTGACATGTCTCCGTCACTAGTTCTAGTAGACGTTCTTTTCTTTACGTTTTTTCGTTTTACCGAGAGACTCCTCCGGAATGTTTATCGACCCTTTTCTTCTCTTCGTTTTCCGTTTCTTCTTTTCCTTTATATGAGTAGACTTACGTCTTAAGGTTTATCGTTCCTCTCTATTCTTTCGGAAGGAGTCACTAGTCTCGTTTCTTTGTCTCCTTTTGTTATCTTACCTTTTCTGATCTCTAGAGAAGTTCTTTTAATTTGTATGGTTTCTTTGTAAAGTACGTTTCTACCCGTGTTATTTCCTGTCTTTACCATACCGGGATTATCTTCGTCTTCTATAACTCTTTTCCACCGTTCTCATGTGTCTTATTGATATGTTTTTTATAGAATTACTGGGTCTGTTGGTGTTTCCACACTAATGAATGGATCTCACTCTGTAAGACCTTACACTTCAGTTCACCCTGAATCCTCCGTAGTAATACGTGTTTCGATCACCTCCACTACCTTATGGTCGACTCGTTTAAGTCAAGGATTTTCTACTACGACCCTTTCACGACGTGAGTTATACGGTCGTTTAAACCTTTTGAGTCGTCACCGGTGTCCTGACCTTTTACAGTAGAAAGTAATGTTACGGTTTCTTCCCGTCACAGTTTCTTACAAGTTTGATGTCGTGTTAACGTGAGTAAAGTGTATGATCGTTCCAGTACGAGTTTTAGGAGGTTCGATCCGAAGTCGTCATGTACTTGACACTTGAAGGTCTCCATGTTTGACGTAAATCTTTTCCGTCTCCTGGGTCTATAGTTTGACGATTGTAGGGAACCTAGTATCTTTTTTCGTTCTTTTAAGGTCTTTTTATATGTAGACGAAGTAACTGATATGCTTTCGAAAACTGACACACCTAGTACCGTTTCACCTTTTAAGAATTTGTCCACCCTTGTGGTCCGGTGGAATGGACGGAGGAGTCTTTCGACATACGTCCAGTTCTTCGTTGTTAATCTTGGTCTGTATCTTGTTTTAACCCTTTCCTCATGTAGTTCCGACATATAACAGTGACACAAATAAATTGAATATACGTCTCATGTAGTACACTTTACGACACGACCTAATTCCCCTTCGACCTTAGTTCCAACAGTCCTCTTTATAGTTATTGGAGTCTATACGTCTACTGTGGTGGGATTACCGTCTTTCGTTTCTCCTTGAATTCTCGGTGAACTACTTTCACTTTCTCTTCTCAATTTTTCAACCGAATTTTGAGTTGTAAGTTTTTTAATTCTAGTACCGTAGACCACGGTAGTAAGATACCGTTTATCTACCCCCTTTGTTACCTTTGTCACTGCCTAAAATAAAAGAACTCAATCTTTTAGTGACACCTAACATTGACGTCGGTACATTAATTGTCTACGAACGAGGAACCTTCTTTTCGATACTGGGTGGATCTGTCACATAATTTTTCGTCTCTGTAATGAAAGGACTGTTTCCAGGAATAAACGTTTCGATACCAAAAAGGTGATCAGTACATACCCATACTCTCGACCTGGTATTTCTTCCGACTCGTGACTTTAACTACGAAAACTTGACACCACAATCTCTTCTGAGAACTCTCAGGGAACCTGACGTTCCTCTAATTTGGTCAGGTAGGATTTCCTTTAATTGAGACTTATAAGTAGTTTTTCTGACTACGACTTCAACTTCGAGGGTATGAAACCGGTAGACTACGTTTCTCGGATGAGTAACTTTTTCTGGGAGTACGACCCTTTCTGTCTTCTGTCCTTTCTTTCCCCCTACTACCTCCTACTTTACCAACCTACCGTAGTGACTGAGTTGTCTGTACTGAAACTTGTTCGAGGTCCTCTGCCACTTCCTGTCCCTTCGGACGGTACAATGTCAGGTACCCCAGTGTTTCTCAACCTGTCCTGACTTGTTCCTCGTTGTTGTTGTCGTCAATTTCTGAGGACGAAACAGGAGACTTTTCTCTGATTCACAGGAGACTTTTCTCTGATTCACAGAAATAATAGACTGGTCTGAACTAAGGGTCCCCTAAAAGGATAAGTAAGGAATAGAAGTCTGAATCCCACCCTACCCGTATATGAGACGGATAAGACCTTATCGACGACAGAAACGACTTAAGAAGACTACATTGTATAGTCTCGATAAGGAACTTAGTTTAAGGGGAACTCAAAACTATCTTGTTGTTCTTTAACTGACTTTGAAGTTGTCAAGTCAAGTCAAGTCAGTGAGTCAGCACAGGTTGAGAAACGCTGGGGTACTTCGCGTCGTGTGGTCCGGAGGGACAGGTAGTGGTAGAGGACCTCAAGTGAGTCTAAGTACAGGTAACTCAGTCACTACGGTAGGTCGGTAGAGTAGGAGAAAGTAGGGGAAGAGGAGGACGGGGGTTGGGGAGGGTCGTAGTCTCAGAAAAGGTTACTCAGTTGAGAAGTGCACTCCACCGGTTTCATGACCTCAAAGTCGAACTCATAGTAAGGAAGGTTTCTTTAGGGTCCCGACTAGAGGAAAGTCTTACCCGACCAACCTAGAGGAACGTCAGGTTTCCTGAGAGTCCTCAGAAGAGGTTATGGTGTCAAGTTTTCGTAGTCAAGAAACCGCGAGTCGGAAGAAGTGTCAGGTTGAGAGTGTAGGTATGTACTGATGACCTTTTTGGTATCGGAACTGATCTGTCTGGAATCAACCGTTTCAATACAGAGACGAAAACTTATATGAAAGATCCAACCAGTATTGAAAAGAAAGTTCCTTATTCGTAGAAAATTAAAGTACCGACGTCAGTGGTAGATATCACTAAAACCCCGGGTCTTTTTATTTTAGACTGTGACAAAGGTGACAAAGGGGTAGATAAAGGGTACGTCACTACCCTGTCCTACGGTACTAGAAGTAAAAGACTTACAACTCGAAATTCGGTTGAAAAAGTGAGAGGAGAAAGTGAAAGTAGTTCTCCGAAAAATCAAGGAGAAGTGAAAGACGGTATTCCCACCACAGTAGACGTATAGACTCCAATAACTATAAAGAGGGTCGTTAGAACTAAGGTCGAACACAAAGAAGGTCAGGTCGTAAAGAGTACTACATGAGACGTATCTTAAATTTATTCGTCCCACTGTTATATGTCGGGGGTTCATCACGAAAAGGATAAACCTTGGTCAGACAACAAGGTACAGGTCAAGATTGACAACGAAGGACTGGACGTATGTCTAAAGAGTTCTCCGTCCAGTCCACCAGACCATAAGGGTAGACAGAGTCTTAAAAGGTGTCAAATAACACTAGGTACGTCAGTTTCCGAAACCGTATCAGTTATTTCGTCTTTATCTACAAAAAGACCTTGAGAGAACGAAAAAGCTACTAGGTCGTCTACAACCGTTAAACTAGAGACCAAAAGACGGAAAAGATTTTAGTCGAACTTGTAGTCCTTCAAGTTGTTGAGTGACAGTTTCGGAACCTCAACTAATGTAAAAAAGTAGAGGAAGAGATTTTCCGAGACGTAAGTTTACCCATTTCACTTCACTTCACTTAAGCGAGTCAGTACAGGCTGAGAAACACTGGGGTACCTGTGGTCGAGGAGACAGGTACCCTAAAAGATCCGTTCTCATGACCTCACCCAACGGTAAAGGAAGAGGTCCCTTAAAGGGTTGGGTCCAGAGGGTGTAACATCTGTCTGCGAAATGACAGACTCGGTGGTCCCTTCAGTAAGTTTGTCCAAATAGAAAGGAAAAGAGGAAATGAAAAACGTAGAGAAGAAAAGTGTCGATAAACATTCCGGAGGAGTCTATCGGTAAAACGAAAAAACGTAAAGAAAAAGAACCCCTATCAGAACTAAGGACAGAGGACATGTTACAGTGTTTACAGACAGGTGTCAAGTGGTCCGTGAGATAGACTAGATCAGGGAATTTAGATAAAGAGTGAAGGTGACATATTAGTATTCCCTAAACTAAATCCAGTATGGACTTCCCAGATCACCAAAAGGGGTGAAAGAAGTTAGATTCGGACTTAAACCGTCATTCCTCAAGTACTAGATTCGGTGTCAGTCGAGGGTCAGAACAAAAACGACTAACATATCTCGAAGAGGTAGAAACCGACGTTTCTTATATTAGTTAGACTAAAGCCATAACTGGTAGACCATTACAGGGATAAATCTCAGAAGAGAACACAACAACCTTCTCCGACAAACGATACTGGTCACGTAAGAGAACCGTCTTGAGATAGTCGGAAACGGGACGAAGTAAGACATGAGGTACCTGTTTGAACGGAAACTGGAAACAGTTGTTTACAGACAGATCAGTTCCGATACCAAAAAGGTCATCAGTATACACCTACACTCTCAACCTGATATTTCTTTCGATTCACGGCTTCTTAACTACGAAAACTTGACACCACAACCTCTTCTGAGAACTCTCAGGGAACCTGACGTTTCTCTAGGTTGGTCAGGTAGGATTTCCTCTAGTCAGGACCCACAAGTAACCTACAACTTCGACTTTGAGGCTATGAAACCGGTGGACTGCGCTTCTCGACTGAAGAAACTTTTCTGAGACTACGACCCTTTCTAACTCCCGTCCTACTCTACCAAATTACTTAGTGACTGAGTTATCTATACTCAAACTTGTTCAAGGCCCTAAACCACTACCTGTCCCTTCTGACCACACGACGCCAAGTACCCCAGCGTTTCTCAGGCTGTGTTGACTCGCTGATCTGACTTGGTTTGACTTGATCTTCCGAGTGAAGATGAGACTAAAACTGGTTTAAAGAAAAAAAAATTCGTCACCTAGAAATCGATACTTAGAAAATATAAGTAGTACGGTACGAGGATCGTTACAATAACTTAATGTCTTAGAAAATTATGAAAAATGGGTAATAAATTCGAAGTAATATTAGAAGATATAGATATGTATAAAATTATCTTACTATTTTTTTAGACAGAAGACGAAGAATGAGAATTAATGTAATTTATTAAAGGTTGGGGCTTTCAAGGTTGATTAATAAAATTATCAAAATATTATTTGAGACTCATTTATTTAGTATTAGATAGAGTCCCCAACCGTTTGTTACCAGGTGACCGGTTTAGGACGAAAACACGTTTTTTAAAGACCCCCGAGTAAACAAACACAAAAGACACTGACGAAAACGTAATGTTGACGTCTCGACTTATCAACACTGTCTCTGGTATACCGGCCGTTTCGTATTTTATAAATGATGGACAAGGAAATATCTTTTTCAAACGACTTAAACTAGAGACTATAAAACCTTTTCGGTCACTAAAATTCTGAAAGGTGTCCTTTTTGATGGTTTTGTTTTTCTGTAAATTTTTCTGTAAATTTTATAAACATTCCCTTTTTTTAGATTTGTTAGCCTATTCGTGACATCACCGTACCTTTCCCAATTCTAAAAGTTTTGTAGATGATGTGTTAAATCTGACCATACATTTATGGATATAAATGAGTGTTTTGAATTCTTTCTTGGATACAGAAGGAAAATATTAAAGTTTCTACTTAAAAGACTATTTGAAAACTTGTTGTGTTTAATAAATAAAAACGTTTTAGAATTCAGTCTATATAAGGGTACAACGGGTTTCATCAGACTAAAGACTATCAGAATCGAAGTAATTTCTTATGAAAAAAAAAAGGAAATTCCATTGTAAAACCGAAAGAATCTTTATATTTTTACTTGTGTGCAGTTCATAAAGTAAATTGAGTTAATGACTTCCTTAACTTTTATACAATAATGAATGATTTTCCTTTTAAAAAATTTATTGATACTTCATTTCTTTACGATTTTACTTGAATTTTGTCTACGTTTTTAACCATATCGTGTCCGTTATTAGTTACCTTCTTTCACTTCTCCTTAATTTCTCGGAAAATTACTGTCACCTCCTTCTCTCACTTTTTAGACCGAATTTTGTAAGTTTTTCGATTCTAGTACCGTAGGTCAGGGTGGTGAAGTACCGTTTATCTACCCTTTTTTACGTTTGTCACCGTCTCAAATGACAGAACGGGAGGGTTTAGTGACACCTACTACTGACGTCGGTACTTTAATTTTCTGTGAACGAGGAACCTTCTTTTCGATACTATTTGGATCTGTCGTATAATTTTTCGTCTTTTTAGTGAAACGATTGTTTCACTTTCACTTCACTTCAGCGAGTCACCATAGGCTGAGAAACGCTGGGGTACCTGACATCCGATATCAGTATGGGTCTACACTCTCAACCTGGGATTTCTTCCGACTTCCGGTTTCTTAACTACAAAAGTTTGACACCACAACCTCTTCTGAACACTCAAGGAACCTGACGTTCCTGTAGTTTGGTCAGTCAAGATTCCCTTTAGTTTAGACTTATAAGTAACCTTCCTGACTACTACTTCGACTTCGAGGTTGTGAAACCGGTGGATCACGTTTCTCGACTGAGTAACCTTTTCTGGACTACGACCCTTTCTAACTTCCGTTTTCCTCTTCTCTCACCGTCTCCTACTCTACCAATCTACCGTAGTGACTACGTTACCTGTATGTAAACTAGTTTGAGACCCTTTAACACTTCTTATTCCTTCGGACCACACGACGTCAGGTGCCCTAGCGTTTCTCAACTTGCACTGAATCACTGATATGTTGATGACCTGTGTTGGTTTAGTGCAAAGATACTTATCCGTAATAAACGTAATAATGTACAAAAGATGTCGACTACTTCAACATTTCACCGAGTTTTTTGGTACTTTCTGTCCCTAGTAGACATGTCTCATTTGTCTTTCATGGGGACGATCAGGAAATACCGGGTAAAGTTTTAGTGTTGAAAAGGACTATAGAGTTTACCAGGTAAAAAAAGGGAGTGGAATGGACAAAATAATGGTTATACCTTGGGACGTAAAAAGTAGACAAGGACATTGTGACACCATGAAACTTCTTTACATGTCGTGAAACCCCTGATTACGATTCTATCAACATATTGATTTTGTGTCCTTTCCTTGGTAAATTGTAAATCGTAATATGTAATCATAGGTTTCTGGAGTCGATGAGGAGAGAGGTCTCGTATATAAAGATTTGAAAGATGACAGTTTCTCAGTGTGTACTGACTCGCTGACTTGACTTGACATGATAAGAGTAAGTAGAGAGATGAAGATACCGGATCTCTTTAAGTGACAATCAATGATATGACACATTTCTTTAACTCGTAGGAGAAGAAGAGTAAGAACCTAGACTGATACGGGTTCTCCTGTGTTGACCAGTTAATTTTCAAAGGTATCTCTACCTAGTGTCGCAAAAGGACTTACTTTCTTGATTTCTCGGTCTAAAGGATCTCCATGTAACAACAGTCAATAGATCTCCTGTTTTTACAGAAATCAGTTAAAAACTAAAACTAAGTTCCGTCAAAGAAAAAGACTCCGTTATTCATAACATCTCATTCTTTTTTTGATCCCATTCCCCATATCAGTCAGTCGTTTTTGTTCTGACCTTTGACTGACACCGAGTCTAGTACTTGAGGAATAACGTTTTATGTCTGAATTTAACTTATTTCATCCCTTTTGGTGATATGGTAAGTCCATAGGAAATACTAATATGTCTCCTTCACTGTCAAAGTTCTCTCTATCTAAACTATCTGTCTTACGGACTTCTTGATAGCTACCTCTAAGTACTGTAACATGTCCTCCGTCACTGGTTCTTATAGACGTTCTTTTTCTTTACGTTTTTCCGTTTTACCAACAGACTCCTCCGGAATGTCTGTCGACTCTTTTCTTCTCTTCACTTTGGGTTTACTATTTTCCTTTATATATCGATAAACTTACGTCTCAAGGTTTCTTATAACTCCTCTCCATTCTTTCGGAAACATTCACTTGTTATGTTTCTTTATTTCCTTTTGTTATTTTACCCTTTCTGATCTCTAGAGAAGTTCTTTTAATCTCTATGATTCCCTTGTAAAGTACTTTTCTACCCGTGTTATTTCCTGTCTTTGTCATACCTGGATTTTCTTCGTCCTCTATAATTCTTGTCCACCGTTCTTACGTGTCTTCTAGATATGTTTTTTCTAGAAGTACTGGGTCTATTGGTGCTACCCCACTAGTGAGTGGTCCCGGTCTATAGGACCTAACACTTCAGTTCTCCCGGAATCCTTCGTAGTGATACTTGTTTCAATCACCTCCTCCAATACATTAAGGTCAACTTGATAAAGTTAAGGATTTTCTCCTACGACACTTTCACGATGTGAGTTATACGGTCGTTTAAACCTTTTGAGTCGTCACCGGTGTCCTGACCTTTTCCAGTCAAAAGTAAGGTTAAGGTTTCTTTCCGTTACAGTTTCTTACAAGTTTGATGACGTGTTAACATGAGTAAAGTGTGCAATCGTTTCATTACGGGGTTTCAGAGGTTCGATCCGAAGTCATCATGCACTCGGTACTTGAAGGTCTACAAGTCCGATCTAAATCTTGAAGGTCTACAAGTTCGATCCGAAGTTGTCATGTACTCGGTACTTTAAGGTCTACAAGTTCGATCTAAATCTAAGAAAGGGTCGTACTCCCAGAAAAGGTTACTCATCCGAGAAACGTAGTCTACCGGTTTCATACCCTCGAAGTTGAAGTCGTAGTCAGGAAGACTCCTTATAAGTCCCAATTAAAGGAAATCCTACCTGACCAAATTAGAGGGACGTCAGGTTCCCTGAGAGTTCTCAGAAGAGGTTGTGGTGTCAAGTTGTAAAGGTTGTAAGTAACCTAGTAACTTTTTCGTTCTCTCATTGTCTTTTTGTAGATGAAGACGAAATGACTGATACGGTTTCGGAAACTGTCGTACCTAGTGTTATTTGACACCTTTTAAAAAGTTCTCTACCTTATGGTCTGGTGGACTAGACGGAGGACTCTTTAGACACACGGTCACCTTAGTTGACCTGACCTGTATCTTGTTGTCTGACCAAGGTTTAATCCTTTCCTCGTATAGTTCCGACATATAACGGTAGGACGAATAAATTGAATATACCTCTCATGTAGTACGTTTTATGACTTGATCTACTTGGTGTTCGACCTTAGTTCCAACAGTCCTCTTTATAGTTATTGGAGTCTGTGCGTCTACTGTGGTGGGAATACCGTTTTTCGTTTCTTATTGATTTCTCGGAAAACTACTTGTACTTTCTCCTCTCTATTTTTCGACCGAATTTTGAGTCGTAAGTCTTTTGATTCTAGTACCGTAGACCAGGGTAGTGAAGTAACGTTTATCTACCCCTTTTTAACCTTGGTCACTGTCTGAAAACAAAGAACCCGAGGTTTTAGTGACATCTAACACTGACGTCGTTACTTTAATTTTCCGTGAACGAGGAACCTTCTTTTCGATACTGGTTATATCTGTCACATAATTTTTCGTCCCTGTAATGAAACGGTTGGTTCTAGACAGATCAGTTTCGATACCAAAAAGGTCCCCAGTACATACCTACACTCTCAACTTGATATTTCTTTCGACTCGTGACTTCTTAACTACGAAAACTTGATACCCCAACCTCTTCTGAGAACTCTCAGGGAACCTGACGTTCCTCTAATTTGTTCAGTTGGGATTACCTTTAGTCAGGACTTATAAGTAACCTTCCTGACTACTACTTCGACTTCGAGGTTATGAAACCGGTAGACTACACTTCTTGTCTAAGTAATTTTTTCTGGGAACACGACCCTTTCTGACTTCCGTCCTTCTCTTCCCCTACTGTCTCCTACTCTACCAAATTGTCTTAGTGACTGAGCTACCTATACTCAAACTTGTTCAAGGCCCTAAACCACTACCTGTCCCTTCTGACCACACGACGTCAGGTACCCCAGCGGTTCTCAGTCTGTGCTAACTGACTGACTTGATTTGACAGACTTCCCCAAACCTGTTAAGTGTCTCGACTCCACCCAAACGACGATCTTTTGTGGAGGGAACACTCTAAGGTTATTTCCTCTTAGAAAGGAGGTTATCTTCTGGTCAGTCACGTGTCAGGAATTAACAGTCACATAATCGCCTGCACTTCAGTGAGTCAGCACAGGCTGAGAAACGCTGGGGTACCTGACATCGGATGGTCCGAGGAGGGAGGTACCCTAAGAGGTCCGTTCTCATGACCTCACCCAACGGTAACGGAAAAGGTCCCCTAGAAGGGACTGGGTCCCTAGCTTGGGCCCAGAGGACGTAAGGTCCGCCTACGAAATTGGATAATCACCTTCTTGTTTCTTTAGTCATTTTGACTCGTTTCACTCACTCATCGGTTCACAATCTCCTTTCTCTTACCCCATCTTCGGTCGAGTACATCCTGGAATACATATTCCACAGACATTCAGAATAAGACAGCTCCTCTTAATCAAAACGGATAAAAGGTCGAGTTAACAGCTGTCGAAAGAAATGAGAGTTTTCACGAAAACAAATCTTTTTTGTAATATAACAGTGGGATGAATTTTTGTTACGTCTACTGTGGTGGGAATACCGTCTTTCACTTCTCCTTGATTTTTCGAAGTACTACTTTCACTTTCTCCTCTGACTTTTCAACCGAATTTCGAATTGTAAGTCTTTTGCTTCTAGTACCGTAGACCAGGGTAGTGAAGTACCGTTTATCTACCCCTTTGTCACAGTCTGAAATAAAACCCCCCCGAGGTTTTAGTGTCGCCTACTACTAACGTCGGTACTTTAATTTTCTGCGAATGAGGAACCTTCCTTACAATATTGGTTGGATCTATCGTATTAGTTTTCGTCTCTGTAATGAAACGGTTGTTTCCAGGCAGATCAGTTGCGAATACCAAAAAGGTCATTAGTACATACCTACACTCTCAACCTGACATTTCTTTCGAGTTGTGACTGTTTAACTACGAAAACTTGACACCACAACCTCTTCTGAGGACTCTCAGGATACCTGAAGTTCCTCTAGGTTGGTCAGGTAAGACTTCTAGTCTTCCTTACTACGATTTCGACTTTGAGGTCATGGAACCGGAGGGGTACTCTTCTCAACTGAGTAACCTTTTCTGGGACTACGATCCTCCCTAACTCCCGTCCTCCTTTTCCCCGGCTGTCTCCTACTCTACCGACCTACCGTAGTGACTGAGCTACTTATACTCAAACTCACTTACGGCCCTCACCCACTACCCGTCCCTCCGGACCGCCCGACGTCAAGTACCCCCAGCGTTTCTCGGCCTGTGCTGACTCGTTGACTTGACTTGACTTTTTATTATTTAAAAATGTTACTATATACAAGCTCACTTTAGTTCTCGGTAATATCTCATCACTCGGCTCTTTACTCTACTTTGGATATATGTAAAATTTTCTTCCTTTACATTTTTAAATTTGTAAAAGTACCTTGTCTTCAGTGACTGATAGTACGGGTCTCGTTCCCAATGTAACTCGGCACCTCCTCCTTTTTAAGGAAAGGAGATAAGTACAATCGAAGAGTCTACACAAAGACATTGTCTTTTGTCTTATGATGTTCTTTGTACATGTTTAAAAAAATGTATTATGTCCTCCGAAGTATTCCTTTACTTCTGGGTCAGTTTATTTACCAATTTGGACTTGTAAAAACAACGGATACTACCAATGAAGTAAAGAAGATTCTCTAAGAACGGGTGTCATCATCTATATTACCAGTAGACTCAATTTAAGTGGGTAATGTCAGGTAAAATCAAGTGACTAAAAATTTTACAGTTGCAAGTGAGAACGGTAGAGGACAAACTGGTGAAGGTTAAAAGGAACCAAGTACCTGGATTGCAAGGTCCAAGGATACGTTATAACAAGAAATGTCGTAGTCTGGAACGAAGATAGTGGTCAGTGAAGGTGTTGACCGACAACAAAAACGAAACCGGGGTAGAGAAGTAAGAAAGACCTCAATAAAGAGGTGAGAAGAGGTCATCGTATAACCTGTAGATGGTTGGACCCCTCAAGTAGAAAGTCACAATATAGAAAAACGGAAGAGTATTTCAAGTACCCTAAGAGTTCCTTTCTTGTGACTTCACCAAACGGTAGAGGAAGAGGTCACCTTGTGCAAAACAGTCTTGACAACGGTGTTGGGCAGGCAGAATCCACCGGGAAGTACCGTACCGAGTATCAAAGTAACTCGATCTCCTCCGACACCAGGTACACTAGTCAAACCCATCAAAAGACACCAACACCAAAAGTAAGAGAGACGGGAGACTATCTATCCCTATTCTCCGAATACCTTCGAAGGACTACCCTCTCTGACTAACTCCCCGTTTGACCCAGAACCAAACTACCCACACCGGTACAAGTCATTTAGAAATTATTTTAAAAGGAAACTACCCTCCCCGACACACGGGAGGGACAACGAACTGGACTCCGGTTTGAGACCACCTCCATTACTTCTATTACCACTGGAGGAGGTTTTCCAGGGAACGTGAATGATGACATGAGTCACGGAGGTTGGGACGTCGTCCGGTGACGGCTGGGTGCGGAGGTGACCTCTGAGGACCTGTGAGTACCCGTACAGACCCAGTCAAATAGTACCCCAGAGACGAGGAAATAGGACCCAGGACCACACGTGTTCAGAAAAACCACGGGAGGTTCTCAGACAAGAGGTCAAGACACATTCAAGACCACCAAGATACCACCCCAAGTACCGCTGGAGGAGGTTCTCCCGAATTCGGTATGGGTCCAGACGACGTCGTCCGGGACGTCGTCCGGTGACGACTGGGCATGGAGGCGTCCTCTATGACTGTGTCAAGACCGAGTCAGAGACACCCAACCCGTACGTAAACACGGGAAGGGTCCAGACTCGTCGTGTCCGCTGGTCCACGAACCACTCGTGTGAGAGGGTCCACCCGGTACGCAGAATTAGTGGAGGGACAGGTCCTACGAACCAAAGGGTCCACGTGACACTCTCGTGGTAGAGTCCACACGGTATACAGAGAAGACCTCTCAACTAGAGTCCGACGTTGGGAGGACCGTCTACAGTTGGTAGGTCCTAGAGTCCTTTTGCACCAATCGTAGACCCTCGGAAGAGTGTCAAACCATCTTCTACGGTAGAGACCCCGACTCTAACATCATCGGGGAACGAGACCGACAGAGTTCGGACGGAGAGACGGAGGTCCACTCCTTCCTGGTCATACGTCGGAAATTCGAGGACCACCGAATCTGCCATTTCACAGACAGATGTTACGCCCTCTGGACCCAAGCTAGGGACCCAACCCTTCTAGGGGACCTCTTCCGTTACCGTTAGGTGAAGTGATGATAACGAACCTTTTAGGGTACCTGTCTCCTCGGACCATCCGATGTCAGGTACCCCAGCGTTTCTCAGCCTGTGCTGACTCTCTGAAGTGAAAAGTGAAAGAACCATAAACGAGTTAGGAAACAAGACACTCACCTGGTACTACCGTAATCCAATATCGGAAAACTTTCTTTTAAGAGAAAAGACGTCAACACCTATCCGTAGCCGGTAAACCACGTTTATTGGTTGAGTAACCTTTTCTGCCACTATGACCCTTTCTAACTTCCGCTCTTCTTTTCCCCTACTGTCTCCTACTCTACCAACCTACCATAGTGACTGAGTTACCTGCACTCAAACTCATTCGAGACCCTCAACCACTACCTGTCCCTTCCGACCGTACGACGTCAGATACCTCAGTGTTTATCAGCCTGAGTTGACTCACTGACTTGACTTGTCTGACTTGACTTGTAAAAACACCAAAACTACTTCTTACCTTTAGTACCCTTTTACACTATCTTGGTACGCAGACTCAATCACATCACTTGTCTCCCCTTGCCTCATTCAGGACACCAAGTCCAAGGGGAGGTACCGGAAGTTAGAAATCTCTACTCCTCCGAGATAAGGAGGGTCATCTCCTTCTTGTGAAGAGTGTACTCTCAGAATCCAGGACAAAGTCCCTCTACGAGTCTTTCAGGAAAGACTTGGACGGTAAAGAGTTTAAGGAAGTCGAATTTTATAATTGTGACTGTTCCGTAGTATAAACCCCCCAATACACGGGACTTAGGGTAGTATTGGTTAACGATTTTAGAGGATCCTCGTTCCTCTTCATTAGTGTGCGGATGTCTCTACCGTCTTTTCTGTCCACTCGAAGTTTGGACCCCCAAAATACCTTTTCCCTACCGTCCATTCTCAGACTTCCCATCTTTATTCCTCGTTTCTTCTTTAGATAAGGTAGAGTACCGAGTGAACTTCCAAAGTCCCCTTAGTCACTAATTCAAACTCTCAGTCTAAAGTTAATCTCGTTTTTTCACTTTCAATACAAAAGACTTACATGAATAATATCTCATGGTACTTACATACATTTTACAGAGTTTCGTATCTATGAAGTCGGTCTGTTTGAACTGTGACTTAAAATAATGGTTCACACGTTTAAATCCTTTCTACAATTTGAAAGATTCAGAGTAAAAAAGAGAAGTTTTTACCCATGTGATATGAATAGATTAAAGACATTCTTCTCCAACCTTATCCTCCTTAGTGTATAGATCACACCTCAGACTTTATAATGTTATCTGTTTATTTATCATTGGGTTTATCGATGAAATTTTCAAATATAATTTATTTAAATATACTATGAGATAGGTCCAAGATTCCGTTTTTTAATTGATCTAATGAAAGAGTTTTACCGTTGCTTGAGGTGATCAGAACGGTCCTTTTAAGGTCCCTGTCTCCTCGGACCGTCCGATATTAGGTACCCCAACGTCTCAACCTGTGCTGACTCGTGTGGGTGTATATAATAGTTTTTCGTAGATGACTCGTATAAGATACGTATCCAACGTCTCTCTTTACCCGGATTAAGTGATTGAAGGGGGAAAATTTTATACGTATAAAAGTACAGTAATACGAGGTTTAAGTTGTTACCGAAAATTAAAATAAATTTTATTTTCGAATTCAACATTTCTTGGTTAAATTTCCTAAAGAGATACGTTTACACTAAAATTATGACGAACGATTGAAGTGTAGTTCTACTTTAACTCGGAAAATAAAGTCCGGTTCTACTTTATTGTACCTGACCTAAATGGAGACCGAATTTTGTCGTTTTTCTTTTGTTTTGGTCGTCACTAAAAAGTCCATGACCTACAGTTTGTTGTTTTTTGTTCATAGGAACTTACTGTTCTTCGTTTGCTCCTACCATCTTCATCACCTTTCCCCGGGAGTTGACGGGGTCCAAAGACGGGACCCTCTGAAAGGTCGTTGTCTCGTCCTCCCCCTTGATTGACCTCAGACCGTCAGAGAGACGTCATTTCCCTATCTCGACTCCACGTCTTTGTCGTTCCGTCGATCTCAAGTATCTAGTCTCCTGTCCTCTTTCTTCCGATACCTCTTTTTGTGGAGACTCGATACCTCCCCGAGACACCACCATATAAGGTGACTTATGACTAGTCGCGTTCAGACACTTCTTTGACGACTAAGGTTGTTTTTGGTACACTTTCCATTTCTTTGTAGGTAAGGACCTTAAGTTTGACCCGGATCTTATCACGAACAAAGATCGTCGGTCTTACCACCTTTCTCTTTCTCTTTTTTACAGTGACCTCTTACAATATGTCCAACAAACTCTCGATACCATGAATGGTAAAATGATATTTCCCGAATCGACTCTACCACTGTCTTTTCTTCGAGATTTCTCCCTTTTTTCCTTTATTTTTACCGTGAAAATCTTTTTTAATGATAATGGTCTTCACTATTTTACTCTGGTCATTTACCATCGGTTACCTATCACTAAACCCAAGCTCCCTTCGATAGCTAAGGCTGGTCATACTGTTCAGTAGTCGTTTCGGGGACGAACCTTCGGTTATAGCAGAGGGAGGTTTTTATAGGGAAAATTCCCCTACCCCCCGTCCTTACACCGACGGAAGGAGACCGCCGGACACTACGTTGTATTTTACAGATTTCGTCACACAGCATTTGAGGTCAGATAATTTATTTTCAGTAGATCCTTTAGAACGATTTGAAGTCTACCACTATGTTAACCGGATCCCACTCCGGTCGGTAAGACGTGTACAAAGGAGGGTCTCGAAGACAACGACTGTCGGTCCGGTATGAAATTCATCGCTTCCAGATTTTCGAAAGTTCACGACACACGTGAAATGAACAACCATAAATCAGTGAATCAGAAAAGAGTGAGAAAACACTGGGGTACCTGGCACCGGATAGTCCAAGGAGTTAGGTACCCTAAAGGGTCCGTCTAATAATCTTACGTAACGGTAAAGGAAGAGGTCCCATAGAAGGGTTAGGTGCCTAGTTTGGTCACAGACACCGTAACCTTCCACTTAAGAAATGGTGGTTCGATGGTCCCTTCGGGTGTGAAATTAATCCCCTAGGATTTTTACCTCGTCACCTCGGATTCAAAAACACCGTGGTTCCATGTATATGGTAAAGACAATGTATTTATCGTCATCAACAACAAATCGGTGATTCAGCATAGACTGAGAAAACACTTGGGTTACCTAATATCAGACGGTGCGAGGAGACAGGTACCCAAAAGGGTCCGTTCTTATGACCTCACCCAACGGTGAAGGAAGAGGTCCCCTAGAAGGACTGGGTCTCTAACTTGGGTGGAGAGGACGTAACGTCTTCCCAAGAAATGGACGACTTGGTGGTGGTCCTTCTGGTATCATTCATCATGGATGACGATTCCTTCCTTCAACGGATTTCCTTTGTTACGTATTTCTTATAGTCTACTACATCTTGTGAAAACATAATTTTTACCTATTTTAGATGTGATCGTTATATTTATAAAAGTCCTATTTTGTAAATGTCCGAATTTAATATTTACAAAATAGGACTTTTATAAATATAACGATTACATCTGGACCAGAGTATCACGTTACCATTTCTTAGATGAACCGTTGAGTTCTCTACGATCTCTACGTACAAACTAGGGACCCAGTCCTCCTCAAGGATTTCATCCTATACCGTTGGGTAAGGTCATAAGAACGGACCTTTTAGGGTACCTGTTTCCTTGTACCATCCGATGTCAGGTACCCTAACGTTTCACAACCTGTACTGAATCGTACGTGTGTGAGTACGGGAATGGAATGTATATATTATATTTGATTAATGTAGAACTTGACTCTTGGAGTATTCTTGGTGTCATTCTATTGATTCCCAAATATATGGTTTTTCATTACCATCTTACACTTTTGACACTTTCAATTAGGAAACTGTTATTACATTTGGTAAATACACGAAGTCGTAACATTTGATTTGGTTAAGATTTATTTCCTTATCTTTAATGTCTATTTACGTGTAACTGGATTTTTTAAGGGAGATAACATTAAGGAATTAACGGTAGTAAATTACGGATCCGATTTCAAAAGACTTCTATGATTCTGTTAAAGTTTAGTTCAATCTTTTTCTATTAAGGAAAATTTAGTAGAGTCTACTGTCCACCGGTCCTCTTTTAACTAGAATCTCTAGATGGTTACAGTTGACCGTAGGTTCTTTCTACGAGAACTAATGTAACAGACGTAGGAAACCGATAATGAATCTTTTGACTTACCTCGGTTCCTTCAATATTTGACATCTCGTCATAGTAAAAGAAGTTCGGTAAAAAGTTATTACCTTGACCTCGACGTGTTAGTGATTTTCCGTCTCCCGGTCTCTCCTCGTCGAATAATAATTCCTCCCGTGACTTGGTTGTTCACAGAAATTAGAAAGACTCAGGAGGATGTGGATCCTCGATCTGACCATAACTTTGAAACACTAAACTCTTGTTTGGTACTACAGTAAACAGTTGACCAGGTCCACTTCATTTGTATCCGTCAACTGAAGTATTACTCTAAACACTTTCTCACTGTATGGCCAATATATAAGACTAAGGTCCGTTCCACGATAAAGTCACTGATTTCCACCACTAAAAGAGAGGTGAGACATTGACGGGGGAGGAAATGTGGAGGGACGGACGACCCGTTAAACGACCTCTAAACCGTACCGGTGACCTCAAGTAATAAGTCTTGACGTCGAATATTTATATGTCTAAGATATTTATTTATCTTTAAGATATTTACTTATCTTTACGATAAAAGGGTAAATAAAGGATACTTCCTTTACTTTTCTGATCGTAAAGATTTGTGAATAAGTTCGTTAGTAAACCAAGAAAATAAAAGAAGCCCTCACTCAGAACAACTGAGACCGTCTATAAGTCAGAAACAGTAATTCACGGAGAGTGACTATTTATCTTTCTTTTACAACGTAGTATGCCCTTGGTTTTCTGAAGGAACGTTTCAAGAGGGTAACTAGCAGAAACCGATAAACCGGGAGAATTTTCGTTTCGTTTCATAACAGATATTCCAATAGGTTGGTTTATCGACGGATTAAAAGTCTGGTACAACGCTATACTGAATTTCGGGGTCTCCTACATGTTTTGTATATGACACTAAGTTACAGTCGTTGTTAAATAATATCTGTTAACATTTTTATATCAAATTATTTTCCGTAAAATAAACGATATGATACCCTTATCACTTTAGAAAAATTAAACCTATATTCCAAGTCAAGTCAAGTCAATGAGTCAGCACAGGCTGAGAACACTGGGGTACTTAGCGTCGTGCGGTCCAGAGGGACAGGTAGTGGTAGAGGGTCTCAAGTGAGTCTGAGTACAGGTAGCTCAGTCACTACGGTAGGTCGGTAGAGTAGGAGACAGTAGGGGAAGAGGAGGACGGGTGTTAGGGAGGGTCGGAGTCTCAGAAAAGGTTACTCAGTTGTGAAGCGTACTCCACCGCTTTCATGACCTCAAAGTCGAAGTCGTAGTAAGGGAGGTTTCTTTAGGTTCCCGACAAGAGTAAGTCTTACCTGACCAACCTAGAGGAACGTCAGGTTCCCTGAGAGTTCCCACAAGAGGTTGTGGTGTCAAGTTTTCGTAGTTAAGAAACCGCGAGTCGGAAGAAGTGTCAGGTTGAGAGTGTAGGTATGTACTGGTGACCTTTTTGGGATCGGAACTGATCTGCCTGGAATCAGCCGTTTCATTACAGGGACGAAAACTTATACGACAGATCCAACCAGTATTGAAAAGAAGGTTCCTCATTCGTAGAAAATTAAAGTACCGACGTCAGTGGTAGACGTCACTAAAACCTCGGGTCTTTTTATTTCAGACTGTGACAAAGGTGACAAAGATGTAGATAAAGGGTACGTCACTACCTTGGCCTACGGTACTAGAAGCAAAAGACTTACATCTCGAAATTCGGTTGAGAAAATGAGAGGAGAAAGTGAAAGTAGTTCTCCGAAAAATCAAGGAGAAGTGAAAGACGGTATTCCCACCACAGTAGACGTATAGACTCCAATAACTATAAAGAGGGCCGTTAGGACTAAGGT
>SJYO01018169.1:46821130-46997943 GCA_006410555.1 Capra ibex | reverse complement strand
TGAGGAAAAGGATAAACCTTGGTCAGACAACAAGGTACAGGTCAAGATTGACAACGAAGGACTGGACGTATGTCTAAAGAGTTCTCCGTCCAATCCACCAGACCATAAGGGTAGAGAAAGTCTTAAAAGGTGTCAAAGAACACTAGGTGTGTCAGTTTCCGAAACCGTATCAGGTATTTCGTCTTTATCTACAAAAAGACCTTGAGAGAACGAAAAAGGTACTAGGTCCCCTACAACCATTAAACTAGAGACCAAGGAGACGGAAAAGATTTTGGTCGAACTTGTAGTCCTTCAAGTGCCAAGTGTATAACGACTTCGGACCGAACCTCTTAAAACTCGTAATGAAATGATCGTACACTCTACTGACGTTAACACGGTATCAAACTCGTAAGAAACCGTAACGGAAAAAAACCCTAACCTTACTTTTGACTGGAAAAGGTCAGGACACCGGTGACGACTCAAAAGGTTTACACAACCGTATAACTCACGTCGTGAAAGTGTCGTAGTAGAAAGTCCTAAACTTTATCGAGATGACCTTAAGGTAGGGGAGGTGATCGAAACAAACATCACTACGAAAGATTCCGGGTGAACTGAAGTGTGAGGTCCTACAGACCAAGATCTAATCACTAGTGTAGTAGTACTAATAGACCCAACACTTCTAGAAAAAACATGTCAAGAAGGCACATAAGAACGGTGGAGAAGAATTATAGAAGACGAAGACAATCCACGTACGGTAAAGACAGGAAATAGCTCGGGTAGAAACGTACTTTACAAGGGAATCATAGAGATTAAGAGAACTTCTCTAGAGATCAGAAAGAGTAAGACAACAAAAGGAGCTAAAGAAACGTAACTAGCGACTTCTTCCGAAAGAATAGAGAAGAACGATAAGAAACCTTGAGACGTAAGTCTGCGAATATAGAAGGGAAAAGAGGAAACGAAAAACGGAGAGAGGAAAAGTGTCGATAAACATTCCGGAAGGATCTGTCGGTAAAACGAAAAAACGTAAAGAAAAGGTACCCCTACCAGAACTAGGGACAGAGGACATGTTACAGTGCCTGGAGTAAAGTATCAAGTAATCCGTGAGATACATAGTTTAAATCCGGGAATTTAGATAAAGAGTGAAGGTGACATATCAATGTTCCCTGAACTAAATCCAGTATGGACTTACCAGATCGCCAAAAGGGATGAAAGAAGTTAAATTTAGACTTAAACCATTATTCCTCAAATACTAGACTCGGTGTCAGTCGAGGACCAGAACAAAAACAACTGACATATGTCGAAGAGGTAGAAACCTATATTCCATCCTCCCTTTTCTCACACAAGGTTTTCTCAAACTCAAAAGAAAAAAGGAAGGAAAAGAAACAGGAAAGAAAAGAGAGAGTAAGGATGGTGGGAATTGTCGGTTCGACAGTCCTGTAAGGAAACTACCTCAACTATAGGTCTAGATTAAAAGAGTAAAATTACTATACATACCAAAAGGTTATGAGTCAGACTTTATAACTATGTAGTGGTATCACCTTGTAGTTCGGGTAAAACATTAAACTCCCATTAAATGTTTCACACACCGACATACGATATACTGAAGAAAACAGTTTCAACGTACAGAAGTTGAGTCGACTCTTTTGTGAATGACCCTCGGTTCCTAAACGTAACACATAATTTACTAGCTACTACGCGTTTAACTGATGTCTATCGGAGACGGTTAAGTACCTCCTCTGTCGTTGAACGTTTTTGACATACTCTGTTTGAGTCCTTTCGACACATTGATAAATTAAGTAAATTTGTAAACGACTCGATAACGATACTATCCGTGATACTTTTCGTCACTGTCTTTCTCTGTCGAAACTGGAATTCTTTACACATTAGTTTTAAATCTTTCTGTTCCTTCATGTATCACGACACCATTAACGATATTTCTTGTATCCGTGCATATGTTACTTAGAGACTTGAAGAGTTACAGTTTCTCCTATCCATGATTTAGATGTGTATACACGATGGTGAAATTACCGTCTGTAGTCATAGTCTAATATTGTGACGATTCGGACTTGTCGCGGGAAAGTGGGTGTCATAATTGTAGGTTCAGTAGTATCTTCGGGAAACAAGGATACGTGTTAGAATCTATAATGTAAGAACGAGAAGAAGGTTAGGGACGGTTCAGTTAATGGTCAAAGATACCTACGTAAAGTAACATTGTGTAAGTGACGTTTGCACAGACACGTCAAGAGACAAGGAGTAGGTTTAGATCAAGTAAAAAAAGAATTATATGAAGTCGACACCGGAAGTTTAACATGGGAAACTAAATTAGAAAAATTAAGATATCGTTCACAGATATTGTGAGGTATATATTGAGGGTCAAACACTTAGTATTTGAATACTAAATATAAAAAGTATTTAATCTTAGAATTAAGAATTTAGATCATTAATTCCACCTCTTCCTTCACCGTTGGGTGAGGTCATAAGAACGGACCTCTTAGGGTCCCTACCTTCTCGGACCACCCGACGGCAGATACCCCAGCGTGTCTCAGCCTGTGTTGATTTCGCTGAATCGTCGTCATCGTCATTAATTCCCGGTAGTATTAATGAGATTGACATGGTTGTACGCATCGTGAGATTTCAACTATTCCTTGTAAGTATGGTACTAGTACTGTAATTAGATGTCTCTTATCCATTTTATATAATAAAAAGATTCTCTCTATTACTGAGAAGACTTCATTGGCCCGTTAACTCTTACTGGGGTCAAACTTAAATCCATAAGACGGAAGTTTATACTTAGAAGGTTCTAGATTAATAGTTATGGTGAAATGTATTTAGTCTACAGGGGTATTACTATCAAAAGAAGTTCTTATTACCCAATGGACCGGTGTATATTTGTTTTTGTTTGTTTGTTTGTTTTTTTAGAAAATGAACTTTACGAAAAGAAGTGAGATATAATAAGGTACAGATAATAAAGGAGTTCCTGTGGTTGAATGGAAGAAATCTTTTAGTGAAGACCCATCTTAAGTAGAATGAAAATAATAAAATTTTAATTAATTAACAAGAGGTATGAATAAATAAGTTTAAAATGATGTGATAGAAGTGAACGACATAATCAAATATCAAACAAACTGGAACTATAAATACCAAACTGAAGTTGAGAGAATCTGTATGATGCAGAAAACTATAAATTTATATAATATATTATGAACTATATCAAGAAACGTATATCGTCTATACGTAACTTACGAACATCCGGCAAGTTACTAGGTAACCTTTCTAGGTAATGACTAGAAAGGGTAACGTATGACAGAGAAGACAGAGATCTATATCGACACCATCCGTCTAATTACCGGAGGGTTTCTACAGGTACAAATTAGGGGTCTTTGATACGAAACAAATCCAATTTACGTTTCTCGTTAATTTGTTAACGTCTTTCTTAATTTACACGATTAGTCGACTGGAACATTACCCCTCTAATAAGACCTAATGGCCCCTCCGAACTGTGTAGTGTCCTCAAGAATATTTATTATCTCCCTTCGTCTTCTCTCTCTTGGTCTCTCTACCATCGTATTCCTAAGTGGGTTGAAATGACCTAAATATCTAAGTCGTTTCCTGGTACTTACTTTCGTGTCCCTCGAGTCGATCCACAAGACACTACTGGACCTACCCACCTACCCCCACCTCACCCTCTCTCCAGGTTCTTCCTCTCCTACATATATATGTGTATCGACTAAGTGAAGTAACATGTCGTTTTTGATTGTTGTGACATTTCGTTAATATGAGGTTGTTTTTCTTTTTCTCTCTCTCTCTCTCTGTGACAATTACCGGAGGTTTTCGACCTTTTCTAAAATTTTTTTTCTTTTTTCTAAAAGGAGATCTTAGAGATCTTTCTACCCATCGACACTCAAATTGGATTCCCTCTGGTTAAAATAGGAGACAGAAAGTCTTGATATACTACTATTCAAACACGAAAAAATTCGGTAACAAATACTATTACACAAGGTCGTCAGTGTCCTTTACTTATATATTGATTGTATGGTAAATAAACTATTTTTATGATTTCTACCCGAAAGTTCCTTTTAGATAACTCTAAAAGACTTAGTATACTTCTCATATAAAAATGAGTCGAATTTAAAAGGTTTTCATAAAAGACACACACAAACCTTGGACTAATAATTGTCGACGTCGATTTACAGTCAGTCAGTCAGTCAAGTCGTCGAGTCAACACAGGCTAAGAAACGTTGGACTACCTGACATCGTGTGGTCCGGAGGGATAGGTAGTCGTGGAGGGTCTCGAACGAGTTTGAGTGCAGGTAGTTCAACCACTACGGTAGGGTGGTAGAGTAGGAGACAGTAGGGGAAGAGGAGGGCGGAAGGTGGAAAGGGTCGTGGTCCCAGAAAAGGTCACTCAGTCAAGAAGTGTAGTCCACCGGTTTCATAACCTCGAAGTCGAAGTCGAAGTCGTTGTCAGAAAGATTACTTATAAGTCCTGACTAAAGGAAATTCTAACTGACCAACCTAGAGGAACGTCAGGTTCCCTGAGAGTTCTCAGAAGAGGTTATGGTGTCAAGTTTTCGTAGTTAAGAAACCGAGAGTCGAAAGAAATATCAGGTTGAGAGTATAGGTATGTACTGATGTCCTTTTTGGTGTCGAAACTGATCTGTCTAGAAACAGTCGTATCATTACAAAGAAGAAAAGTTTTACGATAGATCCAACCAGTATCGAAAAGAGGGTTCCTCATTCATAGAAAATTAAAGTACCGACGTCAGTGGTAGACGACACTAAAACCTCGGGTCTTTTGATTTCAGAGAGTGACAAAGGTAACAAAGAGGTAGATAAACGGTACTTCACTACCCTGACCTACGGTACTAAAATCTTGTATTTAGGAGAAGCGTACTTGTGAAGATGGGAAAAACTGACGTAGATGGTAGTAATAAGAAAGTAAGTTCTGGGTGTGGTAAGATACATGTCGAAAGATTTTCTCGATTCACACGGAGATTTAAGACCGAAAAAGAGTAACGGGGGAACGGGAGGTGTGTGAATTCAAAATTTTCAGTCAAACCTGTAGTGAAGGTACCGTTGGAACGACAGGAAGTAGAGTTCATCCGGGACAGGAAACACAGAGGAAACGGATGATATATAATAAACGATATCAAATCAACGAAAAAGTATAGAGTCAAAAGGGTAGATTCAAAATTCGTTGAACACGAGTCCTTCATACGAAACTCGGCAGTAAGGTTGGGATCGGAATCGTCTCGACAAGTGTTATCACTGAGTTATTTTATAACCCGTCACTTGTCTTCTTGAGAGTTTGGAGAGTTTGTAGAGAAATATTACGTAAAAGTTTAATACAAGACGTAAACTAAGTAAGAGTAAGGGGTTACGGAGAAAACGACTGTAAAATTTAAAGAGGAAAAGTGTCTCAAGGCACCATTGTAAGATAAAGGGAAGAAGGAAAATAACGGTTAAGGACTCTACACTCAGTGTGGACACGGTGTCGAAGTTGAGTAAATGCAAAATTAGGAGACGTATAGACCGAAAACTTTCGTGGGATGATGCCTTTAATAAGAGAATTATAGTGGTGGACGGATGAAGTTAAGTTATTGGAAAAGAGTTAAGCACAAAATAATTTAGAGAGGTTAAGAAATCTGAAAACTAGAAATTCGGAGAAATAAAAAGAACAAGAAGACAAGAAAAGACGATCAAAGAGAAAGAGGTCTCGACCGGGAAAAGGAGAACTAAGTATTGACACCAAGAATGAGATTAAACCCAGACACGGAGGACGAGGGGAGAATTTCTGAGTGTGCTAGACAGGAGAGTATCCAAAAATGTAGGGTGAGGGACCAAAGAGTGGAAACGAAGTCCAGGTATACACATTTTGATTTACCGTTATGTTTGAACAAAGAGACTGTAATAACCTTTGAGTCGGAAAGGATTTGTTTATAATAAAAGGGACTTAAGTCAATGGGAAGTCTTATATGGGTACTGACATTCCTATTACCGAAATCAACATTAAGGGATATAAACTTTTATATCTTCGTCGTACCTAAGGATAAAAATGAAATGGGTAATCTAAGTTAATAAGTATCAAAGGAGTATAGATACTATATTTATTATAATTATAAGTGTTAAGAAAACGGGAAATCACTAACACGTGAGTAAAGGATGACTTTAAAAATCCGTCTATATTAAACTCATGTTTAGGACTCGGGGAGAGACAGACGACAAATCGGTTCCGCTTCGACAAATTGAAGAGATTCGGAGTTAAAAGATGTAAATATCTTTATCGTGGTATTTGTATGGGTTATTATGATTATCAAATATACGAGACTCTCACTTAATGACATTTACTTTGTAATTCGGGTTAAAGACTGATCTCATTTTCGTAACTGATTTATCGTCTATGATAACACAAGTAGAGGGTTTACGTGAAAAAAAAGTGTAATAGAGTCTTTAGTCTAACAAAATATTAGTTATCATACAGTATCTGATACCCAGTTAAAACAAATGAGCAGGAAGATCTTATTAGTTATTTATTACGTAACCGTTTTCCTAAGAGACGGAGACTCAATGATCCTCTCGGGTATAAGTAAACTTTAACGAACGGAAAGAGGAACTTAGTCTTCTCCCGTCATAATAACGAACGAAGGAAGGTAATACTACAAAGTGAATAAAACCTGTAAAAGGATCTCAGACAACGCCATCCAAGAGACATTGTAAGTGTAGACTCTCGGTATATATTTTCCCGAGTTCGGTTTACAATCACCCCGGAAAGTTCGAGACCGTGGGTCAATTACGTAGGTTATCTTGGTAGTGGACCCTCACCCGTCCTTCGACCGTCTCCCCTACCTTTCTTGTGGACAAGGGAACTCACTATAAACAGGGGATCATTCGTCCCTTCTTACCCGTACACAGAAGTAAAAGTGTAAGAAAATTATAGGTGTCATCCTCCTATAAGTCCGAAAACTTTTTTATTTTAGACTCATCAGTTATATATATTTTAGATACGTCATATAAAGATCTACTTCATTTGATAGTCTAATGATTGAATTTTAATTTGATAAATATCTTAAATAAAATTATTTTTAAATTAAAACTCGTTGGTTATATCCGACATTCACTAAACCCAATTTTGTGACGACAGGTGACTTCTTATTCTAAACTTCAAATGTCTTATATCTAACCTAAATTACCATGTTTTGAATAAAACTTGTTGATCGGATGTAAATATACGTTATTAATAAATACGTAGTCGATAAATCATTAGGTTTTACTATTTTGTGGTCTTACGATCAGTGAATCTAAAGACAGTTGGTACAGTACATATGAATTTTCTCTGAGTAATTTTTGTGTAAAATTTTTAGACAATAGAAAATTCATTTACGTATGTATAAAGAAATAATTACTTCTAACGGGTTAGAATAATTACGTTTTACATTTAATGACAATTTATTATAGTTATGGAAATATCAGCTAAGGAAAAGAATATAATGTGGATGGAAGGGAAAGATGGTACCACCTCATCTTCCTGTACGTGGGTAGAAGAGGACACTCTTGGGACTTTAATTTTGAACGACCACTTGTTGGCAGTTGTCCTTTTACAACCTAGGGTGGTTTTTTTCTATGGGGTGCAGGTTTCCGTTTCCTCTTCGGGGCTGTTCTACCATCCTCCCCTCTTTAATGTTAATCATAGTTTGGGGTATGGATGGTCTTTGTGAGTCTCCCGAGTTTGTTTTAGAACACACATGGTCCTCTTGGGTGTCTATCTCTGTCTGGAAGGAAACTCACAAACTCACAGAAGACACCTCCATGTCCAGTCGTCGGATATGTGTACCTAGGGTACCTGGTGTCGGACAGATTTAGTTACTTTGATACTCGGTACGGTAAATCCACGTGAGTTCTACCTGTCCAGTACCACTCTCAAGACTGTTTCACACCAGGTGTCCTCTTCCCTTGACGTTTGGTGAAGTCATAAGAACGGAACTCTTAGGGTACTTGTCATACTTTTCTGTTTTTCTATCCTGTGACTTTCTACTTGATGGGTCCAGTCATCCACGGGTTATACGATGACCTCTCGTCACCTCTTTATTGAGGTCTTTCTTACTTATCTACCTCGGTTTCGTTTTTGTTACGGGTCAACACCCATACTGACCAGTACCTTCATTTCAAGTTTCGACATTTCTTGTTACAAGGTATCCTTGGACCTTACGATCCAGGTATCTATTCCATTTAACCTTTACCAGTTTGTCCTCTACCGTCCTCAGTTGTAACTGTAAAATCCCTATTCACTTGATTTTACCTGACTTACCCATTTAAATTGAGTCTACTATTAATATAGATACTAACACCCGTTCTTAGGTAATCTTCTTTGTCTCATCGGTAGTATCCTTTATTTTTCTAAGGTTTTACGTCATGAACCTACGTTAGAGTTTTTACTGAGTTTTGTCTTATTAGAGTTTTTGTCTTACTAGAGACAAGTAAAAGTTCCGTTTGGTAATTTATAATGTGATTAGGTTCAGATACGGGGTTTGTGATTCCGGTTTCTTCGACTTAAACTTACCCAGATACTTCTGGAGAACTCTCAGGGAAGCTGACGTTCCTCTAGGTTGGTCAGGTAAGATTTCCTCTAGTCGGGACCCACAAGAAACCTTCCTTACTACGATTTAGACTTTGAGGTCATGAAACTGGTGGAGTACGTTTCTCAATTGAGTAACCTTTTCTGAGACTACGACCCTTCCTAACCCCCGTCCTCCTTTTCCCCTACTGTCTCCTACTCTACCGACCTACCGTAGTGACCGAGTTACCTACACGAAAACTCACTTGAGACCCTCTACCACTACCTGTCCCTCCGGACCACACGACACTAAATACCCTAACGTTTCTCAGTCTGTACTGACTCGCTGACTTGACTTGACTTGACTACTTCTGGATGTTCTGAAGATCTTGATTGTCGGTTTTTTCTACAAGAAAAGTAGTATCCCCTGACTTTACGTTTTCACCCTTCAGTTCTCTATGTACCTTATTTTCCGTTTAAACCGGAACCTCATGTTTTACTTCGTCCTTTTCCGATTGTCTCAAAACGGTTCTCTTGTCTGACCATTATCGTTTATGGGAGAAGGTTGTTGTGTTCTCTTCTAAGATGTGTACCTGTAGTGGTCTACCAGTTGTGGTTTCAGTCTGACTAATATAAGAAACGTCGGTTTCCACCTCTTTGAGATATGTCAATCGTTTTTCTTTTGGTCCTCGACTACCATCGAGTCAAGTACTTGAGGAATAACGTTTTAAGTCTGTATTTAACTTCTTTCATCCCTTTTGGTGATCTGGTAAGTCCATACCGGATTTAGTTTAGGGAATACTAATATGTCATCTACACTGTTCATCTAAGTTCCCTAATCGAGACTGTCTCACGGACTTCTTGATACCTACCTCCAAGTACTGTAATATGTCATCCGTCACTAGTTGTGGTAGGGGTTCTCTTTCTTTACATTTTTCCGTTTTACCAACAGACTCCTCCGGAATGTCTATCTACCCTTTCCTTCTCTTCACTTTCCGTTTCCTCTTTTCCTTTCTGTATGGGTAAACTTCCATCTGAAGGTTTCTTATCGTTCTTCTCTATTCTTTCGGAAGGAGCCACTAGTCTCGTTTCTTTGTCCTTTTGTTATCTTACCCTTTCTGATCTCTAGAGAAGTTCTTTTAATCTCTATGGTTCCCTTGCAAAGTAGGTTACTACCCGTGCTATTTCCTGTCTTTACCATACCTGAATTGTCTTCGTCTCCTATAATTCTTCTCCACCGTTGTTATGTGTCTTCTTGATATGTTCTTTCTAGAAGTACTGGGTCTATTGGTACTACTACACTAGTGAGTGGATCTCGGTCTGTAGGACCTTACACTTCAGTTCATATTGATACTTGTTTTGGTCATCTCCACTACCTTAATGTTAACTCGATAAAGTTTAGAATTTACTACTACGACACTTTCACGATGTGAGTTATACGGTCGTTTAAACCTTTTGAGTTGTCACCGGTGTCTTGACCTTTTCTAGTCAAAAATAAGGTTAGAGGTTCTTTCCGTTACGGTTTCTTACAAGTTTGATGACGTGTTAACGTGAATAGAGTGTACGATCGTTTCATTATGAGTTTTAATAGGTTCGATCCGAAGTTATCATGCACACGACACTTGAAGGTCTACAAGTTCGATCTAAATCTTTTCCGTTTCCTTGGTGTCTAGTTTAACGGTTGTAGACAACCTAGTAGCTTTTTCATTCTCTCAAGGTCTTTTTATTGATTAAGACGAAATAACAGATACGGTTTAGAAAATTGACACACCTAGTGGTGTTTTACACCTTTTAAGAAGTTCTCTCCCCTTATGGTCTGATGGACTAGACGGAGGACTCTTTAGACATACGTCCAATTCTTAGTTATCAATTTTGACCTGTACCTTGTTGTCTGACCAAGGTTTAGTCCTTTGCTCATATAGTTCCGATATATAACAGTGGGACGAATAAATTGAGTATATGTCTCATGTAGTACACTTTACGATCTGATCTACTTCGTGTTCGACCTTAGTTCTAACGGTCCTCTTTATAGTTATTGGAGTTTATACGTCTACTGTGGTGGGAATACCTCTTTCACTTCTTTATTTCTCGGAGAACTACTTTCACTTTCGCTTTCCCCTCACTTTTTCAACCGAATTTTGAATTGCAAGTCTTTTGATTCTAGTACCGTAGACCAAGGTAGTGAAGTACCGTTTATCTACCCCTTTGTCGCCTTTGTCACTCTCTGAAATCAATGAACCCGAGGTTTTAGTGACATCTACCACTAAAGTCGGTACTTTAATTTTCTATGAACGAGGAACCTTCTTTCCGATACTGTTTGGACGACGACGACGACGATTCAACGAAGTCAGCACAGGTTGAGACCCGTCGGGGTCTCTACCGTCGGGTGGTCCGAGGGGGTAGGGACCCTAAGAGGTCCGTTCTTGTGACCTCACCCAACGGTAAAGGAAGAGGTTACGTACTTTTTACTTTTCACCTTCACTTCAGAGAGTCAGGACAGGTTGAGAAGGGCTGGGGTACCTGACGTCGGATGATCCGAGGAGACGGGTACCCTAAAAGTTCCGTTCTCATAACCTCACCCCCCGGTAACGGAAGAGGCTACTGTTTGGATCTATCGTATAATTTTTCGTCTCTGTAACGACGACGACGACGATTCAGCGAAGTCAGCACAGGCTGAGACACACCGGGGTCTCTGCCGTCGGGTGGTCCGAGGGGGCAGGGACCCTAAGAGGTCCGTTCTTGTGACCTCACCCAACGGTAAAGGAAGAGGTTACGTACTTTTTACTTTTCACTTTCACTTCAGAGAGTCAGCACAGGCTGAGAAGCGCTGGAGTACTTGACGTCGGACGGTCCGAGGAGGCAGGTACCCTAAAGGGTCCGTTCTCATGACCTCACCTCACGGTAACGGAAGAGGTTACTGTTTGGATCTATCGTATAATTTTTCGTCTCTACAATGAACGGTTGTTTCCAGGTAAGTTTGGATACCAAAAGGGTCCCAGTGGAACCTACACTCTCAACCTGATATTTCTTTCGACTCGTGACTTCTTATCTACGAAAACTTGACACTACAACCTCTTTTGAGAACTCTCAGAGGACCCAGTGTTCGTCTAGTTTGGTCAGATAGGATTTCCTTTAGTTAGGACTTAAAAATAAACTTCCTGAGTACGACTTCGACTTTGAGGTTTTGACACCAGTGGGCTACTCTTCTTGACTGAGTAACCTTTTGTGGGAATAAGACCCTTTCTAAATTTCGTCCTCCTCTTCCCCTACTGTTTCCTACTCTACCAATCTACCGTAGTGGCTGAGCTACCTGTCTCACTTACTCAAGATCCTTAACCACTACCTGTTCCTTCGGACCACACAACGTTAGGTACCCCAGTGTATCTCAACCTGTCCTGACTCACTGACTTGACTTGACTTGACGTGGGACGAGGACTATCCTAGTTTGAGAATGACCTTGTTTGACAGTCTTAGGTCAGTGAAGTTGATTGAATTAGTAAGAACAAAAACAAAAGGAAGTTAGTGTTTTTAAAGAACTTTTATCGAAATCCCTATAAAATTTTAATAAGAAGTTTTTGAGTCAACCTAGACAGGTTTAAATGTGTGTCATATGTACAACGGTTTTGATTAAATTAAGTTGAATGTCAACTATTTTAAAAAAGAAAGAAAAATTGAGTAATTGACTAAGACCCGGACGTTACATGAAAAAAATCTAATTTCTCAGTTTTTAGTAACAAGACTAAACGAGTTTGTCAATTCTCAATATATGACTAAAACAAAAATACCCTTTATATGACGGTATAAATGAGACACAAACCACATCAGATTTCTACTTAGTTCTGGTAACAGTTTTTGTGACCCCTTTTATTTTTGTCACAGAACCTTTTCAAAGATATTTGTCCTATACGAAAGACGACATGACCTTTATAGTCAAGTCAAGTCAGCGAGTCAACACAGACTGAGAAACGCTGGGGTACTTAGCGTCGTGTGGTCCGGAGGAACAGGTAGTGGTAGAGGGCCTCAAGTGAGTCTGAGTGTAGGTAGCTCAGGCACTACGGTAGGTCGGTAGAGTAGGACCCAGCAGGGGAAGAGGAGGACGGGGGTTAGGGAGGGTCGTAGTTACAGAAAAGGTTACTCAGTTGAGAAGCGTGCTCCACAGGTTTCATGACCTCGAAGTCGAAATCATAGTAAGGGAGGTTTCTTTAGGGTCCCAACTAGAAGTCTTACCTGACCAACCTAGAGGAACGTCAGGTTCCCTGGGAGTACTCAGAAGAGGTTATGGTGTCAAGTTTACGTGGTTAAGAAGTCGTGAGTCGGAAGAAGTGTCAGGTTGAGAGTGTAGGTATGTACTGGTGACCTTTTTGGTATCGGAACTGATCTGTCTGGAATCAACCGTTTCATTACAGAGACGAAAACTTATATGATAGATCCAACCAGTATTGAAAAGAAGGTTCCTCATTCGCAGAAAATTAAAGTACCGACGTCAGTGGTAGACGTCACTAAAACCTCGGGTCTTTTTATTTCAGACTGTGAGAAAGATGACAAAGGGGTAGATAGTCAATCACTCTATCATTATTTTCCTCCTGTACAACCTAGAAAAGTATCGATGTTGACAAGTTCTAATTGGTTCTATTCGGTTCAATCCATGTATATGAGTAACAATTGATTACAGAGTTTATATGGGTTTCTCCATCTTAAAAGAAAACGTATCCGTCTAGGTGTATGCCGACTGAGAACGTTTCTAAACATTTTTAAAACCAACGTTCCCCTCCTAAAATATCTACATTAGTATATAAATTCCTCGTTTTTACTAATGCCTAGTGTGATATTGTAATTCTATATCTACAAAGAAAGCAGGCAGATAGAGGGTATATATCTTTCCTTCCTCTTAGAGGAAGTAAAACAGAAATGAGACCGTAGTTTGATTGTAAGATCAAAGATGTATTATTCCCTAGTGTAGAGTATCTGTTAATGGAAACACAAAAACCTTTTATCTGGGTAATAGCCACTCCGACAAATTACCAAAACTAAAGAGTACTTGGGAGAGAAGAACCGAACGTTTACCCGTGTATGAATGAGACAGGAGTTTACCGAATGAGATACGTATGTGTAGGGTCACACAGAGGGAGAAATGTATTCCTGTGGTCAGTATGACCTGATTTAGGGAGAGTGTCCTGGAGTAAATTGAAAATCAATGGTTAAATTTCCGAATGGGTCACAGAGTCACCCATTTCTTAGGTGGCCGTTACGTCTTCTACGTCCAACGTTGGGTGAGACCATAAGAAGGGACCCTTTAGGGTACCTGTCTCCTCGGACCGCCCAATATCAGACACCCCAACGTTTTCTCTTTCTGTGGTGAATCGTTGATTTGTTGTTGTTGTTTACCGAGGAGAACCCGTCTACTGGGAGTTTACTTACTTGTTCCTTAGACATGGTGTTGGGAAATACATATTAACATAGGACTATAGTAATTCTTGTCGTATGAACTTTATTATGTAGGTTGACTTCTTTTCCTTGAGATTCTAAATACGTCACCGACACTTAGATATTGTGACGACTTCAGAATGACACGTCCAATTGTAAAGGACGGAACCGCCCCTTTATTTAAGAAACCAATCCGGAAGTAAAGGAGGTTATACCTCTTTGAGGGGTAGTCTCAAGGAGGTGTCGGAATCGAAAAGTAAGGTCAACTAGGGTTAGATTAGTCGGACAAACCAGTATAGACTCTGTCCGTAACTCCGGTCAACTCCCACCGGGTTAAAGTCTTCAAGTTCCTAAAATCATGTTTACACTCGGTCCTCAGTGAAATCTTCAACTTCTTTTTTTGGTAAAAAATTACATGGACAAAGAATCTAATAATTGTAGTCAAGATAGTGGTTATAGTCTTTGGACCAACATGAGTTAAGGGAGGGAATGGAAGTTAACTTTTATTAATAACGTTGTCTTAGGATTGACTGGAAGGATACATAAGGAAATCATACAAAAAGTTTAATAGTGGACTCTTAATGGATTTAAATTTAGACGATTACAACGAATAGTTAACGAAGGGTACTAGACGACTTATTTTACGTTTGAGAAATCGTAATATACGTTTAAACAAATCGAGAGTTGAGAAATTGTGACAGAGAAAGATCGGACTAACTAAACGAACTAAAGGTATGAGGTCTGTTTCGTTGTATGACCGTTTTAAAATTGAGGAACTTATGTAAACGTAAATAAGGTATAGGGTACACAAAAGTGTATGTTCAGATGGAACGGATAGGAGGGGTGGGACAACGACAAGTATATAAGTATAAAGTTCAGTTCAAGTTCTGGAGAGACTATCTAAGGGAACTCTATCCCAATTGATGAGGGAAGGGGTCCGTTGTTATTTACGACGAGTCTGGTATACTTGTTCCATATAATTGTTCTACGAAGCCTCTTCCTTTACCGTTGGGTGAGGTCACAAGAACGGACCTCTTAGGGTCCCTACCCCCTCGGACCATCCGACGGCAGATACCCCAACGTGTCTCAGCCTGTGCTGACTTCGCTGAAACATCATCGGCTTCACACTTTAGACCTCTTGAACGTACAAATAGAAAAGAATGTAAATTGTGTTACAGACCGTACTAAAAACACAAGTTTTGTAATTGACCCCATCATTTCTTATTACCATTCTTTAACATGGGGTATTATTCCATTCGTGACCAAATTTAGGACTAAAAAAGGTATTGATCGAAACCTTGGCATATGTTAGATTAATTACATTAAACATGTGGACGTTATACCCTTACTATCTTAACTAGTATCAATTTTAAATCATTACACTAGAGTAATTCTTGATTCGGACCGGATATCATCTACGGAATATTTGAAATCTAAGGTAACAGAGAATAGAGACAACCTACCTAATTTCTTAACCGAATAAGACTGAATCTTCCGAAGTATATATTCCGGTAGATCATATGGTGAATTCTCCAGATCAATTTGTGGTAGTTCTTGAGTAATTTTGACTGTTTTCAGAAGATACATAAGGATTATCAACTCTGTCCAATAGTGATATAAATAACAACAACCTGTATTTTAGATGTCTCCCTTTATCTAAAATGTTTGACTCATCGTCATTTCCTTTTGTCAAAATATGAACCATCCTAAAAGAATCATTATACCCTCGACCCACCGACTCCACCGGTGGTATAATCTTTGAATGTAAGATTATGACTAAAGTAAAAATAGAACAAAGAAAGTTACGTATAAGTACTCAGTATTTATAGGATAAAAATTGATACTTTCTGTCTAAAAAAATCTCGACATTACTCATAACACTCCCGATGTATTACTCATTTAGTAATGGTACATAGAAATTCCGTAGGATTCCTTTCCTCCGACGACGAGAGAGTCCTCCGTCCCTAACATTTTGTATTTCCGTTTTATTATAAAAAGAACATATTAATAGAGTCACTGGGAGTTCGTCGAGTAATTGAGATCGGTTGTAAAAGGAAAGATTAAATTCACATCACCACGATTTAATAAAGACCTTGGGACCAGTATCGATAATTGGACTGAGACTGACAACAAAGTCTCGAATGAAGTAAGGACTATGAAATCGTTCGACCGTGTTCGATAAAATTCATTCCTTCCTTTTGTTTAATTCACAATTAGTCAGTACAGATTGACAAACACTGGGATACCTAACATGGGGTGATCCGAGGAGACAGGTACCTTAAGAGGTCCTTTCTATTACCTCTCCCAATACTAAGGGAAGAAGGTCCCCTAGAAGGGTTCGGTCCCTAGTTTGGGTCCAGAGGACGTAACGTCTGTCTAGGAAATGGTAGACTCGGTGGTCCCTTCGGGGTGTTCGATAAAATCGGGTCGGTGTTAAATTGATTCTCCTCTGTTCATTTAGATTGAACTAAAGATCTTGTTCTAGATTTGGCGGAAGAATGACATAAAAACGGTAATGATCGAGTTTTGTTTCTCATCAGTACCTTTAATTTTCAGTCTGGAAGAGAGGTAGAAATGATGTCAGAGTCGTGTATGATTCGTAATTGTATCTTTCTAAGGATTCGTTGTGAACTACCGTGGATGAAAGGTGAGGGTAGGAGTATTCGTGTACTGATGACCAGATTGGGGTTGTTTTCTACTACGAAGATTACCTTTCTAGTCTTGGTAAACTGGGACCCGATCCGACTGTGTCCGATACAACGAAAAGTAAACCCTTCCTGACTGGAGGCAACTCTAGAAAGGAACTTTACCAACCCACTCACTGGTACACTATCTCTTTTTCATATAATCGTTCTCATACCATTAAACAGAAATAACTGAAGAATTCTTTTTAGAATTGTAATTCGGTAGTCAAAGTAAGTCCCTTTTGAGTACGTAATACACACTAAAGGTGTACAAAACCGTTCATAAAAATTTTATTTAATATCATAAAATGTTATGTGTTCTTGAGTCATTATTAGTGTTTAATTTAACAATCCACTTCCATTCACAAACGGTTGAGGACTAAGTTTAGATACCCGAAGGGACCACCGAGCCACCATTTTTTTTTAGGTGCACGGTTACGTTCTCTGTGTCAAAGTTAGGGACGTAGTCTTTCTAGGAGACCTCTTCCTTTACTACTAGGTGGGGTCATAAGAACGACCTTTTAGGGTGTCTCTCTCTTTGGACCATACGATGTCAGATACCCGTGTTTCTCATCCTGTATTAAATCACTGATTTGTTGTTGTCTAAGTTTGAATATATTTTATAAAGGTTCCTTCTTTGAACTACACAAGTCCGATGGGTTCAAAGACTGTCGAGTCTAGATTTTCATTCATCAAACATCAACAACAACGACGACGACGACGATTCAGCGAAGTCAGCACAGGCTGAGACACGTTGGGGTATCTGCCGTCGGGTGGTCCGAGGGGGCAGGGACTCTAAGAGGTCCGTTCTTGTGACCTCACCCAACGGTAAAGGAAGAGGTCGCGTACTTTCACTTTTCCCTTTCACTTCAGCGAGTCAGTACAAGCTGAGAATCGCTGAGGTACCTGACGTCGGGTGGTCCGAGGAGACAGGTACCCTAAAAGGTCCGTTCTCATGACCTCACCCTTGAATTTACACTCACACTTGTACGGACCCAGACACATACTGTCGTCACTACCATCAGTAGATTTAAGAACAATTGTGGTACAAACTGTTCTCACCAACTTAATGTTGTTCACACAGTACATTCCTCTTTTCTGATAGAGGTATAGGACATAGTCAACAGGTCAACTTTCGCTTCGTTTCAACGAGTCAGCACAGGTTGAGAAACACTGGGGCACCTGACATCGGATGGTCCGAGGAGGCAGGTGTCTTAAGAGGTCCGTTCTTATGTCCTCACCCAACGGTAAAGGAAGAGGTCAAGTTTTCCCCTACAATTATAGGTAAATAAAGTGTTCGAATTAAAATAACGTATCCGAACTGGAATATGGAGGGAAAGATTTGAGTACTTCACAGTGAATAATAACTTCTCATTAGACACGGGTTACGTATACTTCTCAGTAGATGGATTGTCACTACAGATTAATCCTTATGTTTCCTTGTTCTCGTCCTTGTTTCTACCTTTTCCAGGTTTTCAAAGTTTCTCCTCGATGTACTTTAACATGTGTTTTTGACATTCTTCAGTTTGTTTACACCAATATAAAGGGTCCCCTTATCCCCACCTCACCCCCATCTACCTTGTCATATATTTTGAACTTATGAGAACTTAAATAAAAATATTAGTGAATTTTCACAGTTGTGTACAATATCAGTATCTTAATGTCCTCCAGTTGGAGAGAGACTCACCGAAACGTAGAAGGAATTTTCTCTCGAATTAAAGGAGTCCTTAGTTTTATATAAAAGAGTGTAATTAAAGTCTTTAATGTGATTAATGTAAATTTTATTAATGTCTATCGTGAATAACTTTCAAATTATACGGGAAACAATTTGTAAATTCTATAAACGGGATAAATTAGGAACGATAGTAAGATAGTCCATCCCTAACACTAATAGGAGTAAAGCTAGTTCTTTTGACTCGAAGTTCTTCTAATTTATTAAACACGGTCCAGTTTTTATCGATTAATCACTGTCTATAATCTAGGTTAAGACACAATTGAAGATAATATTTTAAGTCATAACTATTTGGTCGCCATTTATTCGTTACTCATATACGTTTCCACCGAGTATCAAACATACTACTGAATTGACCGAGATCTTTCTATAGGTTTAGAGACTTTACTTTAACTTCAAATTAGTGATATGTAATTCGAGATATGTATTGAGAAATATGGTGCAACACTAAAGACTTAAATAACTTTCACTATCATGTGAAAGGTTAAGATTTTTACTTTTCGTTAGAAAAGTTTAAAACTTCGTTCCATATGAATTAATTCGCATTAAAACACGGACCTTACCCAGACTTTAAGAAATGTAAGAACGGAAATTTACTGTTAATCTACACATCGTTTTACGTTGTATTACAACTTTTCTTAAGGTTATAGAATCTTTCATCGACTCCCACTAGTGATCGACAAAAAATTAGTAACCGTTAATACAGTTATAAACATGTTTCAGTTCTTAGACATATTCTAAACTTGTGATCTTTGATACAATTAAAGTTTAAGAAAATGGGATTTTGTACAAACTCATCGACCTCTACTCCGGAATTGGATGCCACGAAAGTAAACCTCTTTTGAAACCATACTTAGGACAACGTTCTAGTTCAATTTACAGAACGTACATATTAATGCTTCATCACCCCGTAGGTCAATTTCTGTAGGTCACCCTCCTTCATTACGTTTAGATATTTCTATTCGACGAAAGTTCTTGTCTAATTTTTCATTCCGTGTGTATCTTCAATTAAATCTGTCGTTACAAAGAAATTGTTACTGTCTAAAGAAGCTCCCATACCTTTTTACCTTAAGAAATAAGTTCTCATCTTTAAACAAGAACGTCCCCTAACCCCTAAAGATCGAGGTCATAACCTCTTCCGTTACCGTGGGGTGAGGTCATGAGAACGGACCTTTTAGGGTACCTATCTCCTCGGACCACCCGACGTCAGGTACCCCAGCGATTCTCAGCCTGTGCTGACTCGCTGAAGTGAAAGGGAAAAGTGAAAGTACGTAACCTCTTCCTTTACCGTTGGGTGAGGTCATAAGAACGGACCTCTCAGGGTCCCTACCCCCTCGGACCACCCGATGACAGATACCCCAGTGTGTCTCAATCTGTGCTGACTTCGCTGAATCGTCGTCGTCGTCGAGGTCATATAAAGTAATTTATAAAACAACAAAACTGATCAAGACAGACTGAGACACTGGGGTAATTGAAGTCGTGTGGTCCCAAGGAACAGGAAGTGATAGAGAACCTCAAACAAGTTTGAGTACAAGTAACTCAGACACTACGGTAGGTTAGTAAAGTAAGAGACAACGGGGGAAGAGGAGGACGGGAGTTACAAAGGGTAGTCAGAAACGGTTGAAAAGGTCACTCAGTCGAGAAACGTAGTCCACCGGTTTCCTAACCTCGAAGTCGAAGTCGTAGTCAAGAAGGTACTTGTAAGTCCCAACTAAAGGAAATCCTAACTAACAAAGTTAGAGGAACGACAGGTTCCCCGAGACTTCTCAGAAGAGATCGTAGTGTCAAACTTTCGTAGTTAAGAAACCACGAGTCGGAAGAAATACCGGGTTGAGAGTGTAGGTATGTACTGATGACCTTTTTGTATCAGAACTGATATACCTGGAAACAACCGTTTGACTATAGAGACGAAAAGTTATGTGATCTTTACACAAATTCAAACAGTATCGAAAAGAAGGTTCCTGTTTAATTACAATTAAAGTACTGACGACAGTAACGTCACTAAAACCTTGGGTTCTTTTAATTTTTTTTTTTTTTAGACAGTGATGAAGGTAAAAAAAGGACTAGATAAACGGTACTTCACTACCCTGGTCTAAAGTACTAGAATTAAAAAGATTACAACTCAAAATTCGGTCGAAAAAGTGAGAGGATAAAATGGAAGTAGTTCTTCGAGAAACCAAGGAGAAGTGAAAGACGGTAATCTCACTATAGTAGACGTATAGATTCTGACAACTGTAAAGAGGGACGTTAGAAATAAGGTCGAACGTTAAATGGGTCGGACCCTAAAACATACTACATAAGACGTATATTCAATTTATTCGTCCCACTGTCAGAACTGTATGAGGAAAGGGTTAAAACTTGGTCAGACAACAAGATACAACAAGGTCAAGATTGACAACGAAGAACAGGACGTATGTCCAAAGAGTCCTCCGTCTATTCTACCTTACCATAAAGGTAGAGAAATCCTTTAAAGGTGTCAAACAACAGTAGGTATGTTAGTTTCCGAAATCGCATCAGTTACTTCGTCTTCATCAAAAAGACCTTGGGAGAAATAAAAAGATACTAGGTTGCCTACAGCCGTTAGACTAGATACCAAGGACACGGAAAAGATTTGGGTCTTTTACGTAGAACATATGGAAGTTCAAGAGTTAAATACATGACAACTTCGGATCGACCTTCCTATAACTCGTACTGGAACAATCGTACACTTCACTTCCGTTGATACACCGTCAAACTCGTAAGAAACCGTAGTGGTAAGAAACCCTAACCTTACTTTTGATTGTAAAAGGTCAGGACACCTGTAACGACTCAAAAGGTCTAAACGACCGTATAACTCACATAGTGAACTCGTTGTCGTAGAAAATCCTAAACTTGATCGAGTCAACCTTAAGGTAGTGGAGGTGATCGAAACAAACGTCATTACGAAAGATTCCGGGTGAACTGAAGTACGAGAGTCTACAGACCGAGGGACACTACCACTTAAAGTACCCGGTATCCCACGGGTTTACAAAGTGGTTTGTACTGAACGTCACAATGTTTTACGAAAAGTCTTACACTATTCCCACAAAAATCCATTATTATTGTTCACGTAAACACTTGACTCATTCCGTCTAGGGAGAGAGACTACTAGGTTAGGTGACTTTCTGATTTGTCTTGTCTTTCGACTGAGAGCGAGAGAGGGACTCATTCACTTAAGAGGACGGACTACCGGAACTCGACCCTGTAGTCGAGAAGGGACAGGATGTCGTTCCAGTCTGGAAGTTTGAACTGGACCCCAGTAACCGGGTCGTCTGAAATGTGAATGGAGGTATTCTCGTACCGAGTTAAGTAATATTATTTAGGGAGAGGGAGTGAGGACCCCCAAGTCAAAGAGATCTCTTGGATCTAATTATAAGTAGAAGATATTTCAAATTAAAACATATGTAAAATAAATACTGAATAGGGTGCATGTTCATTATCTAGGGTGATTCGAGGACATTCCTTCACCATCTTTATTACATAACGGTATCTAAACATTACCCTATTATAGTTAATGTCTCTTTAATCGTCTCTTTAGAAAACTTTTGTGTCAAATTCTTAATACTTTCTGTATCCCTATGTTTAAATGTCTAGACTTCTTATTGAAAAAAAAAAAAAAATTGGTACTGTGTCCCGTAAATCCTAGAATCAAGGTCTTGGTTCGGTCCGGTACCGTCACTTTCTCGGGTCAGGATTGTTGACCTAGTGGTCCCTTGAGGGTTCTTAGTGAAGTAAAACCAAACGACTCATTTGCAACGTGTCATCTAATCACAGTCAACAGATAACGTCGTAACTTTTGGTGGGGTCTTGAACCAATGTATTTCGTTATACTTAATAAATAAAATGAGTAAATATACGTTAAACTCGTCCTAAGACACTTTAGTCGGGGAACGAAGAGTATCATGTTGATATCTGACGTCTCATCGAGAGAGTATTACAACCGTTTAATCATGACTGACTACCGATTCCCGAACTAAAAGAGAATATGACCGGAGGGGTCTCAAAAGAGGGGAGTGTCCCCAAAGTCCTCGTTAACGTTTTATGTCCTTTGTTTTAGGTGGGTAAAAATTCGGGACCGAGATCTTTGATCATACCCCGAAAGGTCCACCACGATTACCATTTCTTGGACGGACGGTTACGTCCTCTGTATTCTTCAAACTGAGGACCCAACCCTTCTAAGGGACCTCTTCTTTTACCGTTGGGTGAGGTCATAAATACGGATTTCTTAGGGTCCCTGTCTCCCAGGATCACCCGATGTCAGACCTCAGTGTTTCTTAGCTGTACTGACTTCACTGAATCGAGATCTTTGATCATTTCTTAGTAAAGGTCGGATATGAAAACCAATTCGACAGTTTCTCGGATTTAAATTGGTACTCCGTATATTTCGAGGACTAGCTACCCTCCTTACAGTTTTGTAAAACCTCAGTGCGAAATTTTGACGGTATTTAATAAATGTAAATGTAAGAGTGGTGCACATTTTATATGGAAGAAAGTTCTGGGATTTTGTGAAATGTCTTGACCAGAGTCCGAGTTTCGGACTTCAACGTAATTGGTTTCATCCAAGTCCATTCTGGTCCCACGTCTACTCCGAGGTGTCTAAACCGAAAAACATCCATCAAGGAATTCATACCACGACGATTAGACTTCTGAACCCTGTATTTATTCAATAAAGGAGACATTGTGTGTACTGTACCTCGTTCCCCTACTACATTCTATTAACGGTATCTACAAGGGTAAGTTTTCCCTCATTGTTCTCCACGTATCGTCAGTGATCATATAGTGTTGACATTTGAGGTAAACCCGGACAAAAGTAGGAAATCTGGTTACCAGAGGTTGTAAAAACCGTGGTCCTCGGTTTAGCACCTTCTGCTAAAAAGCTTGTTTGATCCCGACCCCCCGACCCCACCCCCCGTCCACTCTCCTACCAAAGTCTTACTAAGTTCGTATAATACAAATGTCGTATGAAATAAAGACTTGATTACGGTGACGAATAGACTATCCTCCATGTCCAGGTATCTGACCTCTCACCCCTGAGACGGAAACCCCAACCCCTGAGTCGGAAACCCCACCCCCTGACCTTCGACCCGGAAACTTTCATAGAAGGAAGTACCTAGTGTCGGAATATACCGTTTCCTCGAACGTATCGAGTTACTTCGATACTGAGTACGGTGGATTCTTCCTAACCAGTATCTCCTCTCAAGACCGTTTTGTACTAGGTGACCTCCTCCTTTACCGTTGGGTGACGTCATAAGAACGGATTTTGTGGAGTACCTGTCGTACTTTTATGTTTTTTATACTATGGTCTTCTATTCGTGTGGTCCAGCCTTCAACAGGTTATACGATGACCCCTTCTAACCTCCTTTTAATAATTATCGAGTTCTTTCTTTCTTTCAAAGAAAGACGGACCAGGGTTCGTCTTTCTTGAGAGTGAACACCTACACAGACCACCACTTTTCGACTTCTACCTCTTATGTCAGTCGTTTTTGCTCTGGTCCTTGACTGACACCGAGTTTAATACTTGAGGAATAACGTTTTAAGTCTAAATTTCTTTCATCCCTTTTCATAGTCCGGTAAGTCCATACTTAATTTAGTTTAGGGGATACTAATATGTCACCTCCATTGTTTATCTAAATTCCCTAATCTAGACTATCTAATCTAGACTATCTCACGGAATTCTTGATACCTACCTTCAAGTATTGTAATATGTCCTCTAGTTTTGGTAGAGGTTCTTTTCTTTACGTTTTTCCTTTTTACCAACAGACTCCTCCGGAACGTTTAACGACTCTTTTCTGCTCTTATCTTTCCGTTTCCTCTTTCCCTTTCTATATAGGTTGACTTACGTCACAAGGTTTCTTATCGTTCCTCTCTATTCTTTCGGAAGAATTCACTTGTCACGTTTCTTTATCTCCTTTTGTCATCTTACCCTTTCTGATCTCTAGAGAAGTTCTTTTAACCTCTATGGTTCCCTTGTAAAGTACCTTTCTACCCGTGTTATTTCCTGTTTTTACCGTTCCTATATTGTCTTCGGCTTCTCTAATTCTTCTTTACTTTTCTCATGTGACTTCTTGACATGTTTTTTCCAGAATTACTGGGTCTGTCGGTACTACCACATTAGTGAGAGGATCTCGGTTTGTAGGACCTATACCTCTCCTGTGGTGGGATTATCCTCTTTCGTTTCTCCTCGATTTCTCGGAGAACTACTTCCATCGGTTTCTCTCACTTTTTCGACCGAATTTTGAGTTGTAATTTTTTTGATTCTAGTACCGTAGACCTGGGTAGTGAAGTACCGTTTATCGACCCCTTTGTTACCTTTGTCACTCTCTGAAATAAAACCTAGTATTTCTTCCGACTCGTGACTTCTTGACTACGAAGACTTGACACCACAACCTCTACTGAGAACTCTCAGGGAACCTGACGTTCCTCTAGTTTGGTCAATTAGGAGTCCCTTTAGTTACGACTTATAAGTAACCTTCCTGACTATGACGTCGATTTAAAGGTTATGAATCGGTGGACGATACTTCTCAACTGAGTGACCTTTTCTGAAACAACGACCCTTTCTATCTTTCGTTTTCCTCTTCCCCCACTGTCTTCTATTTTACCAAATTATCGTAGTGAATCAATTACCTGAACTTAAACTCGTTTGAGACCCTCTACCACCTCCTGTCTCCTCGGACCGTACGAAGGTAGGTACCCAAGAGTTTCTCAGACTGTCTTGAACCACTGACTTGTTCTGGTTGTTGTTTAATCCGGAGTCACACCGAGATATTCTTAATGACAGACACAAAGAACAGACGTAAGAGACCCGGGTACCGAGACGGGACTTAAAAAAAGTTGTCGAAAGACGGGTATCTTCAAATCCCTAGGTAAAATAAAAATAGACCTCAATGAAAGTGCTCTTATTAAGATTTAAACTCACCCAAAAGGTACATTAATTCAAGATGATCAATTTTCAGTGTGGACGTTCAGAAAAACGTTTTCAGAAAGAGATAGAACCCAAGGACTTTCTGTAAGAGACTTTGTTGTTCCAGGAAATTCTGAAAATCTTTGTGGTAACAATTTACCCCTCCTAAACGTTTTCTACGGGAAGATTAAGAATATTCGGGAAGACAGACACAAAGACTCAATGGGTAGAGTTAAGAAAGACTATATACTTGGGATGTCAAAGTGTGTCTTAATCTAAAACATGGTTTCATAAATGATAAAACTCCTAAAAAAAAAAAAAAAAAAAAAACCAGTATCCCTTTTCGGATCTTTCTCTTTCGTAAAATAAAAACTTGAATCGTTTAAGACCGAGTAAATATGAATTGTGTCGTCAGGGAGTGGGACGAGAGAGAGAGAGAAGAATGTAAAAAAGGGGTATCTATAGTTCTTCGTCGATGTACCTTAAAAGTTGTAAGAGGATCTAGTAACTTAAGTAATCCCAATAGAGGACACAAGTCGTAAATGACGTCCTCTGTCCAGTTGTTGAGAAGGTGGCACCGAATTACTCAGGGGAAAGAAGGTCAAAGGTTATTGTAAAGGAAGTAAAAGGAAATGTGAAAGCGGTTGTTGGAGGAGTTATCGGAAACTCGATAAAGTGATTCTGAGAGGAGCACAGAAAGGACCGAAGATGGACGACAGGTCACGTTTGGGTGTTATGTACAACGAAAAACAATACCTTAGTAAGGGGGGGTGGAGTCCATTTTTACTGAGCTAGTCAATAGATAATGGTACATTGTTTCCTTGGGGTTTAAACCACTGAACTTCAATATTATTAAACAAAATAAACAAGTCTTTAGACGTTCAACCCCGTCTGACTCGTCCCCTAAACAGAAATGAGAACTTATTTTCCTTACAGTTGCTAATCTAAATTTTGGAGGTTTCACGGGTCTCTAATTTTTCTTTCTTTCTTTCTTCCTTTTCGACAAATGGAATCTCGTTACCTTTATATAAAAACTTGTTGTATTAACAATCATATAATAATTTTAAAACTCTACTCTTTACTAAGTCTGAACTCCTTGTTTGGATGAACTTTGTAAATATTCAGAACATGACAAAGTTGAAGAGTACAAGTTTTCATAATTTTTGTTAACTGAATATTAACTTTAGTCCTTTATATTCAAAACTTTCTACCCCTTATTAACCGAAGTTCTGTCTTTGTTTGATGTCCTATTAAAAGGTGTAGAGGAAAATTTTGATATGGCATGTACGGTAACACGATAAGATTAATGTAAGAGTAACTGTAGTAGGTGATAGAAGTGGTGTTATGGAAGCAAAAAGGATAAAGGAGAAAAATGATTGGGGGTATCGACGACAGGTACGCCAGCGTCTCTCAGCCTGTACTGACTTCGCTGAATCGTCGTCGAGTCAAGTCAAGTCAGCAAGTCAGAACAGACTGAGAAACGTTGGGGTACTTAGCGTCGTGTGGTCCGGAGGGACAGGTAGTGGTTGGGGGTCTCAAGTGAGTCTGAGTGCAGATAGCTCAGGCACTACTGTAGGTCGGTAGAGTAGGGTGGGGGTTAGGGAGGGTCGTAGTTTCAGAAAAGGTTACTCAGTTGTGAAACGTACTCCACCGGTTTCATGACCTCAAAGTCGAAATCGTAGTAAGGAAGGTTTCTTGTGGGTCCCGACTAGAGGAAGTCTTACCTGACCAACCTAGAGGAACGTCAGGTTCCCTGAGAGTACTCAGAAGAGGTTGTGGTGTCAAGTTTTCGTAGTTAAGAAGCCACGAGTCGGAAGAAGTGTCAGGTTGAGAGTGTAGGTATGTACTGGTGACCTTTTTGGTATCGGAACTGATCTGTCTGGAATCAACCGTTTCATTACCGAGAAAGTTATACGATAGATCCAACCAGTATTGAAAAGAAGGTTCTTCGTTCGCAGAAAATTAAAGTACCGACGTCAGTGGTAGACGTCACTAAAACCTCGGGTTTTTTTATTTCAGACTGTGACAAAGGTGACAAAGGGGTAGATAAAGGGTACTTCACTACCCTGACCTACGGTACTAGAATCAAAAGACTTACAACTCGAAATTCGGTTAAAAAAGTGAGAGGAGAAAGTGAAAATAGTTCTCCGAAAAATCAAGGAGAAGTGAAAGACGGTATTCCCACCACAGTAGACGTATAGACTCCAATGACTATAAAGAAGGTCGTTAGAACTAAGGTCGAACACAAAGAAGGTCAGGTCTCAAAGAGTACCACTTAAGACGTATATTCAATTTATTCGTCCCACTGTCGTCGTATTTAAAGGGAATAGTAAATAACGAACCAACCTACTAAAAACTTGATTTAGTAGAAACGATTAAGAACCATAGAAAGTAAATCAAAAGACATCCTGAAATCGATATAAAGAGAGAAAATAATTATAGTATTTAGAGGGAAAACCAACTAACAAAAAAGTTCACTTAGATGAGACCTTACACTTCAGTTCACCCGGAATCCTTTGTAGTGATACTTGTTTCGATCACTTCCACTACCTTAAGGTCCACTCGATAAAGTTTAGGATTTTCTACTACGACTCTTTCACGATGTGAGTTATACAGTCGTTTAAACCTTTTGAGTCGTCATCGGTGTCCTGACTTTTTCCAGTCAAAAGTAAGGTTAGGGATTCTTTCCGTTACGGTTTCTTACGTGTATGATGGTGTGTTAACGTGAGTAGAGTGTGATTTTTCAGAGAACTTTCACTTTCTCCTTTCACTTTTTCAACCGAATTTCAAGTTGTAAGTCTTTTGATTCTAGTACCGGAGACCAGGGTAGTGAAGTACTGTTTATCTACCCTTTGTCACCATTGTCACCGATTGAAATCAAAAATTCCAAGGTTTTAGTGACGTCTACCACTAACGTCGGTACTCTAATTTTCTACGAATGAGGAACCTTCCTTTCAATACTGGTTGGATCTGTCGTATAAGTTTTCGTCTCTGTAATGAAACGGTTGTTTCTAGGCAGATCAGTTCCGATACCAAAAAGGTCACCAGTACATACCTACACTCTCAACCTGACACTTCTTTCGACTCGTGGTTTCTTAACTACGAAAACTTGACACCACAACCTCTTCTGAGAACTCTCAGGGAACCTGACGTTCCTCTAGGTTGGTCCGGTAGGATTTCCTCTAGTCAGGACCCACAAGTAACCTTCCTGACTAGGACTTCGACTTTATGTGATGAAACGGGTGACTACGTTCCTCGACTGAGTAAACTTTTCTGGGGCTACGACCCTTTCTAACTCCCGTCCTAGTCTTCCCCTGTTGTCTCCTACTCTACCAACCTACGGTAGTGACTGAGTTACCTGTACCCAAACCCATCTGAGACCTTCAACCACTACCTGTCCCTCCGGACCGTACGACACCAAGTACCCCAGAGTTTCTCAGCCTGTGCTGACTCACTGACTTGACTTGACTTGGAATTGAAAATTTCTGGATGAACTCGAAGTCTCAAATGACTTGTACACTTTCAGTGGATCGAAAGGTTGAGACTTTATTTATATGTTCATGAAGTAATCGTTTTGGCTCACAATGTGTCGGGTGTTGTTAGTGACGTAAAGGAAATCACTAACTTTCATGACTATAAGTTCTAGATTCATTAAGAAGACTTCCATTGGTTTTTTCAGGGTCTTCACACTCGAAATGTCATTTTCTTTTCTGATTCTATCAGAATAGAATGAGATTTTGAAAGGGTTATGACTAAAGCAAAGACCAAACGGTAATTCAAATTTCCATCCCAACTGACCACCCAAATTCGACTTTAAATCTTCCTCTTTATGAAACCATACTTATACGGTCTCCTCCTCTCCGAGTTTTTCGTATCATTCAAATTTTCAAGTGACGTGACATTTAAAAATTTCCTAATCTTTTTGTTTGTTTCCGTTCTTACCTTTTCCGTCCCGTCTTTTCCAAAAATAACCACAAATCAGAGTGTCGTGTCAACGAGTCAATAAAGGTTGAGAGAGCGCTGGGGTACCTGACATCGAGTGGTCCGAGGAGACAGATACCCTATAGGGTCCGTTCTTGCGATCTCACCCAACGGTAAAGGAAGAGGTCCCCTAGAAGGACTGGGTCCCTAACATGGACGTAAAGGACGCACCCGTCCGCTTAAGAAATGGTGACTGGTCGGTGATCCCTTCGTGTCTTTTTCAAAATAGGAGCAGGTTTTACTCTCTTTCTCTCTCTGTCTGTCCCATAACTAACGACTCTTCTCAGTTCAAAATGGTTTTACTCTTTTATATAGAATAAAAAGTGTGTATGAAAAGTCTTTGTCTGTCGTAAAATACTAATTTTTCCTGGGACATCTAATTTACAAGAGATAAGACATTTTATTAGTGCATCCCAATCTAAAGGTTACTCTTCAGATTGATATTAACGGATACCGACGTATCCTTAAAGTAATCTTTTAAGTTTGTGACGTCTTCATTAAAAGTTTGTAAAAGTGAAGACGATTATGTCACCAAGAATTTTATCTACTTTTTCTATTTAATTTTATAAAAGTTTGAAATATTCCAAAAAGTCAAATTAAATGAATGGTGATTCATAACTTGATCGAAGATCTTCTTCATAGAAAAAGTCACTGAGTCAGTCTTACCTAATGGAATCTTCGGAAACTATAAAGTTTTTACAGGCATTATAAATCTACAATATTAGGACTGAAATCGTCTAAAATGGACCTTGATCTCGTCTGTCACAACGGGACATTGTTGTTACCAAAACTAGGGTGATTATTTTTAATAATTGATTGAGACTTTATGTCATAGAAATTTTTTAACTTTTTTATTTGATGTAATGTTTGTAAGAAAAATTAATAATGAAGTCATAAAGTCAAAAATTAATGTTTTCTTTTGAAGAGGGTTACAGATCAGAAAGAAAAGAAAAGAATGTGTAAAGGGGGATATTCATGTAGTCTATCTTTATTTTGTTTTTTCCCTTAAAACTAATATAAAAATTTTCTCTAATACTTTCAAAGTCCGATAGTAAAATGATCCTTAAGTAAATACTTAAACACCTAAGAAGTGTATTAACATAACCAAACATAACCCAACCTAATAAATTATCAATTAAAATAAATGAAAATTAATGGTGTTATCTTTATACACTGATTTACGTTTAAATTGTTTCCAAAATCTTTGCCGTAGTTATTACTCATTTTACTTTTGGGTAGAAAGAAAGGTGTGTAGACGTTTATTAACGGATTTAGAAGGTCCTAAAAGTTTTAATGTAGATAGATTGGTTTACCTATTACAAATGGATTTTGCAATTTAAAGTGATAAATATGTAATGAATTGTCCATACATATCGTCGATAACAATGTGTCTACTTGTAGTACTTACAAGAAAATTGTTTGAGTTTTGTTTCTTGTGGGTCTGAGTTCATTCAGTTACTTTACTTTCTACTGTACCCTACTGAATCGAACCACCACCAGGGTAGGGGTGAGAGAGACAAGGTTTAAACACGTTAATGAAAAACTGAGACAGAAACCTAAGACTCGATCTTAACCAGAAACATGTACTCTTTGATCTTCTGTTTGTTTTGTGGAGTTGTATTTGGTTATTTTTTAAATGACAGTTTTGATTTTTAATTGGTCTTTTTAGGTCATGAGTGATCACTTATAAAACCAAGGACCAATAAAAAGAAGAAACTGGTTCACGGAAGGAGAAAACGATGAAAAAAGGATACCTAGAACCAATACTTATATGTATACATCAAACTTAAAACAGAATAAGGTTTAATCCCATTAATGTACAAGAGACAGAAATTTTGCGAATCAATAAAGGTGTAAGATAAAGACAGATGAAACAACTGACTGTATATTTTTGAGTCGAAATAGGTACTCAAGAGGATTGACGTACACTAAGACTATACCTTGTACGTAACTCTTCGATCAAATCTAAATACGTAGAATGTGAGTGATGATTTTATAGTGGACACCTAAAATAGTCTGATGTTAAGATTATTAAGACCCAATCTCGGAGTCTCGGATGTAAGATGGTTCGAAGATCTACTAAAGATAAATACTAGATGACCAAGTATTTATTGTTATATTCATCGTTATCAGATGGTGGACTGGACGGAGAACTCTTTAGACATACGTCCAGTCCTTCGTTGTCAATCTTGACCTGTACCTGTTGTCTTACCAAAGTTTATCCTTTCCTCATGCAGTTCCGACATATAACAGTGGGACGAATAAATTGAAGATACGTCTCATGTAGTACTCTTTACGACCCGACCTTCTTCGTGTTCGACCTTAGTTCTAACGGTCTTCTTTATAGTTATTGGAGTCTATACGTCTACTGTGGTGGGAATACCGTCTTTCCCTTCTCTTTGATTTTTCGGAGAACTACTTTCACTTTGTCCTCTCAGTTTTTCAACCGAATTTCGGGTTGTAAGTCTTTTACTTCTAGTACCGTAGGTCAGGGTAGTGAAGTACCCTTTGTCACCTTTGTCACAGTCTGAAATAAAAAACCCCGAAGTTTTAGTGACGTCTACCACTGACGTCGGTACTTTAATTTTCTACGAATGAGGAACCTTCTTTTCACTACTGGTTGGATCTATCATATAAGTTTTCGTCTCTGTATTGAAACGGCTGATTCCAGGCAGATCAGTTCCGATGCCAAAAAGGTCACCAGTACATACCTACACTCTCAACCTGACACTTCTTCCGACTCGTGGCTTATTAACTACGAGAACTTGACACCACAACCTCTTCTGGGAACTCTCAGGGAACCTGACGTTCCTCTAGGTTGGTCAGGTAAGACTTCCTCTAGTCGGGACCCACAAGAAACCTTCCTTACTACGATTTCGACTTTGAGGTCATGAAACCTGTGGAGTACGCTTCTCAACTGAGTAACCTTTTCTGAGACGACGACCCTCCCTAACCCCCGTCCTCCTCTTCCCCTACTGTCTCCTACCCTACCGACCTACCGTAGCGACTGAGTTACCTGTACTCAGACTCATTTGAGACCCTCAACCACTACCTGTCCCTCCGGACCGTACGACACTAAGTACCCCAACGTTTCTCAGCCTGTGCTGACTCGTTGACTTGACTTGACTTGACTTGACTCGTTATCAGATTTACTCTTATCTACTGATGGATTAATACACTAATATTAAGTATGTTATTTCTTAAATACCTTGTCTCGAAGGGAACACCGAGTCAACCATTCCTCAGACGGACGTTATGTTCTCTGGACCCAAAATAGGGACCCAACCCATCAAGGGGACCTCTTCCCCTGCCGTTGGGAAAAGTCATAATAACAGGTCGATTAGGGTGTCTGTCTCCTCGGACTACCCAACGTCAGGTACCCTAACGTTAATACACTAATATTAATTATGTTACTTCTCAAGTACCTTATCCATAACGAATTTATTTACAGTCTACACAAGAAACCCGATATTAATTTGTGAAATCCTCTGAAAAACCTATACTAGTCGCCTGTTGTCGTAATGGGAACTACAACGGGAACCATTCATGAAACCCTATTTAATAAGACAATGTTTTAATAGTAAGAGATAAAAAGGTTCACAAGTCCTAAAGTTTTATAAAGATTTTATCTTTTTATTATATAAATTAAAATAATAAACTAGACCAATCAGGGTTTTATCTTCCGTCATCGAACATACTCACATACACATGTTGACTTGATCGGTCTATCCTGAGACACAGAATAAACTTACTGGAGGTAAAAACGTCGTGGTAGTGTAGAGTCATCACTCTACTGTAAAGACAAGACACCAATACGTCTATTTCATCTCTGTTTAAACGAGTAAAACCCTACTCGGAGTGAGAATGATATCGGAATTTAGTAAAAATGAGAAAGTTCATACTCTCTCGAGGTTCTATAGTTTTTTAAATTTTGTAAAACCTTTATAGACATTGACGTACTCACCTACGGTTTTGACACTTGTGTACCAATTTTATATTTATATCTTTTGATCTTCTTATTGTCTTAATCCATAATTTAAACTTTAGATCTCTATAAAAATTTTCTTTTTTTTTAGTGTGTTAATTGTTTGAACAAGTAATCCTAATCCTAAGTACCGAGTGACTTAAAATTTTTACATCTGAGAACTGACACACGTACACACGACAACGAGTCGACACAGACTGAGAAACGCTAGGGTTCCTGACATCGGGTAGTCCGAGGAGACAGGTACCCTAAGAGGTCCGTACTCATGACCCCACCCAACGGTAAAGGAGGAGGTCCCCTAGGGTTGGGTCCTTTCTGAGAACTGGTGGGAGTGAGTTAGGATAGGAAGAAAGACGGTGATCCATCATAAAAGACGGAGAGAGTCTTATGAATAATAATGACAATTAAGAGAATTGGGTAAAAATTGAGGAACAAAGAGGGATGCGGATGGATGAATTACGGTAGGTTTGATAGAGACGGAATGTGAGAGAAACAGACTTATTTTCGATGATTCGAAATATCTGACAAATGATGTACGATCTGAACGATCCACCATGTGATCATTTCTTAGACGGACGGTTAAGTCCTCTATGTTCTCTGAGTACAAGATAGTGGTCAAGAACTTTTAGACCTTTTCCCTTACCGATGGGTGAGGTCATAAGAACGGACCTTTTAAGGTACCTGTCTCCTCGAATCGTCCGACGTCTAGTACCCCAGGACTTCTCATCCTACGATGACTCGTTGATTCGTGTGTGTAGATCTATTTCGAGACACGGGAAATGTACACTGTTGGATAAATTAGAGAGGGGTTTAGAATATTCCACAATCAACGAGTCAGTACAGGTTACGAAACACTGGGTACCTGACATCGGGTGGTCCGAGGAGACGGGTATCTTAAGAGGTCCGGTCTTAAGACCTCACCCATCCATAAGGGAAGAAGTCACTTAGAAGGACTGGGTCCCTAGTTTGGGCAGAAGGTGTAATGGTCGTTTAAGAAATGAAGGATTCGGTAGTCCCTTCGAGGTGGGTTGGGGGTGGGGTTAGTACTCTTCATCCATAAAAAGGATGTATTGACTTCCCCTTTGACTCTACGTTTCCCAAATTTATTGAAAGAACTCCATTATGACAAAGAGTCCCTGTTTGATCCTACGTTCGAGTCCGTCTGGGAGCTGGATATTCTCACTGGGGTAACGTCGTGTAGGAGTGTCGTGACGGACGTAGTGACATAAGTATTGGTTCGTCGAGGGATCTGTCTTGTAAGGGAATGAAAGACACAGAGAGTTCCGAGGCAGACGATGGTCCGTCAATTTTACTTCCCGCTATAGTCAAATTTTTGTCTAATGTGGATGGATCACAAATGAGATACAATCCAAGGTCAATTTATGTAATGTACATAATTGAGTCAGGAGTGTTGTTCGGGAAGATCCTTCGTAATGAAAATAGACGTGGTGCCCACTCCCTTGACTCCGTCACTAACAACTTCTTGGGGATAGGGATGGGGTTCAAGTGTCAGTCGTCGTGTAGTCATACATCTGTATTCGACAGTCTGAGAACTCAATCACGAAAGTCGACGGAGTGAAACGGACGGAACTCCTATTACTCCTATATAAGTGGAAGAACAGAACACCCAGTTGGATTGGGAAAAGTTTCCCTTTTATAGTGTTCGAGGGGGTTACGGTGAATCACTAAATACTTGCGTGTTAAAGTAGAAGTTTAAATCTGAATAAAGAGTGTTCATCCGGTATCCCTTAATATGCTACGGACAGACGTACGATGTAACGAAGAAGTTGTAAGACTGGTGTAGAACTCATTCTTTTATACCTAAATTCCATTTTTTTAAGAGACGTTAGAAACAGTCAGTTGGAACTCTGACTGAACGACTTATTTATACATTTTAGTGGTAAAAATATTCGTTACATTTTTCACTGACAATTGTCGAACCTCTTCAGTTTGTTCGTGACGTCGTCATCACTGACGTGTATACCCAAACCAAACCTTAATTGTGGTGAAGTCCAGTTGGAGTGTGTAAGTGGTGTCGTTGCGGGGACTCTCTTGTCTGACGAAAGACACGACTGTCTGACGGGACAAATCATGTACACGGGAATTTGGTACACAAACATAGACTGAAGTGAAATGTTTCCAGTAAAATTGACTTTGTCTCCGTTAATTGGTTTCTACAAGATAAATTAAAGTTAGAAAAACAATGTAATCATACTCTCAAATTTATGTTATATTTACTATAATCACATATCAGTGTGATGATTTACATTTTTTCAGATAGTTAAGAAACTAAAGTTTTATTTTAGTCTACAATAAATAGTATTTAGAATTATTTTTATGTAAAATTACCTCTTCAGATTTTAAATGATACTCTTGTTTCAATTAAAGTTAATATAAATCTTGTACTCAAAAAAAGATTCATTTATCTATATTCATATTATTATATTGATTACTTGATCTTAGTGAATAGAAATCCTATAGTTTTAGACACAAACTTTCTTTTTACAAAGTATTGTAATAAAATTGATGTAGAAAAGGTGAATATTACTGTATTAGTATATATGGATTTCTAGTTGTAAGTTTTTTAAATCTAATACCGGAAGTCAGAGTAGTGAAGTACCGTTTGTCTACCCCTTTGTTACCTTTGTCACTGTCTGAAATAAAAGAACCCGATATTTTAGTGACGTCTACCACTGATGTCGGTACTTTAATTTTATACGAACGAGGAACCTTCTTCTCGATACTGTTTGGATCTGTCGTATAATTTTTCCTCTCTGTAATGAAACGGTTCTTTCCACACATATCAGTTTCGATACCAAAAAGGTCATCAGTACATACCTATACTCTCAACCTGGTATTTCTTTCGACTCGTGGTTTCTTAACTACGAAGACTTGACACCACAACCTCTTCTGAATACTCTCAGAGAACCTTACGTTCCTCTAGTTTTGTCAGTTGCGATTTCCTTTAGTCAGGACTAATAAGTAACCTTCCTGACTACGACTTCGAGATTTTGAAACCGGTGGACTACACTTCTCAGTTGAGTAATCTTTTCTGGGACTACGACCCTTTCTAACTTCCGACCTCCTCTTCGCCCACTGTCTCCTACTTTACCAACCTGCCGTAGTGGTTGAGTTACCTGTACTTAAACTTGTTCGACACCCTCTACCACTTACTGTCTCTTCGGACCGTACGACGTCAGGTATCCTAGTGTTTTCAGTCTGTGTCGAATCACTAACTTGTTGTTGTTGTTTAGTATATGTATAATTTTCCCCAGTCACTTGGATGTTCTCTTAGGGGTATTACAATAGTCGACTAAAAAGTCGTCTTTAAAACGTCCTGTCTTCCCTCATCGTCCTATATAAATTTCACTACTTTACGTTTTTGGATGTTGGTTCTTGAGATGGGTCGTTCCGAGAGTAAGTCTAAGTTCTCTTTTTAGTTTTCGAAATTTCATCGTTTTGTATTCTCTTAAATCGTAGTACATTCGGTGGAAATGTTGTTTACAATTTCCTTGAAGAGATCCGTTCTGTGTTTTCTCCTTACCTTCTTTTTTCTGTCTTTTTGTTTAAGGTTTGTTAGTTCTTTTAACGTCATCCTTTTACACATAGTTATTAATGGAATTTTTATTTACCTAATTTACGAAGTTGGCTTTCTGTGTCTGATTAACTTATTCATATTTTGGTTCTGGGTATATATACGACAGATGTTCTCTGGGAGAAGTTTGGATCCCCGTGTATCTTCAATTTTCAATCCCCTACCTTTTTGTATAAGGAACGTTTACCTGTAGTTTTCTTTCGACCTTCTCGTTATGAGTATAGTCTGTTTTGACCGAAATTTTATTTTTACAGTGTCCTCTGTTCCTTCCTGTAATGTATTACTAGTACCCTAGTTAGGTTCTTCTATATTGTCAATATTTATAAATATGTAGGTTGTACTCTGGTGGATCTATCTATACCGTTTACGATTTTCATATTTTCCCCTTTAGTTGTCATTGTGTTATTATCACCCTCTGAAATTGTGGGATGAATATGGTTACCTGTCTAGTAGGTCTGTCTCTTATTCCTTTGTGTCCAGAATTTACTGTGTGATCTGGTCTATCTGAGTTAACTATAAATATCCTGTAAGGTAGGTTTTCGTCTTATATGACAGAAGAGTTCACGTGTGTTTTATAAGAAGTCCTATCTAGTGAATGACCCAGTGTTTAGTTCGGAACCATTTAAATTCTTTTAACTTTAGTATAGTTTGTAGAAAATGTTAGTGTCGTAGTACTTTAATCTTTATTTAATGTCCCTTTTTTTGAATTTTTGTGTTTGTGTATCTCCAATTTGTTATGTAATGATTTATTGGTTTCCTAGTAACTTTCGTTTATCTTTTAGTTTTTTATGGATCTCTTTTTATTGTTACTTTTGTACTGGGTTTTGGATTCCCTACGACGTTATCGTCAAGATTTTCCCTTCAAATACCGTTATGTTAGAATGGGGGGTTTTGTTCTGTTTAGAGTTTATTTTTTGGATTTGACTGTGGATTTCGTTAACCTCTTTCTTCTTGTTTACTTTGGGTTTCAATCATCTTCCTTTCTTTAGTATTGCTAGTATCGTCCTTATTTGTTTTCTCTCTCTTTTGTTATCGTTCTTAGTTACTTTGATTTCCGACAAAAATCTTTTCTATTTTAACTATTTGGAAATCGATCAGAGTAGTTCTTTTTTTTTTTCTCCTGTATTTAGTTATTTCAATCTTTACTTTTTCTTCAATGTTGCCATCTTTATGTTTCCTGGGATTCACCAATGATGTTCGTTGACATACGGTGATTTTACCTGTTGGAACTTCTTTACCTGTTTATGAATTTTTCGGTGTTAGAGGATTTCGACTTGGTCCTTCTTTATCTTTTATACTTGACTTGTTCGTGTTCATTACTTTAACTTTGAGACTAAATTTTATAAGGTTCTTTACTTTCAGGTCCTGGTCTACCGAAGTGTCCGTTTAAAACGGTTTGTAACTCTTTTCTCAATCGTGGGTGTCAGAGTTTAAAAAGGTTTTTAAACGTCTCCTTCCTTGAGTAAGGTTCGGGGTTCGAGTAAAATACTTCAGTGATAGTAGGACTATTGTTTTAGTTTCTATAGTGAGTGTGTGTTTTCTTTTAATATCCGGTTTTAGTGACTGTTTATATCTGTGATTCTAGGATTTGTTTTATGATCGTTTGACTTAAGTTGTTGTTTGATTTTCCAGGTGTACGGTACTAGTACACCCTAAATGGGGTCTCTACGTTCCTAAAAAGTTATACACGTCTAGTCACACTACATGGTGTAGTTGTTTAACTTCTGATTTTAGGTATACTAGTCGAGTTATCTACGTCTTTTTGAAAACTGTTTTAAGTTACAGGTAAATACTCTTGTTGAGAAGCCTTTCACCCGCGTCTCCGTTACATGGAGTTGTATTATTCCCGACATACACTGTTTAGGCGTCGTTTGGAGTAAGAGTCCCCACTTTTGGATTTTTGTAAAGAAGAGATTCTAGTCCTTGTTCTATTTCTACGAGTGAGAGTGGTGATAAAAGTTGTGGTAAAACATTCAGGATCTGTGCTGTTAATCTCTTCTTTATTTTCCTTATGTTTAACCTTTTCCTCATTTTGACAGTCAAACGTCTACTGTACTACGCTATGTATCTTTTGGGATTTATACGGTGTATTTTGATGATCTCGAGTAGTACTTAAACCATTTCGACACACCACGTTTTAATTATGTGTCTTTAGAGAACGTAAGATATGAGATATGTGTTTGTTCCTTTCTAGTCTTTTTTCTTTAGTTATTTTGTTAGGTTAAATGGTAGTGTTACTTTTCTTATTTTATAGATACCTATTCGGACGGATACCCCCGTTTTCTGGACATGTATTTTTAATATTCTATGACTTCCTTATTTAGTTTCTATTGTGTTTTTGTACCTCTATATGTGTTGCAAGAACCTAACCTTCTTAGTCATAAGACTTTTACTAATATGATGACTTTCGTTAAATGTCTAAGTTACGTTAAGGATAGTGTAATGTTTACCTTAAAAAGTGTTTAAAGTCTGTTTTTAAAACTGGTAAATATACCTTTGTGTTTTCTAGAGATTATCTGTTTCGTTAGAACTGTTGGTCGACCTCTTTAGTCCGAGGGATTGAACTCTGATCTGATGTTTCGATGTTATTAGTTTTGTCATACCGTGACCGTGTCTTTGTCTTTATATCTAATTATTTTGTCCTGTCTTTCAGGTCCCTATTTGAATGTATGAGTACCAGTGGATTAGATTAATGTTTCTTCCGTTCTTAGATGTCTCCTCTATGTTGTCAGAGAAGTTATTCACAACGGTCTTTTTGACTTATGTATTGTACGTTTTAATACTTTCGTCTTAAGAGATTGTGTAAGTCAAGTCAAGTCAAGTCAGTGAGTCAGAACAGACTGAGAAACTCTGGGGTACTTAGCGTCGTGTGGTCCGGAGGGACAGGTAGTGGTTGAGGGCCTCAAGTGAGTCTGAGTACAGGTAGCTCAGTCACTACGGTAGGTCGGTAGAGTTCGAGACATCAGGGGAAGAGGAAGACGGGTGTTAGGGAGGGTCGTAGTCTCAGAAAAGGTTACTCAGCTGAAAAGTGTACTCCACCGGTTTCATGACCTCGAAGTCGAAGTCGTAGTAAGGGAGGTTTCTTGTGGGTCCCGACTAGAGGAAGTCTTATCTGACCAACCTAGAGGAACGTCAGGCTCCCTGAGAGTTCTCAGAAGAGGTTGTGGTGTCAAGTTTTCGTAGTTTAGAAGTCACGAGTCGAAAGAAGTGTCAGGTTGAGAGTGTAGGTATGTACTGGTGACCTTTTTGGCATCGGAACTGATCTACCTGGAAACGACCGTTTCATTACAGAGACGAAAAGTTATACGGTAGATCCAACCAGTATTGAAAAGAAGGTTCCTCATTCGTAGAAAATTAAAGTACCGACGTCAGTGGTAGACATCACTAAAACCTCGGGTTTTTTTAATTCAGACTGTGACGAAGACGACAAAGGGGTAGATAAAGGGTACTTCACTACCCTAGTCTACGGTACTAGAATCAAAAGACTTACAACTCGAAATTCAGTTGAAAAAGTGAGAGGTGAAAGTGAAAGTAGTTCTCCGAAAAATCAAGGAGAAGTGAAAGACGGTATTTCCACCACAGTAGACGTATAAACTCCAATAACTATAAAGAGGACTGTTAGAACTAAGGTCGAACACGAAGAAGGTCGGGTCGTAAAGAGTACTACATGAGACGTATATTCAATTTATTCGTACCACTGTTATATGTCGGAACTGTATGAGGAAAAGGATAAATCTTGGTTAGACAAGGTACAGGTCAAGATTGACAACGAAGGACTGGACGTATATCCAAAGAGTTCTCCGTTCAGTCCACCAGACCATAAGGATAGAGAAACTCTTAAAAGATGTCAAATAACACTAGGTGTGTCAGTTTCCGAGATTGTGGTATATATTTATATTTAAGTTTTATTTAATTTCTCGGTTTCCATACCAGACTATGATATTTTAAGAATCTCTTTTGTATCCGTCTTGTGAGAGACTTATTTAGTGTCGTTCTAGAAAAAACTAGATCGAAGATCTCATTACTTTTCTTTCTTTGTTTGTTCTAGATTAATTTAATTTTCCCAATAAAAACGTCTCGTTTCCTTTGTTGTTTGTTTCTGTTGGAAGTCTTACCCTCTTTTGTAAACGTTTACTTTGTTGACTGTTTTCTAAGTAGTGGTTTTATATGTTTACCGAGTACGTCCAGAGATTGTTGTTGTTCTTTTTGAGTTTTTTACATACTTTCTAGATTTATCTGCAAAGAGGTTTCTTCTGTATGTCTGCCGGGCTTTCGTGTCTACAAACTATAGTGATTAATAGTAAACAACGAAAGAGTCAGTGATTCAGTACAGACTGAGACTGAAAGTGACATGATATTATTTCCCAGTGGAGTGTGACCAGTATTACCGGTAGTAGTTTTTTAGATGATTGTTATTTACGAATTCTCCCACACCTCTTTTCCATTGGGAGGATGTGATAACCACCCTTACAATTAACCATACCTTTAAGAAATTTTTCGATTTTCATCTTGATGGTATACTAGTCGTTAGGGTGAGGAAACATATATCTCTTATAGTATTAAGTTTTTCTATGTACGTGAGGGTCACAATATCTTCGTGATAAATTTTATCGGTCCAGTACCTTCGTTGGATTTACAGATAACTGTCTCCTTAGTTATTTCTTCTTCACTATATATATATATATATGTGTGTCTCTGTGTGACCTTATAATGAGTCGGTATCCTTTTTTAGTTTACGGAGGTAAACGTTGTTGTACTTATCTAGATCTTTACCAGTATGACTCACTTCATTCAGTCTGTGTCTTTCTGTTTATAGTATACTACAGTGAAGATACACCTTAGACTTTTTCCCCACGTTTACTTGAATAAATGTTTTGTCTTCATCTCAGTGGTTGTATGTCTTCGTGGTATCTTTGGTCTTACGAGAGACGGTAGGATCAATTTCAGGTACAATCTCCAAGCACCCTAATAAGATAAAAAAAAAAATTCAAAAAATAAAAATAAAAAAAAAATGGAAAAAAAAAAAAAATTAAAAAATTTAAAATTTTAAAAATTAAGAATGTACGCAAGGGTTTGTACTTGGGGGGAGGGTGGAGGGAGGGGTGTTGTAGAGAGACCCAGTAGGGGTACGTGGTCGGGGTTCGTTCGACGTGGGATGCAGTCTGTACCTGACTGCTAAGTTAAGAATGTACTGTCATATGTACAATCTTAAGGGTATAAGAATTCGTTCTATGAAGTAATGAGGTTCGGCGTAGATATTTACCCCTTATTGTTACCGTAGAAAGGGAAGACCGACAATTTAGACTGTTCGTTGTATACCCTTAAGAAATCGTATCCATTTTTCTTGAGGAGTTTAAAATTTACAATAAAAAATTTTTCATTTCTCTTTATAGTACTTGAACTTTCAGTACTGGAGATTGGACAAAACCCTTCCTTTGTAGATCTCGGAAACAATAGTCATAATCCCACCAAAACCAACGATAATATTTACTACCTAATTTAATAGTATTCTTATCGAAATTCGATAAATTTTAGTAAATTAAGGTAAATATAATAAAGGATCCATACGAAAGTTACATTCTGATAAAACTTTTCTCCTCAAATGACTACGTTAGGTCGATAATAAGTAAATTTATAATAGAAGGGTGATTTGAATTAAAACTAATAGACTTAACCACGAAATTCCGTCAGATCTCCTCTGTTTTTGATTAGATCTCCTAGTTATTTTACTCTAAATAAAATATGACCTAAACTCAATGTTACTCCACGAGACTACGATAGTTTTGAATTAATAAAAAATTATACTTCATTATGTATTGTCAAATACCTCCAACTGTCATATTACTACACTTAATGTAATGTCATTAAACCTGTGACATGAGTAACATCCCCGGGTTGACTTATACTTGACTACAATGTCAAAAATTGTGTTCAGTGTGACCTGAAAGGTACGACGGCGAGTTGTTACGAAAACAAGAGACATTTCCTCAGTCCAGGAATTTTGACGAAGGATATCTACAGGACATATTATACTTCACAATCTTTACCTTAATTGATTTTGATACCTAATGCACCTCCTGTATGGTACTAAATTAGGGGTTCTTAGACGTTTATTATTGTCTTTTGTTGAAAGTAAACTATTTGTAATTACGAAAGGCACACTTTTAGTACAAGGATATTTTGAAGTTTCATGTGTCGTTTACAAGTACAATGAAAAATATTAGGGGATCATTTGTTTCTAAAATAATAAGAGTACATATATTATGATCTAAGATCTTTTATTCAATAATTTTGTAACTCACCAATTCTCTCGTTTATTTACCTCAGACCTGTCCTCAGTTTACCTCTTTTTATTTCTAAGGTTAATGGATCGGGTCACTCAGTTTATTTATATCGTACTATCTAAGAATTATATTAGAATGTATAATAGTCTCATAGAATAATTGTCGTTGTGAATTTTATAATCCGTAGGATCTTGTTTTTATGGTCGAAGTTCAATCTCTTATGTTCTTCTGTATTCTGTTGAAAAAAAGGATAAAAGGGGACACTGAGACGAATTCAAACTTTATATGACTAGATGAACAACAACAAAAAAATTTAAAAATTAACGGTATATCCTACGGAAGATATTGTACCTTTTTGGGAATAGTAGAGTTTACATTTTATAAAGTGTCTGACAGTATAAAAGAAAAATATGACGTGTAGATTTAAACGGTTGGTGAAAGTTTCGTTCCCTTTTTATAAATTTACAATAAAGGTTTTACACTGAAAAAAACTGATTGAAAAACTGAAACTCAGTAAAACATACTGTAAAATTACTCTAAGAAAGTTAAATTACTTAGGAACCTCGGTACGGTTTTATACAATAAACCAAAGTCATTTGTTGATTCTTTTGATAGACTTTAAAAATCAACTAACAAATTTCCTACAAGTTTTAGGATAAAGTTATACTTGTGTCAAAGATTTGTTTTGGTATACAACGACCGTCTAGAACCTATCACAAAGTTTAGACAACCGATAGATATTTGTAAGGTAACATCTTTTCTTACAATTCAAGAAGGTGAATTTTGTAAATTGAATCTTTTTAATAAAGAAAAATATTGATCATATGAACAGTCTAGTATGTTTCTCGTCTTATTTTCCCTTTCTTTCATTTCTTCCTACTTTCTTACTCTTACAGTTCATATAAGTAATTACTCGTTTGCTACTTCTCATTACGTTTCTTCTCTTTGATTTCTACTTCAATAGACTTGGGGTGAGAGACAGTATCCGACGTTATACGTTTCCTGACCAACAGGTACAATCTCCTACCAAAAGTCTCCGACCTCGGTTTCCTTGACTTCTTAAACCTCACTGTTTAGTTAGATCATTTTGGTTAATGCTATACGACGACGACGAATCAGCGAAGTCAGCACAGGTTGAGACGTGCTGGGGTATCTGCCGTCGGGTGGTCCGAGGGGGCAGGGACCCTGAGAGGTCCATTCTTGTGACCTCACCCAACGGTAAAGGAAGAGGTTTCGCACTTTCACTTTTCACTTTCACTTCAGCGAGTCAGCACAGGCTGAGATCCTTCTTGTTTTTGTACTAGAGACGGGTACTTTGATCTCAATCCTAAGTCACTCCTACAACCAAGTTATCAAAATTTATTCTATCTCTGTCTTATTTGACCCTTCACCTAAACCTTGGTCCCTTCATCTGTGTTCCGTTGACAATGTTTATCGAGATCCTCCAGATACCAAGAGAGAGCACAAGATTACAAACTCATAAAGTCCGTCCCTCTTCCTCATTCACGATCTTACCCTACGTTTTGTACTACCTCACCCGTCACCACGTGTCATGTACGATCGGAAGGATTTCTACTGAAAGAAGGGATTATAATATTTCTTTTTATCTCTCCTTTCTATCTACTTTTCTTTGTAAATATTCTACACTTTCGTTGATATGATCTACCCTTTTGTCACCACCATCCTCAAAGTCTTATACCACTAGTATAGTGTGAATTAAGTGTAACTTAGATTTCGGTTGATTTTGTTGAGTTATGAACATATAAAATGAAACCGGTATATGATAACTACTTAACCTAAACCCAAAACTACTCCTTTTTACTTCCGTCTTAAAGAGAATCTAAAGAACAGGTTCGTTGAGTCACTTGTCATAACTGTTAAAGATTTGTTTTTTAATACGGTCGTTAATAGTTTAATAGTTTGTGAAATTCACCCAGACATTTTTATTTTTATTAAAATAATTATTAAGAGTCTGTAGTTTACGAAAAATTTAGGAGTAAAAAGAGTACTCACCTTAAAAAGTCTCTAATGTGACATACTTTTGTAGTAACAAGACAACTTTCTCTCTTACTATTGCACATAAGAATACAAGTTTACGAATCAAAATTAAAGATCAAGTCATTCTATCGAATTGGGAGTATTCTTTTTGAAAGACCTTAGGAGGTAATAAATTATTTGAAGTACCGTTCTTTAAATTGTTAAAATTACTTTATCCGTCAGAAACTTTTACTGTTCGATCGTTTTGAGTCAATTTCTCGTTATCCACTATTCTCGAGACATGGAAAGATAATTTTTTATAGTTCACGTATTAATTTTCATAAGGATATTTATTATAAGGTCCGGGTCTAAATAAATAACAACTTAATAAAATTTCAAATCCCTTTTTATTAAAGTTAGAATATATTCAAGAAATTTTATTATCTCTTACTAATCTTTAACAGTTATGATAGGTTATTATCTTTACTAAGGTTGAGTAAAATACTACCAAGACAACGGGACTATAATTTTCCGTCTTTCTATAATGTTTTTTTTATATATTGATGTCTTGTGAGATATAATGTTTACACCTGTGTTTTTATGAATTAAAAATATGTCTATACACACACACACACACACACACACAAACACACACATAACAAAAATGTCGTAACCTGAAATGAAGGTAGTGGTCAGTATAGGTGTTGACCCGTAACAAAAACGAAACCGAGTCAGAAAAGTAAGAAAGGTCTCAATAAAGAGGTGACTAAAGGTCCTCGTATAACCCGTGGATAACTGGACTCCTCAAGTAGAAAGTCACAGTATAGAAAAACGGAAAAGTATGAAAAGTACCCCAAGAGTTCCGTTCTTATGACTTCATCAAACGGTAAGGGAAGAGGTCGTGTGGTGTAAAACAGTCTTGAGAGGTGGTACTGGGTAGACAGAAGTCACTGGGATGTACCGTACCGACTATCAAAGTAACTCAATCTGTTCCGACACCAGATATACTAGTCAAACTAGTCAAAAGACACTAACACTAAAAGTAAGAGAGACAGGAGACTACCTATTCCTATTCTCCGATCACCTTTGAAGGACTACCCTCTCTGACTGACATCCCCTTGGACCCAGAACAATACTACCCACCCCGGTACGCGTCATTTAGAAATTAGGTTAAAGGAAAACTACCCGCCCCGATACAAGGGAGGGACAAAAAACTGGACTCTGGTTTGATAGGACTTTCATTACTTCTATTACCGTTGAAGGAAGTTTTCTAAGGGACGTACGTGACGGTGTGGGTCACGGGGTTGGGACGTCGTCCGGTGGTGGCTGAGTGCGGAGGAGGTCTCTGAGGACCTGTACGTGTCCGTTCAGACCCAGTCAGAGAACACCCCAGCAAAGAGGACCCAGGACGTGTTCCAAAAGAAACACGGAAGGTTCTCAAACAAAGGGATCGGGACACATTCAATACGGTCGAGATACCACCCCAATTACCGTTGGAAGAGGTTTCCCGAATACGGTATGGGTCCAGATGACGTGGGTCTTACGACGGGGACGCCAGCCGGTGACGACCGGACATGGAGACGTTTTCTGTAAGTTTGTGAGTTTCCGTCCAGACAGGGTCAGAGACACCCCAGAGGATCACACGTGTTCGAAGATAAACTCGGGAGATTCGTAGAGACTACCCATACCCGAAACCAAGATTTATGTCAAAACGGGAAGGATGGGAGAACGACACCGAAAAGGAAACAGGAACCTACACTCCATAGAAAAAACCACCCTAGGTTGTAAGAGGACACCTACCAACAAGTCGTTACTCAACATTAAAACCTCAAGAACGTCCTTTTCTACCAGTTTATCCTCTACCGTTCTTACTTGTAGATGTAAAATCCTTAGTCACTTGATTTTACCTAACCTTACCCATTTAAATTAAGTCTACTGGTAATAAGGATGGTAAGACCTGTTCTTAGGGAATCTTCTTTATCTCATCGGTAGTATCAGTTGTTTTTCTCAGGTTTTACTTCAAGAACCCACGTTAGAGTTTTTTGATGTCTTATTAGAGAAAAACAAAGGTGCCGTTTGGTAAGTTATAGTGTCATTAGGTTCACATGTGGAGTTGGTGATTACGACTTCTTCGACTTCAACTTACCAAGATACCTCTTCATGTTCGAGAAGATCTTTTGTTGGTTTTTTCTACAGTAAAAGTAATATCCTCGGACCTTGTGTTTTCAGTCTTTTTTTCTCTATGGACCTCATTGTCCTTTGAAACCGTCACCTCATGCTTTGCTACGTTCCGTTTCCGACCGCCTCAACCCGGTTCTCTTGGGTGACCAGTATCGTTTGTGGGAGAAGGTTGTTGTTTTGTCCCCTGAGATGTGAACCTTTAATGGTCTACCAGTTGAGGTTTTCGTTTAATTAATGTCAGAAACATCGGTTTCTACCTCTTTGATATACCAGTCGTTTTTGTTCTGCTCCTCGACTGACACCGAGTCTAGTACTTGAGGAATAACGGTTTAAGTCTGAATTTCACTTCTTTCATCCCTTTTGGTGATCTAGTAAATCCATACTGGATTTAGTTTAGAGAATGCTAATATGTCACATTCATTGTTTATCTAAGTTCACTAATCTAGACTATCTCACAGACTTCTTGATAGTCACCTCCAAGTGCTGTGACATGTCCCCGGTCACTAGTTCTGGTGGGGGTTCTTTTTCTTTGTATTTTTCGGTTTTACAAACAGACCTCCTCGGGAATGTTTATCGACTCTTTTCTCCTCTTCGATTTCCGTTTCCTCTTTTCCTTTCTACATGGGTAAACTTACGTCTCAAGGTTTCTTTCGTTCCTCTCTACTCTTTCGGAAGGAGTCACTAATCACCTTTCTTTATCTCCTTTTGTTATCTTACCCTTTCTTATGTTTAGAGAAGTTCTTTTAATTTATATGGTGCCCTTATAAAGTGCGTTTCTACCCACGTTATTTCCTTACCATACCTGGGGTATCTTCGTCTTCTTTAATTCTTCTCCACTGTTCTTATGTGTCTTGACATGTTTTTTCTAGAAGTACTGGATCTATTGGTACTACCACACTAGTGAGTGGATCTCGGTCTTTAGGACCTCACGTTTCAGTTCACCCGGAATCCTTCGTAGTGATCCTTGTTTCGATAAACTCCACTGACTTAAGATCAACTCGATAAAGTTTAGGACTTTCTACTACGACCCTTTCACGACGTGAGTTATACGGTCGTTTAAACCTCTTGAGTCGTCACCGGTGTCCTGACCTTTTCCAGTCAAAAGTAAGGTTAGGGTTTCCTTCCGTTACGGTTTCTTACGAGTTTGATGGTGTGTTAATGTGAGTAGAGTGTACGATCATTTCATACGAGTTTTAATAGGTTCGGTCTAAAGTTGTCATGTATTTGGCACTTGAAGGTCTCCAAGTTCGACCTAAATCTTTTCCGTCTCCTGGTCTCTAGTTTAACGGTTGTAGACAACCTAGTAGTTTTTTCGTTTCCTCAAGGTCTTTTTTTTAGATGACGAAATAACTGACGCGGTTTCGGAAACTGATACACCTAATGTTGTTTGACCTTTTAAGAAGTTCTCTACTCTTATGGTCTGGTGGAATAGACGGAGGACTCTTTAGACATACGTTCAGTTCTTCGTTGTTATTCTTGAACTGTACCTTGTTGTCTGACCAAAGTCAGTCCTTTCCCCATGTAGTTCCGACATATAACAGTGGGACCAATAAATTGAATATATGTCTTATACAGTACACTTTACGTCCCGACCTACTTTGTATCCTATCTTAGTTCTGACTCCAATATAGTTTTTAAGTCTATTCGTCTACTGTGGTGGGAATACCGTCTTTCACTTCTTGACTTCTCGGAGAACTACTTTCACTTTCTCTTCTCATTTTTTTAACTGAATTTTAAGTTGTAAGTCTTTTGATTCTAGTGCCGTAGACCAGGGTAGTGAAGTACCGTTTATCTATCCGTTTGTTACCTTTGTCACTCTCTGAAATGAAAACCCCCGAGGTTTATGCGACGTCTACTAGTGACTTCGGTTCTTTAATTTTCTGTGAACGAGGAACCCTTTTTTCGACACTCTTTGGATGTGTCGTATAATTTTTCGTCTCTGTAACGGTTGTTTCCAAACAGACCAGTTTCGATACCAAAAAAATCACAAGTACATACCTACACTGTCAACCTGATATTTCTTTCCACTCGTGGTTTCTTAACTACGAAAACTTGACACCATAATCTCATCTGAGAACTCTCAGGGAACCTGTTGTTCCTCTAATTTAGTCAGTTAGGGTTTCTATTAGTCAGGACTTATAAGTAACGACCTGACTACGACTTCGACTTTGAGGTTTTGAAACCGGTGGACTACATTTCTTGACTGAGTAAACTTTTCTCGGACTACGACCCTTCCTAACTTCCACCCTCCTCTTCCCTACTGTCTCCTACTCTACCAACCTACCGTAGTGACTGAGTTACCTCTACTCGAACTCGTTCGAGTTTCTCAACCACTACCTGTCCCTTCAGAGTACACGACGTCAGGTGTCCCAACGTTTCTCAACCTGTACTGAGACGTTGACTTGACTTGACTTGACTATAAATGTATATAGGTTCACACCAAAGTCAAGTCAAGTCAAGTCAACGAGTCAGTACAGGTTGAGAAACGCTGGGGCACTTAACGTCGTGTGGTCCGGAGGGACAGGTAGTGGTTGAGGGCCTCAAGTGAGTCTGAGTGCAGGTAGTTCAGTCACTACGGTAGGTCGGTAGAGTAGGAGACGGCAGGGGAAGAGGAGGACGGGGGTTAGGGAGGGTCGTAGTTTCAGAAAAGGTCACTCAGTTGAGAAGCGTAGTCCACCGGTTTCATGACCTCAAAGTCCAAATCGTAGTAAGGAAGGTTTCTTGTGGATCCCGACTAGAGGAAATCTTCCCTGAGAGTTCTCAGAAGAGGTTGTGGTGTCAAGTTTTCGTAGTTAAGAAGTCGTGAGTCGAAAGAAGTGTCAGGTTGAGAGTGTAGGTATGTACTGGTGACCTTTTTGGTATCGGAACTGATCTACCTGGAAACAACCGTTTCATTACAGAGACGAAAAGTTATACGATAGATCCAACCAGTATTGAAAAGAAGCTTCCTCATTCGCAGAAAATTAAAGTACCGACGTCAATGGTAGACGTCATTAAAACCTCGGGTCTTTTTATTTCAGACTGTGACAAAGGTGACAAAGGGGTAGATAAAGGGTACTTCACTACCCTAGTCTACGGTACTAGAATCAAAAGACTTACAACTCGAAATTCTGTTGAAAAAGTGAGAGGAGAAAGATAAAGTAGTTCTCCGAAAAATCGAGGAGAAGTGAAAGACGGTATTCTTACCACAGTAGACGTATAGACTTCAATAACTATAAAGAGGGTCTTTAGAACTAAGGTCGAACATAAAGAAGGTCGGGTCGCAAAGAGTACTACATGAGACGCATATTCAATTTATTCGTCCCACTGTTATATGTCGGAACTGCATGAGGAAATGGATAAACCTTGGTCAGACAACAAGGTACAGGTCAAGATTGAGAACGAAGGACTGAACGTGTATCCAAAGAGTTCTCCGTTTAGTCCACCAGACCATAAGGGTAGAGAAAGTCTTAAAAGGTCAAATAACACTAGGTGTGTCATAACTTCCATACGGAGGGTTTCTGACCCTTCGAATAAGTAAACCCTGTCGATTCTTATTAGAAACAGACAACTAACCGAGTACCGGTTTGTTTCTGAAGTCACCGGTTATACTATTTCACTGAAATGTGATAATCAAGTCTCTACAGGGATTCGTTTGTTGTTATTAAGACCATTCCCTCTTTATGACGGTATAAGATAATAAATTTTCTAGGTCAAAAGTTGTTTTTAAAAATATATACCTTTCTTTGTCATTTAATACCGAGTACCAGTCCTTTTTTTCGTCAGCTATATTTGACAAAGATTCTTTTAGGTCGACAACCCGTATGATCTGTCTCTGTGATGTAGAAAATAAAATTTATACAAAATTTATACAAGTTTCTTAATTTCCTGATACAAATTTTTGACTTCCTTTTATAATCAAACTACGAATTGGTTTTTTTATTATAGTTATTTCCATATACTTAATATTTTATTTTGGTTTGTCTACGTTATTTCAATTTTTCATATCATTGATTGTACTTTTTAAACGATCTCCCATAGTAATCGTCTCAAATCGTCTACTTCTTTTTCAGTCGTGTGGACTTCCGACTAGTCAACACAAATAAATCAGTTACCTTGTTCTTTTTCTTTTCCTTTTATTTGTCTCGGACTCTTTTAACACTCTATGGTAGTTGATATGGTTGTATGTATGTTACTCTCAAGGTCTTCCTTTCCTTAATCTCTTCCCCCTTTTGTTATGAACTTTCTTATTGTCAGTAAAAAAAAGTTTAAACAATTTTCATAAATGTGTAGACTATTCTTCGAGTTGTTTTAGGTTCATCCTATTTTTTATTTTATTTTAAAGATTTCCGTTTTCTTTTGTTTACGAATCGTCTTTCGTTTCCATATTTGAAACTATTGGAACTTAATCCACTGTTAAGGAATCTATACTGTGGATATCGTAGTTGTTGGTTTCTTTTTTTTATTTGACCTGAAGTAGTTTTAACTTGTCAAAAGTACGGAGTTTTCTGTGTTAGTCTTTCATTATCTGTTGGATGTGTTACCCTCTTTTATTAAAGTTTAGTATATAGATTATTCCTGGATCATAAGTTTTATTTATTTCTTGTGAATGTTGAGTTGTTTGACCTCTTTCTTTACCGTTGGGTGAGGTCACAGGAACGAACCTCTTAAGGTGCCTGTCTCCTCGGACCACTCGACTTAAGATACCCCAACGTTTCTCAGTCTGTGCTGACTTGCTGATTGTGTGTGTATTGAGTTTATCTATGTATTAGATTAAATCTTTACCCGTTTCCTAAACTTATTTATAAAGAGGTTTCTTAATAACTCATATTCATCGGTTATTCGTATACTTTTCTAGTTACATTAACCAGTGATCCCTTTATGTTTAACTTTGGAGTCACTCTATTGTGAAGTGTGAGTGATCTTGTTGATATTGGTTTTTCTCTACTATTGTTGACAACTGTTCTACGCTTTTTTAACGTTCGGTCCATATATCGACCACCTTCAATTTACACTATCGATGAACTATTTTTTGTAAAACTATCAAGGAGTTCTTCAATTTCTGTTTATGGTGTACTGAGTCGTTAAGTTGAGGACTCTTAGTAGGTTCTATTAACTTTTGTGTCCATGTGTGTTTGTGAACATGCATTTATAAGTATTACCGTGAATATGTGTTTATAAGTAATAAGTATTATCGGTTTTACGTCTTCGTCAAGTTTATGGGTAGTTCACTATTTGACTATTTGTTGACTATATAACAACGGTATTATAAAACGGTGTCATACGGTATTATACCGTACAATAGATCGGTATATCTAATTAGAGTTGATCAGTCGACCCAGTGAACCTATGAGTTTACATTTATCTTTGTGTTTATTTACTTTAACTTGTTATTAGGAATAAAGTGTCGTATACGTTTTTAATTTACTTTTAATTGAGTATCACCTATGACTTATATCGACACATTAGATTTCAACGTTTCGAAGACCTTCTTGTTGATCTTTTTAGAAACACTGAATTATGTTTTTCGTACTTTTGATTTTCAATTATAAAATCAGAGTTTTTAATTTTTGAAAACGAGAAGTTTTCGGTGACAATTGCTTAACGTTTTCGGTCGGTGTGAAACCCACTTTGATATTTTGTAAACGACATTTCGTTCAGTTTCGAACTCTCTTTTCCAATATTTTGTATAAGGGATATTTTCCGAAGATATGAATGAGTTCTTGAGAATATTGATTTATAAAAAAAGTCATATATTCTTTATTCACTTTTCGTGATTTTTAAGACACCGGAGTGGTGTGAAGTTCTATAACATTATTATAAGTAGGACAAAGTTGGGAACTTTATGTTTAAAGGGTGTGATGTTTCAAAAGAGGTCTTTTCTCTTCTAACCGGGTACCTAGACTTGACATAAGATCTTCCTTTCTCAGTATTGTATGTAGAATTCTTCCCACCACTGTCTTGAACTGACTGTATTCTGGTAGTCCTGATATAGACAGTAGGATAGGATTAATAATTATTGTAGGGAAAATAAAACGACAAAGAGGTCGAATCGTCTAACAATAAACCAGTACGAATTCGTCTCTGTACTGATCCAGTTGTTTCCAGGTAGATCAGTTTCGATATCAAAAAGGTCATCAACATATGCCGACACTCTCAACCTGGTATTTATTCCGACTCGTGGAGGTTTCTTAACTACGAAAACTTGACACCACAACCTCTTCTGAGAACTCTCAGGCAACCTGACGTTCCTTTAGTTTGGTCAGTTGACATCTTCTTTAGTCAGGACTTATAAGTAGTCTTCCTGACTACGATTTCCACTTCGAGGTTATGAAACCGGTGAACTACACTTCTTGACTGAGTAAGTTTTCTGGGACTACGACCTTTTCTAACTTCCGTTCTCTTCCCCTATTTTCTCCTACTCTACTAACCTACCGTGGTGGTTAATCTACCTTTACTCAAACTCGTTCGAGACCCTCAGCCACTACCTGTCCCCTCGGACAGTATCCCAACGTTTCTCAACCTGTACTGACTCGTTGACTTGACTTGATTGAATTCGGAGTAAGTTTGGTTGTCTATTTGTCGAATGTAAGGAACTTTCTTAAGAAGGTTATCCGGTCTTATTTTCTTACTCCCCCATTCTTCGATCACGGTATTAAAAACAGATATCGTGGGTAAGATGTTCGAACCAAATCTCCATATTTTTCTCAAAGTTCAGATACCCATGTGGTTTCCATGAATATCTCCGACGTAGGTTTACTGATTGGATTTACGGTAAGATAGGGTAGAAAGGCTGAAAACCATAAGATAAAAATTTATTTCACCATGGTGGGAGGTATATAGTGTTCCCACAATGTTCTTGGTATATACTTTTACATGTACTCACGTTTAACATTTAAACTTACGTTTTATATTTTAACAAAAATTCTTCTAGGGGTAAAGAAAAAATTTTAGAACTGGGGCGTTGATTCGGAAAAACTTCTGAGAAAGTATCTGTAAACACCTTACACAAAGAATAAATATAACGAATACAATTTAACCAGATCAGAGACTACTTCAATTCGGATCTATAGTTACAGACGTGGCTTACTGTCTTGACTCAAATCGTATACTAGTCCGACTGAAATAGTAAAAGAGGGGTTTTAAACTTTACTCAATGTTTTTCACAAAAGGTCTACTATAGGAACCTTGACATCCCAGTACTAGTCTCAAACAAGTCACGAATGGGTTTAGGAGACTATTCGATTTTAATACTCCTTTGACTTTGATTTTTGGAACAACTCCTTCTAAGAAAATGTCTATTACTGTCGTCTTCCTCTCTACTCGTCTCGAACCGAAGACTCCGAATCGGTTCTCCTTCTCCTCCCTTGATGACGGGATCCTTACTGACGTAAACCCAAGACCCAAGATAGAACGTAAGAATTGTATTTTGAGAGAAGTGAATCCTCTCTTGCAGACCCAAAACCAAGAATCGTTGGTCAAATAATAAGGACTGATTGGCATGGTTCCGTTAAGCGTGTGACATGTCTTGTCAGAAATTAAGTGGAGTTTGAAAGACACTGTTTTTATGTCTTAAACTGAAAGGAAAGTGAAGTGAGAATATTAATGATGTAACTATAGAGACCTAAATCCGAATAAAAAGTAAGAATCATTCACAAGTCTACCTTAAGGTCAACTCAGTAAAGTTTAGGATTTTCTACCACAATACTTCCACGACGTGAGTTGTACGGTCTTTTAAACCTTTTGAGTCGTCACCGGTGTCCTGACCTTTTCCAGTCAAAAGTAAGGTTAGGGTTTCTTTTCGTTACGGTTATATACAAGTTTGATGATGTGTTATCGTGAGTAGAGTGTGTGATCGTTTCATTACGAGTTTTAAGAGGTTCGGTCTGAAGTTGTCATACACTTGGTACTTGAAGGTCTACAAGTTCGACCTAAATCTTTTCCGTCTCCTTGGTCTCTAGTTTAATGGTTTTAGACAAACTAGTATCTTTTTCGTTCTCTCAAGGTCTGTTTGTAGATGAAGACGAAATAACTGATACGATTTCGAAAACTGACACACCTGGTGTTGTTTGACACCTTTTCAGAATTTCTCTACCCTTATGGTCTGGTGGATTGGACGGAGAACTCTTTAGACATACGTCCAGTCCTTCGTTGTCTTTCTTGACCTGTATCTTGTCTGACCAAGGTTTAACCCTTTCCTCATGCAGTTCCCTCATATAACAGTGAGACGAATAAATTGAATATACGTCTCATGTAGTACTCTTTACTATCCGACCTCCTTCGTGTTCGACCTTAGTTCTAACGACTCTCTTTATAGTTATTGGAGTCTATACGTCTACTGTGGTGGGAATCCCGTCTTTTGTTTCTTGATTTCTCGAAGAACTATTTTCACTTTCTCCTCTCACTGTTTCAACCGAATTTTGAATTGTGAGTCTTTTGATTCTAGTACCGTAGACCAGGGTAGTGAAGTATTGTTTATCTACGTCTTTTGTACCTTTGTCACTGTCTGACATAAAACCCCCGAGGTTTTAGTGACGTCTACCACTGACGTCGGTACTTTAATCTACTGCGAATGAGGAACCTTCTTTTCAATACTGGTTGGATCTGTCGTATAAATTTTCGTCTCTATAGTGAAACGGTTGTTTTCAGGTAGATCAGTTTCGATACCAAAAAGGTCATCAGTACATACCTACACTCTCAACCTGATATTTCTTTCGACTCACGACTTCTTAACTACGAAAACTTGACACCACAACCTCTTCTGAGAACTCTCAGGGAACCTGACGTTCCTCTAGGTTTGTCAGGTAGACTTTCCTCTAGTCAGGACCCACAAGTAACCTTCCGGACTAAGACTTCGACTTTGAGGTTTTGAAACCGGTGGACAACACTTCTTGACTGAGTAAACTTTTCTGGGACTACGCCCCTTTCTAACTTCCACCCTCCTCTTTACCTGTTGTCTCCTACTCTACCAACCTACCACAGTACCTGAGTTACCTGTACTTAAACTCATTTAGGACCCTCAACCACTACCTGTCCCTCCGGAGAGGACGACGTCAGGTTCCTCATTGTTTCTCAGCCTGTAATGACTCGTTGACTTGACTTGACTGACTTCACAAGTCCTTTTTTTTTTTTTTCAGTTAAATTTTTAAATTTAGGTATCATGGATGATGAAAAATTTGTACATCTAAGGGGCCATCTAGTGTAGTATTTCTTTGACGGATGTTACGTCCTCTTGGTCCAAGTTAGGGACCCAGTCCTTCTAGAGGACCTTTTCCATTACCGAGGTCATAAGAACGGACTTCTTAAAGTACCCGTCTCCGATGTTAGGTACCCCAGTGTTTCTTAGTCTGTGTTGATTCACTGATTGCGAAAATGAAAAGTGGAAATATACATGATAGTAACAATATACATAGAAAGTTCACTAATGAAAATATAAATATCTTTCCTTTTTCTAATAAAATTTGTTATTCCTTATGATCCTAAGACAATGTAAAAGACGATAATCATGTTGAAAAAAAGGGAAGGATCAAAGGAGGACGATGTTTCAAAATACGAAATTTCTAATGGGTCGATTACGTCGTGAACGACCCTTCAACTCCATAATAGACACGTCGAATTTATAAATACTCGCTTTTCTTTGATATTTGACTTCCCACACGGTAAATACTTTCGAAATTACCTATATCAAATCGGGGTTTACTTTGGACAAACCCCTCGTGTTGACGTAAACAAATTACTATGTACTTTTATAACGAGACATGAACCGTATCGTAGTCGTTCATTAACCTTTCGTCTTTTACGGATTGACATCAACCACTCTGAAAATGACGACCTTCTTTTTGACGATACTATTATCATCTTCTGAGACAATCGATTTATTGGTACGAAGACCCCGAATTTGCGTTCCTTATAATAACGTGTATACAGTACTGTTACGTCAGGGACAGAATAATTCACACCCAAACCAGGGTGCACCCACCACCACTCGTTTATAACCTATCGTAACCGTGAACCGTCACTGTGGACGTTTTGTGTCTGCAGTAACCGTTTACGACGTGAATGAGATTAAGTCTTGGTACAACCGAAGTTTAATCTGAAGACTCTTTGTCACCCTACCACCTATAAGTGTCGAAGGTTAATCTATAGACTCTTTTTCCTTTGTTCGTACGTCCCTTTTATAAACCCTCGGAGACGAAACAAAGGAACCGTATATGAGATGGGTGAGAAAGGGAGGAATAAAGGATAAGAAAAGGAACTCTCTGTCTCCTGTTAAGTCCGACTCACCCAGAGTCAATAAACGAAGCTTACACCTATCAAGGCTCAGTGTCGTATAACTGGTTCGATAACACACAATCACCCATCTACCTTTCCCCCACCTACTTTGTCTTTTCTTTCATTCCAGGTATGACGTCACCAGTTTCCCGCTTCCGTTGTTAACCCCAAAGGACACGTCGGACTTACCTCTTCTATTAAAGATGCCTTTGGAAAAAGATAACGAATCCTTTTCCTTCTGAGAACATGTAGTGTAATCTTTACAAGTCCATGTTAAACTACTTACCCAGTTAAGTAGAATGAGTAGTCGAAGACCAGAATTCTGGTTTAAATTTTCATGTATCGAAAATACTGGCCTCTTCCGTTACCGTGGGGTGAGGTCATGAGAACCGACCGTTTAGGGTACCTGTCTCCTCGGACCATCCGACGTCAGGTACCCCACCACTTCTCAGCCTGTGTTGACTCGCTGAAGGGAAAGTGAAAAGTGAAAGTACGTAACCTCTTCCTCTACCGTTGGGTGAGGTCACAAGAACCTCTTAGGGTCCCTGTCCCCTCAGACCACCCGACAGTAGATACCCCAGTGTGTCTCAACCTGTGCTGACTTCACTGAATCGTCATCGTCTCGATAATACTGTAGATAGGACTTTTATCGGGATTGATGAGTAATTTCGTGTAGAATTAATAAATCATTGATTCTTAAATTACATACTATTTTACTAAAACTAAAGTAGATAGGTTTATAATTACTAGGTATCTAACATTATGTATATACACACATAAATATTTACGTGTGTTAATTAAAACAAAAAGTCAAACCATAAGATACATAAATTCTTTTTGATTTTCAATGTGTGTGTTTATTAAGATGTACCAACTATTTTTCGTTTTCACGAGGAAAGGAAAGGGGTTTCATTAGGGGTGTAGGGGAGTGAAGGTTTACACTGGTAAATTTTGAATTCGAAAAAGTAAACTACAAATGGAGGTACACAGATTTTTCTATGATTACGACCATACAAGACTAAGAAGAAAATCCTTATAATGGAAGGGGACACCTCTTCCTTTACCGTTGGGTGAGATCACAAGAACGGACCTCTTAGGGTCCCTACCCCCTCGGGTCACCCGACGACAGATACCCCAGCGTGTCTCAGTCTGTGTTGACGTTGCTGAATCGTCGTCGTACCTTCCAATCCTAAACAAGAAAATATACATGGACAACTTTTTTATAAAACTATGAGTAATTTTACCATTCCATATAAAATAATTTCTGATAACTTTATCCACAGTTCTTACAGTGTTATCCGCTCTCTCTAGTCCGAGTTCTGAGAGTGATATCCCCTCTCTCGAGTCCGAGTTGAGACTTACGTCACTTCTGTAGACCCCTAAACAACGGTTCCTCGTCTCACTCCCTCAGTCACCTACCTTTTGATGATTCTCCTCTGTAGTTCGTCTCTCCGTACGAACAATTCGGTTTAATTGTCCTAAAAAACGACTCCGTACGGTTCCACTGGTCTACAGTTCTCACCCCTACTCTTTAAATTAGTCGATAGTTCCCACCCTCCTTAAGAACGATTTGACTAATTGTCCTAAGAACGAACTTTACCCGAAACGTCCGTCTTCTGTACCGAGTCCTCCTTCGGAGTACCTTTTCTCCTGAGTTCCTCGAGTGAACTTCAAACCAGTTTCTCAGAAATAGTATAAAAGAATAGGTTAATGTGGAAAGGATACGAGTTGATACAGTTTACCAAATAATACTAAAAAATTTTATTAGATGAATAAAGGTATTCAAATTATTAACGGAGTAAAAAAAACGTCATATTAGTTTAATAAGAGGTTAGAAGAAGGATTTATATTTATCAGAGAGTTTTGTAAGTTTATGTCGTATAAAAGAAAGGAGGAGGAGGGAGATGTAAAAAATAAAAGGACAAAAATGGAAGAAAGGACAAAGGAAACAAGTAAGGAAAGAGGAAAGAAAGAGAAAGACGAAAAGGAAGAGGGGAGAAGGGTAAAAAAGGGAAACGTAAGGAAACAACAACAAGTCAGTGATTTAACACAGGTTGAGAAACTTGGGTACCTCACATCGGGTGGTCCGAGGAAATGGGTACCTTAAAAGGTCCGTTCTATGGTCTCACCCAACGGTAAAAGAAGAGGTCCCTTAGACGGACTGGGTCCCTAACTTGACAAAGAGGAAGTAACCGTTTGTCTAAAAATGGTGACTCGGTGGCCCCTTCAAAGAATTTTCATTACGGTCCCATTACCACGGCCGAATTCACAAGGATTCGCAACACATCCGTGTTTCTTCTCCTTAGGATACTGGGCTCCATCATGTGCGTCAGGGTAGGACTACCGTGTTGTCTTCGAGTTGGAAGTGAGTCGTGACATGGACCAGACACAGTAAGAGTACTTGTGAACCCCCGTCTCTGTGACGTCGCCAGTGTTCACGTAGGATCTGAAAGTTCTGGGTGTCGATCTGGTTCGTACGGTCCAGAGTCCACGGTACACTCTTCATTACTCTACTCTAACTCCAGTCCTTTCCATTCGTCTTGTCTACGAATAGGACGGTGTTGAGTGAGTATTTTGGTGGATACTTGGAAGGTGCCAAGAACTGGAAGAGGATCGAACTGAAACCTGGAACCTCCGGTTTATTTTCCTTGACGACCTCGATGTGTTTTCCTTCCTTAGACCTATGGACTCAGTGGAGACCTCCCCTGTGTAGAAGTTAGTCGTCAAGTATAAAACCTCAAATATACTCGAGATGTATTGAGTAAAGGACATCTGGTAGTACATCTATCCACAAATAAGGTCGTCGAATGTGATAGAATGGAGTACGTAGGGGTAGGGGATGCCAGGTGTGTCGTTCTACCGAAGGACTCCCTCAATCTTGTCCTGATATAGGTGAGGTTCACTCTGGTCTTCGGTCTCTCGACTGGTTTAAGTGTAGAACATTCCCTCCTCTACAGGTTGTTGTTGTGTCGTCTCGTAGAGTTCGTCCAGAGTCGTCCTCCAAAGTATCGTGAATGTAAAAAATCCCTTTTTTGGAACGATCCTTTTTACCTAAACAGTCCTGAGGTAGAATTTCGTGGAAGTCTGATGTGAAGAGACTCGTACCCCCTAGGGACGACACACACTTGAAGAGAAGGGTTGGGGACACATAACAAAGCCCCATATTGGGATTGGGACGATCTAGTGTTCTGTTTCACGGTGGGAATACCCGAGATCTGATTCTAGTGAGCGATGTCCTCCTGTAGTCTGTAGGTCTAGGACCTCTGACAAACCCTGCATCACTAGACTGTCTACTGTAGTCTGGTCGACCAGATCCTATACTGTACCCCGTACTCCTAGACTACCTGTCTAGTCTGGGAGACTAGATTCGATACTGCACTCTACACATCTAGACCGTCTGCACCCTTCGCACCTGGACTGCTTTCTACACCCTACACTGATAGATAGTCTGTTGTATCCTACCGTAGGTCCTCCACTACACCCCTTCCATCTAGACTCTCTTCTACGGACTACCCGACTCAGTTCAGATACGACCGTTTCGTACGTGATACGTTGCTGACAGGTCTAAAATACTCGATTAGAGTACCGTGGGACAGACTTTACTCCACCCTCACCACATGACCAACGTCCTCGATGACTCTTCAACGGACTCGGTGTTTCCCAGTTCCTTTCCCCAACACTTTTCTTTGTGCTTTTCGGTGGAAGGAACGTTGGTCAACTGACACGTACACCGAGTCTTCTCCCCGGTGACGTCTTCGATGACTGGTAAGGTCCAGAAACTCTTGACTTCTACCAATTTAAGGTTCGGTGTATGTGTCTCCATCCCCAACCCCTTCTTCCTTTCGTTCGTCCTTCTTTCCTTCGTTCTGTGTGTTATTTGTTTTCCTTATAATTCTCGAGTATCGTCTTCTCACAACGACGTCCAGTTCCCTTTGGTACGATACGTCAACAGATACCCCAAGTCTCTTGACTTACTTGAGTCGGAGGTACTTACTCCTTGAACGTCGTCTCTTTGTCCCGAATTCCTATTTTATTCTGTTTTTTTCTTATACTTTTTAATCAACCACCACGAGTTCTTTTTCTTCTATTTTAAATTTAATATTGTTTTTAATCCAGGATACCTAGTGTCTTTCTTCCTTTTTACCTATACCTACTTTTATCTCGTCGTTGTGTCTATTATGTGAACTTTTTGTTTGAGTTTATTAAAAAAATTTTTAATTTCTCTTATCTCGGTTTCTTTCCATACGTATAAAACAATGGACCTTCTCTTTTTTTCTTTTCCTCTTTATCTTATAGGTCTCTATATTAAATTCTGTCACAAGGACTATAGCTCCTTCGCAACTTAGGTGTCTAATTTTCCCACTCCATATAAAGTCTAATTCAGTTATACCTAAATAGTTTGGATCCTATACGGAATTACAATACTCTGAAGTTTCTATCAGTGAGGAGATTCACAACGACAAACCGACGATTTAACACGGACTGAGAAATAACTGAGGAACCTGAATTGGGTGTTCCGGGGTGACAGATGACCTAAAGAGTCTATTTTTATGACCTCACTCGACTGTAAAGGAAGAGGTCTCCTAAAAAGAAAAAAAAAGTAAATAGTAAAAATAAAAAAAAAGGAAAAAAAAATTTAAATTTAAAAATAAAAATGAAATAAAATGAAATGTTATGACATAACCAAAACGGTATATAACTGTACTTAGGTGGTGCCCACATGTACTCAAGGGTTTGTACTTGGGGGAGGGTGGGATATAGTAGAGAGACCTAGTAGGGGTACGTGGTCGGGGTTCGTAGGACATAGGACGTAGCTTATATCTGACTACTAAGTAAAGAATGTACTATCATATGTACAAAGTTACGGTAAGAGGGTTTAGTAGGGTGGGAGAGGGAGAGGGTGTCTCAGGTTTTCAGGCGAGATGTGTAGACACAGAGAAAACGACAGAAGGTATGTCCCAGTAGTAACTGTAGAAAGATTTAAGGCATATATACACAATCACATGACATAACCACAAAAAGAAAGACCGAATGAAGTGAGACATATTAGCCGAGGTCAAAGTAGATAGAGTAATCTTGACTAAGTTTACATAAGAAAAATTACCGTCTCATTATGAGGTAACACATATACATGGTATCGAAAGGATAGGTAAGTAGACGACTACCTGTAGATCCAACAAAGGTACAGGACCGATAATATTTGCCACAACGCTACTTGTAACGCCATGTACACAGAGAAACTTAAGACCAAAGGAGCAACACATACGGGTCTTCACCCTGACGACTCAGTATTCCGTCAAGATAAACGTTAAAAAATTCCTTAGAGGTGTGACAAGAGGTATCACCGACATGATCAAACGTAAGGGTGGTTGTCACATTCTCCCAAGGGAAAAGAGGTGTGGGAGAGGTCGTAAATAACAAACGTCTGAAACCTAGCGTCGGTAAGACTGACCACACTTCACCATGGAGTAACACCAGAACTAAATGTAAAGAGACTATTACTCACTACAACTCGTAGAAAAGTACAAACAACCGGTAGACATACAGAAGAAACCTCTTTACAGATAAATCAAGAAACCTACGCTCCTAAGAAGTTATAGGTGTTTAGTTACATTAAGTGGTGTAATTGTTTAACTTTTTATTTTCGGTATACTATTAGAGTTATCTACGTCTCTTCCGGAAACTGTTTTAAGTTGTAGGTAAATACTATTTTTGAGAGGTCTTTCGTCCTTATCTTCCTTGTATGGAGTTGTATTATTTTCGATATATACTGTTTGAGTGTCGTTTGTAATAGGAGTTACCACTTTTTAACTTTCGTAAAGGGGATTTCAGTCCTTGTTCTGTTCCCACGGGTGAAAGTGGCGATGATAAGTTATATCAAGACCTTCAAATCCGGTGTCGTTAGTCTCGTCTTTTTCTTTGTTTTCCTTAGGTTTAACCTTTTCTTCTTCATTTTGAGAGTGACAAACGTCTACTGTACTAGGAGATGTATCTTTTGGGATTTCTGAGGTGGTCTTTTAATGATCTCGCATAGTTACTTATATCATTTCAACATCCTATATTTTAGTTGTATGTCTTTAGGGAACGTAAGGATATGTGATTATTACTCTTTCATCTTTTTCTTTAATTCCTTTGTTAAGGTAAGTGGTAACGTTGTTTTTCTTATTTTATGAATCCTTATATAGATGGATTTCTTTGATTTCTGGATATATATCTTTTGATATTTTGTGACCACTTTCTTTAGGTCCCCTAGAAAAGTTGGGTTCCTAACTTGGGTGTAGGAGAAGTAACCGTCTAAGAAATGGTTACTCAGTTGTCCGTTCGGGGGAAATTCAAAATCCACTGTTATGATTGTCACTTTTTTTGTTTTATATCGTTCAGTGAAAGTCCCTTTTAAGTCTGAACAAACTTCAAAAGATTCTTTTTACTTCGTAAACTTTATATCAGTAAGACATACTGTCTAAGATCCAGGTAAGTGTAGAGATGTTTTCTGGGTTAAAACAAGGAAAAATACCAACTTATTATACACGTTAGATCTTTTTACCGTGTCTACTTGGATAAAGATTCCGTCCTTGTCTCTTCGTCTAGTCTCTTCCCTGTACACCGGTGTCTACCCCCTTCCCCTACCTCCCTACTCGACCCCCTAATCCTAACTGTATATATGCAATGGTACCTGATATCGGATGGTCCGAGGAGATAGGTGCCCTAAAGGGTCCGTTCTTACGACCCCACCCAACGGTAACAGAAGAGGTCCCCTAGAAGGGGTGGGTCCCTAGCTTTGAAACAGAGGACGAAGTAGAGGACGTAACTGTCCCCTAAGAAATGACTGACTCAGTGGTCCTTTCGAATTTTGTCGGTCACCTTTGGACGTCATATTACGTCCCGCGAGTCGAACCACGAGACACCATTGGATCTCCCCACCCTACCCCCTCCTCCAGGTTCTCCCTCGTCTATATACATATGTGTATCGACTAAGTAGAGTAACATGTCGTCTTTGATTGTATTGTAACGTTAATGTAAGTTCAATTAATTTTCCTTTTCTTTTCTTTATATCAGTAATACTGACCTCCCTTCACTCATGTCATTTATTCTCTTTTTCTCCAACTTACTTAAGTTTCCTTCTACCCTGGACTTAATACAACTCTAAAATTAAACATCATTCTCTAAATCTAAAATTCACGTTACTCTTTCTAAACCCTCTGCGACAACGCCATCAGGTTCACGTTCGACCGGCACTACTTCTGACCCCACTCTCACTCCCTCTACATCTCTTTACCTACCTACCTCGTACATAAAACCTTCATCTCAGTTGTCCTGAACTACTGCATGATACACAATTCACTGTCTTTCTCGTCCCATTCTCCTTCGTACTCTTTCTCGTCCAAACCCCCAACTCGTTGACCTAACACTATCACACTAACGTGTATCTACGTCTCTGATCACCTCTTTTCAAAACTCCCCTCTCTCCTAACTGTTCTCTTCCCTTTAACACTTTCGTAATAAAAACTCTTGTCTTTACCTTAAATGGTTTCCTTACGTCACCAGGTCAAACTTTAGACTTCTGGGGAATATCAAAATTAAAGGTTCTAGAAAGGGAAGTAAAAATTAAAAAAACCTTTTGATTATAAAAACTAGTATAAGTTATATGAAAGAATAGGGAGACTCATATAACAAAAATAAAAGTTCAAAATTAGAAAGTCGGATCAGAAAAGGAGGGTTAAAGATAAATGGAGAAACAAATATACCCCGAGGTTGAAAGTGTCAGGAACATCAGAAACTAATGAGAATACTTCATGTCACCGATAACCTTCGTATAGACTCTTTCATCAAATTAAAATGTCTCAAAGTTCGAATAGAAAGTAACATCGAGAGGAAGAGAGGTATTGGGGTTTCGAACCGCGATAGTTCGAAACCCGGAAAGTCTTAAGACTTGACAAGTGGTCGAATCGAGAACCCAAAAGAGTGAGAACCGAATCCTAAATCAAAAGGATTTATGAAATTCCAGAGACGATATGGAAAAGGGGTCAAAATTTTTAGGACAGTGAGAAAAGTAGGTAAGAGAAAGGTAGAGTATAAATATTCGTTTTATTTTGACCTGATGATAGTAAAACCATCCTAACAGGTTCACCGGTAAATATGGACCTTCAAGATAGGTAAAACGAGACATAAAGACGGGATTATTATGTTCAATATATTACAGAGAAAAGTACGAAAATGTCATATACTGACAATTAGAGGTTTAAATTACGGTTTCGTTAAGAATTAAGATAGAAGAGTAAAATGAGAATAAAGCCTGGTGTGACTAGAAATCCCTAATGTACATATGCTCATTTCGAAACGATAATTTTGAGATAAGTCCAAAAGTAAAGGTAAAAGGGGAGTTGGATAAATATATCATCAAAGACAGATATCCAAAAAATTTTTAAAAAGACATTGTGATTTTGATAGGCACTATAGTATAAATGATTCACTCTAAAAATGGATTATTACTGTAAAGGAAAACATTTCGAAAGATATAACGTTTTCACTATTTATGTCTGTAAATATACCTATATCCATAGACCACAAGAACGGACCTCTCAGGACCCCTACCACCTCGGACCACCCGACGACAGATACCCCAGCGTGTCTCAGCCTGTGCTGACTTCTCTGAATCGTGGTCATCGTCGTCGTATCTATATTTATATGGTCTGAAGGGTCCACCGTGATCACCATTTCTTGGGTGGACGGTTACGTCCTCTGTATTCTCTACACCCAAGTCAGGAACCCATCCCTTCTAGGGGACCTTCTTTCGTGTCGTTGGGTGAAGTCATAAGAACAGACCTCTTAACGTACCTGGCTCCTCCGTGTTTCTCATTCTGTACTGACTCCACTGAGTCGTGCGTGCGTGTATGTATGTGTCATGAATAAATCATAAATTTTATAGCAGACTCTCCAATAATAATCTTAATGAAAGCGTCAAAACTTAGACTCCGTTGACTCCGAATCTCTCCTATCATATAAACGAGTTTCAACGTTTCATAGTTTTCCGGTAAGGATATTGAACTTACGTTTAAGAAATTAAAGTTTAGTGTTCGAGAAAGATGAATTAACTAAGTGAATAATAAATTATTTATGTACAAATGATGGACGAGAAACAGATCGACTTACTTTAATCTCATCAAATGTACTGACAGTCGAAAATACTATAACATCTCAAATAAGAGTCCCTCTCTACCTAGTTTTAGTAAGTAAAATTTTTATTAAAAAATTTTATAATCGTCTCTGAAGATTCATTTTTATCGTCTTGTGTAAATAAATGTGAAGACGAGGTCTAAGGTGTTTAATGAGACCTAAAACAATATAACAAATTAAGAACAAAACAAAATCATTATTCTTTCAGAAAGAGGTACTTACTTTAGACTCGATTTTGAACTTATACCGATGGTGTCTACCGGAAATATTGGTCGTGACGTCAAGACCCGAACTTAATATTCTTTTTAAGTCTATAAGATTCTAATACCCCTTCTCATAAGGTCCTTCTTTTTCATTATTAGACACGTTTCCTCTTGCAAAGATGTTACACGATTATATGTTTGTTTTTATCTTCCTCACAGTTACTCCAACATTATCTGTCTCTTTCCTCAACATTTCATTTCAATGTTCTAACCTTAAGATTATCGGTCTGAGTCTTTAACGTTTCTTTACATTTCTAAGATTCGCACTACTTTTCTAAGATACACTAATATTCTTCAGTGACCTCATTTCATGTATTTGACCTCATTTCGTGAATACCTATACGTTTGAGGCAAACGACTCATCTCTTAACTTACTTCCCCTGATAAAAGCCCTATGCAAAACCTTCAATGTGGTGTTCTAGACGATCACCTAATCTACGATACCACTGTTTTTCTCTCCTTAGTTCTTACAAAGAAACCAAAACCGAACTCGTAGACCCATGTGTCTCCACTGTAGATGACTATATTTATTCTTTCGTCTTCCTCGTCCAAAACCTCATTGTTCACAAAACAAACCAGAACAATTTAAATCCTACCGATTAAAGGAGAGTTCCATCTATTGACTACCTGGCGAACCTTTACTCAGATGTCTAAAGTTATTATCTCTTTCTATAATATCTCTATAATAAATTTCGGAAACGAAAGTCACTCTAAATAATAGACCTCTTTTTTAATGGACTTCGTCTCTTTCCCCGAATCTTGACCCGTGATTTCGTAAAGTTGTGAAAGTTCAGGTTATCTTTATCCTCTTTCGTCGTTACTAGAAACTCTTTCTATTAAGTTTTAGCTTCCTTTTATTGGTCCTCTTGTTATCCTCACTTCCGTCCTCTTCTTTTATAAAATTCTGAACACTTGACACAACTTACAACAACTTCTATTTCTTTATATTTGAGGTTGTTCACTAATAATTTAAACCGTTTCGGTGGTACTATTATCATCACAGGTACTTCACACCTTACACTTCTGTAAAGTTTACTAAAGTCCTCTTTTCACCCTCTACTTCTCCTTCATTTCTACATTAACGTTTGTTAAAAAAGTTCACCAAAATGACACCCTATAGTCTCTTTACATTGGTATCTACCTTTCTCACTCTACTTTCCTGTCGGACATGATGAAAGAAGGACTATTAGTCTCTAAATTACGTACAAAGAGACGAGTCACTTAACCAATCCTCCTCTTTCTCTTTGGTTGGAACGTTCTTTCTCCCCAATTAGTTCCTCGTTTTAGGAACTCTACCTTCTCGTCTACCGTAGGTCTCGTCCTTTCCAATCGTAAACTAACTTCATTATTGTAAAGGACTTCCAACATTGACCTCCCTCCGTCTTTCATGTGTTTACGTTTACCGGACCCTCTAAATTACCTTCATTCTCGTTCAAGTATAAACTAACAAGAAAATATTGTAGTAATTTTATTTTTGTTCCAATAGACGAATCCACCAACAGACTCCTCGTGTAACCTTAATGAGGAAAGTTTGACTTGAAACTGATAGGAAAAAAGAAAGGGGACTTTTTTCGATTTAATTTAACGTAAAAAATCATAGTAATCGTATACGGTTGTTACTTTTTATTTCTAAATACTAGGAACTTTCTGTGTAGTGGTTGGTTGGTAATTGTTGAAAAGTCAGTCGACATTAAAACCTGTATAATGGAGATGATTAAATTGAGATTTTAAAAGTTGAACTTCAGTTTTACACTCGTATGACTACCAGATCACGTGACTCAATACTAGTGGTCATTTTAAAAAGATTTAGTGACATGAAAAACATGTACATACGGTACATTTGATTGTGAACGAGTATAAAGACCGTATAGGTATTTCACATTTATAGAGGGTGTCAAACGCATCCGTTCGTTACATCGTTTCTATCTTGAATTAGGGATGACATCGGACATATTTAGTAGTGAACATAAATTTTTCGTGGTTCACGATAATCCTCTATGATGTAGGGGTTTCGTTGCTTAACGTGTTGACAAATTAGGATAAACTCTTTTACAAAATAAGAGGGGATATCTCGTAGAAGGTAGTTGTTCTTGTCATATCTCCTGATTTCTACATCCTTTATTAAAGGTACATAAAGTAGACGTCAAATCTACGGTTCAATCCTACGGTTTCCCTGCATTTTATCTTCTGATACATCGTGAACTTTTAGAAGAAACTCACTTTTATATGTAAGTGAGTAAAAAGAAGTACAAACAAATTTTTACATTTCCTAAGACCTACTGTCCAGTACAACAGATCTAAAAGATGGTCCCCTGGAAAATCGTCTTTCATAAAATTACTTTCATGTGATAACATAACTTGTGTATCGTAGAGCAAATCACAAAATTCTTCCGATAACAAACTCTTTTTTACTTTGTTCAGAAAAAAGTAGACATACTCTGAATCAGTAGATCTGTTAGTTAATCAATTACTATTTATATGTTTATCTAAGTAAAATAATAAAATCTAGTTGTCACTTAGTAGGAGTCAAAATTGTACGTCTATGTCTGACAAAGTTTTAACCCTTTCCTCATGTAGTTCCGACATATAACAGTGGGACGAATAAATTGAAGATACGTCTTATGTAGTACACTTTACAACCTGACCTACCTCATGTGCGACCTTATTTCTAACGGTCCTCTTTATAGTTATTGGAGTCTGTACGTCTAAATACCGTCTTTCACTTCTTCTTGATTTTTCGGAGAACTACTTCCACTTTCTCCTCTCACTTTTTCGACCGAAATTTGAGTTACAAGTTTTAGGTGTCTAGTACCGTAGCTCAGGGTATTGAAGTACAGTTTATCTGCCCCTTTGTTATCTTTGTCGCTGTCTAAAATAAACGAACCCAAGGTTTTAGTGACATCTACCACTGACGTCGGTACTTTAATTTTCTACGAACGAGGAACCTTCTTTCCGATACTGTTTGGATCAGTCACATAAGTTTTCGTCTCCGTAATAAAACGGTTGTTTCGATACCAAAAAGGTCATCAGTACATACCAACACCCTCGACCTGGTATTTTTTCCTACTGGTGGTTCCTCGACTACGAAAACTTGACGTCACAACCTCTTTTGAGAACTTTCAAAGAACCTGTCGTCACTCTAGTTTGGTAAGTTAGAATTTCCTTTAGTTGGGACTTATAAGTAACCTTCCTGACTACGACTTCGAGGTTATGAAACCGGTTGACTATGCTTCTTGACTAACTAACCTTTTCTGGGACTACGACCCTTTCTGACTTTCGTCCTTCTCTTCCCCTACTGTCTCCTGTTCTACCAAACTACCGTTGTGACTGAGTTACCTGTACTCAAACTCGTTCAGACCCTCTACTACTTCCTGTTCCTTCGGATCGTATGACGTAAGGTACCCCAGTGTCTCTCAGTCTGTAATGACTCGTTGACTTGTTGTGAGACAAAAAATAAAATATAATCTCATATCAACTAATTGTTACAATATAATCAAAACCCACACTTCATTTCGTTTCTATTTATGGTATATCATAGTGAATATACACCTTAGATTTTTTATTCCAAGTTTACTTCAATAAATGTTTCATCTTTGTCTGAGTGTCTGAATCTCTTGTTTAAATACCACTGGTCTTCTCTTCGAACTACCACCCCTTATCTAATTCTAGACTCCTGACTGTACATGCGACGATATAAACTTTATCTATTGGTTGTTCCTGAATGACGTATCGTGTTCCTTGAGACGAGACGTACTAATATTGAGACGTCTAATACAAATAATTACTTCATTACTATAGTCCGTGTGTCGTAGTGATATATATATATATATGTGTATATATATATACTTTGATTACCTAAAAATGTTTTACAAGTTAATTTAAAGAGGTTTATTTTAATATTAAATCCTTAACTTCAGGAATTCCCCCTTTATTTAATCTAATTGACTCCGGTATGTTCTATTTACGAATGTGTCGTACCAATTTCTGTAATAGAGACTTAATAGAGGAATCTGGAAGTTATAAAGTGGAGTAAAGGTGAGGTTTATTAAGGGGAGACGTAAAAGAGGAATAGAGTGGTTCTGGTTAGTAGGAATGTCTTATACTTTTTTTTTTTTTTTCTTTCTTTTGGTTTGACTTGTGGAGTAGAAGTCCTTTGGTAACGTTTTACGTATATTCAACGAATCTACAGGAAATTATTCGTAAATAGGTCCCACCGAGGGACCTATTTACACTGGCTCAATAATAGTGAACCTAATATAAGAGAGGTTAACATTTTACTCCTTAATAACTAGAGTCTCAGGAGACTCGACGATCGAGGATAGTAAACTTAGTCTAATAGGTCACTTTGACACCTCGGGAGTATCCTGCTGTGAACTTGATTTTAACTTAACTAATCCTTACTCCCACAGCCGCCATTAGGATGTCAATCTCGTTGACAGTACAAAGTAAGGTCAATAAGGCAAGTGGACTTGTGACCCGTGAAACTCTCGACAGTGGATAACACGTTCGATGCGGGAATGTGTTAGAACGTATCCTGATGTTGTTTTAGATCCCTTTAGTTTTTTACGAACAACATAACTTAACCCGACAAAGACGTGTTATGTTAAAGGAGGTTGACCACTCCAGTCCAAACTCCAGTCTTCCAGAGTCCCCATCCTCCCCTCCCCGTCATCGTATTGTTTGCTACAGTAATGGGGGAACCTTACAAAGAAATGGGTAGAAAGATACCTTGGTGCACTTACATCGATGTCTTAGTTGTTGTAGAAAACTTGAAAGGTACATCTATCTAAATCGGAACGTCCCCTTCACTTCGAACTTTACTCAAATTTTACGTCTGAGTATTAAGGATCTTTCCAATAAATTTTAGTTCATTTCTTTTACAGCGTCTCATCTTGTCCTCTCCTCAAGTCCGTTCAATCATGACAATACCAAGACATATATGGATATGGGTGTCACTAAATTAAAACAAACGTTTAGCCCAAGAGAAAGTACCATTGTTCGTATGAAAACATTGGTTCATAGATTTCGGTGATCTATCTCTCTATTTGTCTTTCGAGCTTTCTATTTTGGTTTTTCTGTTAGTATCCTTGTTGTCCATTCATTTCTTTATTCTTTGGTGTCCCCTCTTTACTGAGTTTTTTGTTACTAGATCTTATTAATAGTCAGGGAATAAGTAATACATAATTGTTTAAATTCAAGGGAGAGAGTATGGGAGTCCATCAGTCTCAGGGAGAAGACGTTAGGAAGAAGTAACATAAATTGTGTCCACTTTGGTTCAATGGAAAAGTGGGATCTCCGATAAACCTTTGTGACATATATACGACTCTTCCCCGTAAAAACCAAAACAAAAACAGGAACTTACTGATACTCTGTGACGACAATAAATGATCAAGTCAAGTCAAGACAAGTCAGTACACGTTGAGAAACGCTGGGGTACTTAGCATCGTACGGTCCGGAGGGACAGGTAGTGGTTAAGGGTCTCAAGTGAGTTTGAATACAGGTAACTCAACCACTACGGTAGGTCGGTAGAGTAGGAGACAGTAGGGGAAGAGGAGGACGGGGGTTAGGGAGGGTCCTAGTCCCAGAAAAGGTTACTCAGTTGAGAAGCGTACTGCACCGGTCCCATAACTTCAAACGATCATCCTTACAATTTGTAGGACGTTACGTATCCTGTTAGGGTGTTTTACGTCTTTGACTCAGGGTGTACGGTTATGGTACGTACGCCTCTTTACCACCCAAAGAGATCACATCAACAATAAGGAGGTACTATGTACTAGAAGACATTTCTGGGTTCTAATATTAAGTCCCCTTATAAGGAAAAAACTTCTTTGGAATCCTTATACAATGTAACTTTAGGTTGTCGTGAAAAAGGACACATGTTTTACACGTAAACATATGGGACCAATATAACATATTAATTTTTGTTCAAAATAGTAGTCTTTTATTTTTGTTTTTCGTAGTTCCGTTCCTAGTTAAATATTTTCACTGTCCGTAAAGGAACCCACCGGTTTAAGAACTAGAAGTACGAAGTGAGTTCTATTAAGTAGACAAGATTGGATGATGGACAACTTACATGGTGGGTGGTATCTGTCGTAAAAGGAAATCAGGAATGTTGAGATCAAAGAGATTGTGGGTGCGACCCCGGAAATCAAACACCCTTATACATTGACGAGACCCAGTTATCTGGATAAGAGTCGATACCTGAAGAGAAGAAGACTGAGACTTTCATTCTTAACGAACCTTACCTGTTTCTCTCCCCCGGGATACCCCGCCCCCCGCCCCCCCACTCCCCACCACCGTCTCTCTCTCTACGAATCAAGAAAGATTTAAAAGATTTTGTCGTCCTGGTGTCGAGATTGTAATTTATACAAATTGAAGGAAATACACAAGAATTAGTCAAAAATTAGTCAATTTTCTAGATCAAGAGTAAAAGAGAAAGGTCTAGGTTAGGGTAATTGTAAACACCAATCAGGTAGTGGTCCGAACCAGACCATACAGTAATGTTGACATAAAAACGTAAATGGTGTAGAAACATCAGTGTTAGAGAGGCACATCATTTATACACTTTAGTTATTTCACTATCGAAGGGTAAATGACAGTGAATTAAAGTCCTACTTTGTCCGATTGGAGTACGTTTAATAAAGTAACTCAAGTCATTTTATTTATTCATTTATTAAAATAAGGAAACAGACTTAACACAGTTTGACACGACCTACTTTTGAAAGTAAAAATAAGGTAAACAAACCGACACGTCCTTAAGTCAATTTCACATGTAGATACTAACTTTTATGTAGACGAACATATGACACCAGATTTTCACACTACTTTTAATAAGAAATGAGCCTCATGGTGTCGTACATGAGACTAAAAAGGTCTCCTTTTGTATAAAGTAACTGAAAACCGTCATTAAAGAAAGAAAATAAGATAGATAGATATAAAATAAGATAGATAGATATAATTTAAATTACTTAGAGTGAACTTTCATCCAAAACATTCGTATCCGTTCATATTTTTCAGTCTTTATTTAATTCATAATAATAATAAAAAATTTGGGGTGTTATACTTCTTTGGTATATTAACTAATACCACTTTATTTCGTCATTGTTAAAATATTATATTGTCTAGACTTTGAACCGGAAAGTCATGACTTTTTAAATCCTAAACAGGGTACATCAAAATGTAGTCAATTCCTAACACAGAGGAGATTACAATAATGAGTTTTTAAGGGTCGTTAAATGTAAACGATGAGTCACGGGAATCAAGGTTCCGTTGACGAATTACTTCTTTTTGACTTACCACTTACTTACTTGACAACTAGTCTTCTTGTTGGTCTCTTGGTTTTTCAGTGACCAATCGATCATTCACGAACCTCTTTCTGTGAGTTGAGTAATGTGTCCGAGTGTTGCTACGGAGATTTTTCAATTTCCCAGATTTGAAACACTTTCATTTTAAGTTACGGAACCTACCTTAAGACTTAAACACTAACACTCTTTAGAAACCTGTTTGGATCTGTGGAATTTCATTACGATAAAACACCCAGAAGACTAGACGACTTTTATACGGAGTAGATACGATGGACTGTACCATCGGAGATCAGTATATACCGATAACTCATGAAACTTACCCCTATCACACTGATCTCTTGATTTAAAACTTCCATTAGAATTTAGATTAAAATTAAATTTACCTGTGTGTGTGTGTGTGTGTGTATATATATATATCGGGATATCTCAAGAAAAACTACCTTTTTATCTATACCTTCGTCGTTCCTAGATTGGTTTCCCTTGGTCTTCATTAGTCTCCGTTGACAAGGGACAAAGAGTAATAACAACCAGTATGTAAGTAAGTTACCTACGTCTATGTGTTTATAGTGTATGGTACACGTCACAGTCGCCTTTAGTTAGTGATATATGCACTACTGAATCTTTGACACTTGTATATACTGAATCTTGGTACTTGTAAAGGACTTTTTCCATGTATGACTTATGAGGTCGACCCTGTATTCAGTCTGTTTATCCGTATCTATATTTTTCAATGATGATATTTACTTCGTGTCTATTAACAGATTTGTTAACGAAGTGAATGTCACTACTATGTTATATACACTACACAGTTACACACTACATTCACTACACAGTTACTCAAACGAAATATAAAATTCTTCTAACATTTACAAATTTATCATTTACCATGTAAAATCTATCTAAGTCAAGTCAAGTCAGTGAGTCAGCACAGACTGAGAAACGCTGGGGCACTTAACGTCGTGAGGTCCGGAGTGACAAGTAGTGGTTGGGGGTCTCAAGTGAGTCTGAACACAGGTAGCTCAGTCACTACGGTAAGTCGGTAGAGTAGGAGACAGCAGGGGAAGAGGAGGACGGGAATATAACCCATTTTACTCCCATAGAATAAGAGATTTCAATGAGATCGTATTTTGAGTCAAGATCCGTATATTTTGTCAGTTGACAATGAGAAAAGAAAAAATATATGTTACTTTTGTATGGTAATAAGAAACCTTCGGAAAATACTACATAAAAATTTTGATTTAGAACTTTGTGACATACAAATCATTCCGTCCGTAATAACAATAGAAAAAAAAAAAAGTCTCGTTTGTTACATTGTTTAACTGGCTGGATTAGGTGATGGTACATTAATTATTTACTTACTTTGGTCCTAAACTTTACCCAGGAACCCTTTATTTCAATCACAGCAAAGATGAGATACGAGAACCGGGAAATAATTACCACTGCTATTACCGATACTTTTGATGCTCCCTTTTTATTACTACAACTATTAATAGTAGTAAATATACTTGATACTTAATCAAGGATATTTTTCTAAATGTGTGTGACATAATAAGAGTTTATCTTGATGGAAGGAGTAATTAACATATTATAAAGTAAAAGTATACACGATAAACTTTAATATCAGAAGAAAATTTTAAAATACAGTATAAGTTTATTCACAAATTCAAAATATAAAAAGGAAGTGAAATACGATAAAGGAGTATGTAAGACCAAACGTCATAAAAGAAGAAAAGATCAAATAGTCTGACTAAAGACTTAAACTAGAATTATTAGTCTTTTATAAACTTTCGATTTATTTCAAGTCAAAATGTGGTCGAGTTTTATGTCTTAGACAGTTTTTAAAAACATTAGGTGAGGTTAACCACTCAATTTAAAAATTTACATAAGACAAAAAAAAATTAGTTCATACTAAAATTGTTTAGTTAATAATTACCTCTAAAATTTTTTATGGGTTTCGTGTATTAAAGGTACGACAGATAATGTGTCTATTAATAGAAAGACTATTACGAAACATAGAAATTGTAAATATTCTAAATTGTGATAAAATATAATGCAAATAAGAATATGTGTCACGATTATAACTATATTAATCGTTTGACTTAACTATATCAGTTACTTGTCCCTAATTTATAAAACATTAGTATGAATTATTAGTTATTGTAAGGGATATTCTTAAAGGTAATATATTGTTAAAAAAAAAGTCTAAGACTTATTGAAATTCATTACCAAGTAAAGGATTTTACACATTTTTTATGTTAACGATTGTTTTCGATACCAAAAAGGTCATCAGTATATACCTATACTCTCAACCTGGTATTTTTCGACTCGTTACTTCTTAACTACGAAAACTTGACATTATAACCTCTTCTGAGAACTCTCAGGGAACCTGACGTTCCTCTAGTTTGGTCAGTTAGGATTTCCTTTAGACAGGACTTATAAGTAAGCTTTCTGACTACGATTTCCACTTCTAGGTTATGAAGCCGGTGAACTACGTTTCTTGACTGAGAAATCTTTTCTGGGACTACGAACCTTTTTGACTTTCATCCTCCTCTTCCCCTACTGTCTCCTACTTTATCAACTTACTGTAGTGACTGAGTTACCTGTACTCAAACTCGTTCGCGACCATTAACCACTACCTGTCCCTTTGGACAGTACGATGTCAGGTACCCCAGCGTTTCGCAGTCTGTACTGACTCGTTGACTTGACTTGACTTTTTTCATATAAACAACTCTTCAATCTTAATTGACAAGATTAATCCAAAGTACATCCCTAAATAACTGACAAGTACTTTAATAGTTGATTACTCCGATAATATAACCATAAAGGGTGTCACCTTTGTATATGAAACAAGTTTTTATAATAGAACTTTTGTGAACGGATATCCTAAACAGAAGTTCCCAAATCTTTAGTAACTTCGTTATAATTATCTCCTTGTGTCTCATCCGTCTTTTTTAATAATTCTTACTTCTTGTCCCAATAAAATTTAAATTATATCAAATTTTTTATTAAGAAAGGGTGGATGGACGTCTTTTCTTTATTTTGTTTTTTACTTTTTTCTTACCTTCAAGGAAACTTTTAATTATATCCTGATGGTATAGTGGGTCTTAAGGGTGAGGACCCGTATATCGGTCTCTTTTCGTATTAAGTTTTACTATGTACGTAGGGTTACAAGTAACGTCGTGACAAATGTCATCAGTTCTGTACCTTTGTTAGATTTACAGATAATTGTCTCCTTACCTATTTCTTCTGTACCATACATATATGTTGCCTTATAATAAGCCAGTATTTTCCTTTTTTTAACCTAGTTAACATCTCTGTACCTACCTGGATCTCTGATAGTATATCTTACTTCATTCAGTCTTTTTGTTTATAACATATAATTGCGTATATACACCTTAGATCTTTTTACCATATCTACTAGATTAAACGTTTCGTCTTTATCTTTGTACCTACGTCTTTTGTTTGTATACTTGTGGTTCCCTCTTTGCCCCTACCCTACTTGACCCTTGGACTCTAACTGTGTATATGTGATAACTATGATAAATACTTTGGCTATTGATTGTTCTTAGATGACATAACGTGTTCCTTGAGATCAGTTACGAGACACCACTGGTTTTACTCTTCCTTTAGGTTTTCTATTCCCTAAATATGTATATATACCGACTAAGCGAAACGACATGTGATCTTTGACTCGTTGAGATGAGGTTATTTTTGACTAAAAAATTTTTCATCCCCTTTTAGGTCAAGGTACTTCAACCATCTGACTCACTCGATGAAAGATGAAAGAGTTACGTTGATATAGACACGAGGTTTATAACGTATTACTCAATTATATTTCGACATACATATTTTATTTCCTTAAAGGTCTCAGACTTTATTCCTTCTCAGTACCGATCTCTTCCGTAACGTTCTTGGGTACCCCTTCTACCTGGTCCGTAACCGGACAATTGGGGTACCTGACATCTGGTGGTCTGAGGAGACAGGTACCTTAAAAGGTCTTTTCTTATGACCTCATCCATCGGTAAAGGAAGAGGTCCCCTAGAAGGGGTGGTTCCTTAGCTTGGAATACCTGTCTTTGTCTCGAAGTTTACGGTCGTGTGTTCCTAATATCTTGACTAGTACTCGAGTATGTCTTGTATCCCAGTGTATCACAGCTTGTACTGACTCATTGATTGTGAAAGTGAAAGTACTCGAGCATTTTCTACTCGTAGACCTTGACTTTAGGAGTATGTCTAGGTCCTGTGACCTTATTTATCGAGTTCTCATTCAGCACTTATTTCTTGTTCGTTCGGTGACAGGGGACCGAGTCCCGTAACTAACTCTTCACCGAAGGGTCCACCACGATCACCATTCCTTGGACGGACGGTTACTTCCTCTGTATTCTCTAGGCCCAAGATAAGGCCCCAGTCTTACTAGGGGACCTTCTCCTTTACCGTTGGGTGAGGTCATAAGAACGGACCTCTTAGGGTATCTGTCTCCTTGGACCACCCCAGGTCAGGTGTACCACCGTTTCTCAGTCTGTGCTGAGTCGTTGATTTGTTGTTGGTTTGTTGCATCGTATATAGAGGTGAGAGGTCCGACCTCTCTTTTTATTATTTTTTATATTCGGATTTGATGTGTTGTGATATCCAAGGGTTACATGTCATAGAACTTCCTTAGGGTTCAGATTTTTAATTGTGGTGGTTCCTTTGGTCTAGTTCGGCACAAACCCTTGGTGGGAGACTTTATGGGATATCTTTGTTTATAATCGATAAAGAGAAAAGTTTCCTTTTAAGAAGTAGAGTCAAAAGTACACTTAGGGTATCCTATAGTTTTCCTTTGTTGATTAGAAACAGTCCAGACTATACGGGGAATGGAGGGTTTGTGTGTGAATGTTTTTTCGGTCGACGATTACTCGATTTTCAAATTTTTAAGTCCCCTTTTTACCTTAGGTAAATGAGATTTCTTTCACTCACCGTCTGTTTTATTTATCTTCTTGACCGTGTGTAGGGTTCTTGAACTCTACTACCTTGTTGAACTTTCTCTGGTATTTAATATACAAAAATTCACTAGTCTTTATATTTTCTTCTTTATGTTTTATGTTAATTTTATTTTGGGTAATACTCTTTTTTTTTCTTAACCTTTATAAAGATAACCTTACAGATCTTTATTTTATGTATCAACGACTTTAATTCTTGAATCACCTACGAGACTTATTGAATCAAATCCCACTTCATCTAATATTTCTTATCCCACAAGATTATACGTTTTCAGATTATATTCGTGGATAAGGGACACTTGCATGTGAGACCTTGATTCTGGTTCAAAGGAGTTCCTAAAGATGAAATATACGTGTCCCTAGGTCTTCTCTGGGTTCGATTCGTCTCATAGAAAAGGTCTACAGGAGTTGAAGTAGTTAGTAGAAGTTCCCCCTCACTGTAAAAGAGGGTCGTTAGGACGGTCTGTCTCTAGTTGTGAACCGTGGTCCGTGACCCTAATTTTGGTCCGAGGGAGTTCACTCTGTCGTGCCTGTTTCCCCTTGGAAAATTACTTGGACGACATGGGAGTTGTGTCTAATTCTCACCTGGATCACAGGACCCTGGTTCCGGTGAGGAGGGTTTTTGTAAAAGAGAGTAGTGGTCCCCGGTTTACCCCTGTTACGTAAATCCCCCCTTTTTTAGACTGAAAGGGTCTACAAGAATTAAATCACACTTGTATCCGGACAAAGGGACTCCGTCAGAGTCAAATCCGAAGAATAGGGTCCTTGATACCTTTCACGGAAGAAGTCAGGGCTCTCATAAGTCATTACCCGTTATGTAACAAAATAATGGGAGGGACTTCACAATCATCGAGACGACGACGACGACGATTCAGCGAAGTCAGCACAGGCTGAGACACGTTGGGGTGTCTGCCGTCGGGTGGTCCGAGGCGGCAGGGACCCTAAGAGGTCCGTTCTTGTGACCTCACCCAACGGTAAAGGAAGAGGTTATGTACTTTCACTTTTCACTTTCACTTCAGCGAGTCATTCACAGACTGAGGAGCACTGGGGTACCTGATGTCGGATGGTCCGAGGAGTCAGGTACCCTAAAAGGTCCGTTCGCATGACCTCACCCCACGGTAACGAGTCAACACAGGTCGAGAAACGCTGGGGTACCTGGAAACAGGTACCCTAAGAGGACCGTTCTTATGACCTCACCGATCGGTAAGGGAAGACTTCCCCTAGAAGGACTGGGTCCCTAACTTGGGTCCAGAGGGTATGACGTCCGTCTAGGAAATGGTAGACTCTGTGGTCCCTTCAGGTCTACCATTTAGNCCCCTGCGAGGCAAGAGAGGGACACGTCCACGCTGAGAACGAACACGACCGGCGCCGTGAAATGGTAGACTCTGTGGTCCCTTCAGGTCTACCATTTAGGGAGGGATTTGAGTCGATATATAGGAAATTCAATCAAAGAAGGGATTTCCCTCTGTCGTCACTGTCAATGTAGAATAGAAGTCCTGAAATGGGGTACATCCGTATAACCGTATAAGAGATAAAACACTTGGGTAGGTGACATAGTAGACCTTAAGTTCTTGGTAATAATACTTATTAAGGAATATGGAAAGTGATGGAGGGACTTTGACTTTCGTGTCGACAGACGACTCTTATGAAGGAAGATGTCGAACGAGTTCACCACCGATGAAATGTGAAAGTGAACGTACGGGTTGTCTTTAGAGTTTGATCGTGTAATTTTCTATTTAAGGACTTGAATGGGAATTTAAATAGGAGGATGTCAGGAAAGGAAGCTTTCGAGTCAGATGTTGAAGTCTCTACGGAAAAGAGGAGTTAAAGAGTAAATATGAGGTAAGTTGGATAACTAGTTAGTAAACCCTTGTTAAAAGTTTGTATAAGTCTCAGACTCGTAAAGAACGGTAGAAGAGATGATGGTGAGACCATGGTCGATATTCGAGAAAAAGTGGAAAGACGTTAGAGAGAGATTACCTAGAGGAAGGAAAGTGAGAACGACAAATCTTTTGAGAGTTGTGTCATCGGTCTCACTCGGACGAAATTCCGTACTGTGTAGAGTTAGGGTTATGGACTTTGTTGAGAAGTAAAGTGACTCTTATTGACGACTAAAGGAATTTTTTCACAGTATATTGGGAAGGTGAACGAAGGACTGAATATAAGATAAAGAGAGGAGAAAGGGCTAAGTTAGTACCTGTACACCTGTGTATAGGAATTTGAGAAATTTGCCCATAATGAGAGGAACATCACGACACGGAACCTATAAGTGTCTTGGTTGATAAATGGGTAGAAACCAGTTAACAATGAGTTACTCCGAATGGGACTACTGTGATGAATTTTTATCGAGAAGTTCTGATGAGAATTAGAGAGAATACAACGTGCCATTAGTGAACACCACTAATGGGTTTTTTTTATGAGTTCAGGATTACTGATCTTGGAGACTTACAATAGATTGTACTGGTTTCCTGGAAAAGTCTACATTACTTTGATTTCTCTAACTCTGTCCTTATAATAAGACACAATAAATATAATTGGTCCGAGATATTACGGTGATGTACACGTGAATTTTCTCCTCTTTCTCTGACTTATGTTTTTTCCTCTCTCTCTAACCACTACTTTTCTCCTCTAACCTCGCTGTCCCGCTTGTCCAGTACTCGGTCTGACGTCCATTGGAGGTCTTCAATCTTGTCCGGTCCTTTATCACAAGGGGGTTCTCAAGACGACTACGAAACTGAAGTCACGAGACTTGCACCAAAGTCTGTAGACAGGACGTCCTGACATTCTCTTATTTAGACACAACAAAATTCGGTGGTTTAAACACAAATTGTCGATGTCATCGGTATCCTTTGACAGTGTATTGGATTCTATATTAAATGAAAACCAAACAAAGAAAAATAACTAAAGGAAAGGATATGATCTTACAAGGTTCTTCCGTAGCACACGTGACCCTATCGGGATAAACAGCCTTTCCCTAACTGTGTTTCGTCGACGAGTTATTCACAACTTCCTTAAACAATTTTAGGGTCACTAATTTTTACACTATATAGGGATTAGAATTGGACACACATTTTACAGGTTGGTACATAAAGATACAACAGTACAAACAATAAATTCACGTGAATAAGAAAATCGTGACTTGTATATCAACCGGAGGAATTCAAATCAATAGAACGTTCAGTTCGATTTCTAAATTTTTAAAATTGTGTGGATTTAGATATTAAAAAAACTTAATAAAATTTAAATTATTGTATAAAGAAAGTTAACCGTAGTAACGAAATTAAAAGTCTCAAGAGTTAATAAAGTTATTTTGTAAGAGTACTAATATAGAACCACCACCACCATCAAATCAGAGATTCAGAACAGGTTAAGAACACTGGGGGTATCTTACTTGACATCGGGTGGTCCGAGGAGTGAGGTACCCTAAAGGGTCCGTTCTTACGACCTCACCCAACGGTAAAAGGAAGAGGTTCAAGTCAAGTCAAGTCAAGTCGGCGAGTCAGCACAGGCTGAGAAACGCTGGGGTACTTAGCGTCGTGCGGTCCGGACGGACAGGTAGTGGTTGAGAGGCTCAAGTGAGTCTGAGCGCAGGTAGTTCAGTCACTACGGTAAGTCGGTAGAGTAGAAGACAGCAGGGGAAGAAGAGGACGGGGGTTAGGAAGGGTCGTAGTTTCAGAAAAGGTTACTCAGGGTTAAGTCCTTGACTTGGGTCCAGAGGACGTAACGTCCACCTAAGAAATGACTGGCTCAATGATCCTTAGGGTTAGAATGGTCCTCCGGTTTCGTTGTACGAATTCCTTCCGACGACATCAACTTTGTAGTCCATCCCTGTGGTCTCAGGTGGATCAATGACGGACTACTATGGGTGATCTGAATGTCGATATTTGGAGTCCGTAATGCTCCTGAGACTTCTAGACACCTTCTTGAAAATTTAAGGGACTTTGTTTGTGATCACTAGTCAACTTATAAAAAGATATTTATACTATTATGACAAATTCTACTTGGGAACTAACCTTCTTTTACTGTAATACTTATCATGAATATAAAATCTTATAATAGTACATTACAATTGATGTGACTTTAAGTTTATATATATGATTTCCGTTGGACATAACTAAAACTTTTTATCGGAAAGATATCTTAGGAATTAGTTTACAAGTGTTGATAAACCGTCTTCATTACGTTATATATCGGTATTGAGAGTTCGAAATCATCTCCAGATGATTAATTAAAACATGAAAAGTCCTGTAATAAAAAGACTTCTGAAATAAAGTTTGATATCTACCTCTCTTTCCTTCGATAAACCTAAACTCCCAGGTTTACTAAATATACTTAAGAAACTACAGACTGAATTAGAGGAGACTTTTAATTTATTAAATAAACATAAAAATAATAGGGTGAGAGAAGCACACCAAGAATTGGGTTTGAAAGAAAGAAACTTGGACGACGATTTGTAGTGTTGGATTTAGTCGAATATATTATAGGGTAAAGGGAATAGACACTGTAGTAACAGATAAAACTTCTTTTATGTCATACGAATTACTCCCTTTAAAAATTGTTGTAACGTTGTATTTGATATTGTGAATATTTAACGACCAAAAGTAAAATATCACCTTTTTTGTGTAAAACTCTTACAAGTCAGGTCAAAAATTTAGGTCGACGTGAAGAGTAATCAATAAATCAGAGTTTTTTTCACAGATTTGAGGGGATTAGAGATCGAAATCGTTAAAAAGGTGTTTTGGTATTCGAAAGGTTCTGGTATTTAATTTGGAAAAAATTTTTTTAATCACGGTATCGAGAAAGGGATGTAGTGTATGTGTCTATAGGATAACGTGTGTACACTCACACACTCTACCTATCTACTTACCTTCCTACCTACCAAATAACCCCTTAATTACCATCTCTCGTCTGACGTCTTCACTCCCTTCACTGTATTTCGTCCGCTAAGTGACAACTCAACCAACGACGACTCCTATTGACTCCAAGTCAGTGTGGTTCTCTAAGATTTTTGGGTCTTACCGAATGAGTTCCCTTGTTTTTCACTTTTTAGTTAGGGACCGAGGGTTCAGGGTAACCAGCTCCAGTAAGTACCCTATTACTTGTTGGGATGTAAAAGTGTAACGTGTCCGTACTCACACTCCGTGGGTACCGACGACTCTACATTCATCAACAATTCGGTGTGGTAGAGTTTGGACCAACGGTAATTTTTTTTATTATTATTAATTAAACCTGAGACATCTCCAATCCACCCCGTGTTTTCCGTGGATTGTCTCTGATAGGTCTTAGACCACGTGTAAACCCGTGAACTATCGGGATTCTGTAAAATAAATACTACTTACTTATCTCATCCCTGGACATTGTGGATGTTGTCTCTCAATGACACTCCAATTAATTCTTACACACATACGAGTTAACACAGGTTGAGAAACGTTGAGATACCTGACATCGGCCGGTCCGAGAGACAGGTACCCTAAAGGGGTCGTTCTTATGACCTACCTCAAACAACGGTAAAAGAGGAGGTTCCCTAGTAGGGTTGGATCCCTAGTTTGGACGTAGAGGACTTAACGTTCACCTAAGAAATAGGGATTCGGAGACCCCTTCGGGTTCTTACATTCATCGTCGAGATTTTATACGATCTTTATCCGTACGTCAAAACAACTCAAACTTATAAGTTTTGTCCACAAACAGTGAGTCATCACAGGTTGAGAAACGGTAGGGTACCTGACATCGGGTGGTCCGAGGAGACAGGTACCTTAAGGGGTGCGTTCTTATGACCTCACCCAACGGTAAGTCAGAGGTCCCCTAGAAGGGTTGGGTCCCTAACTTGGGTCCAGAGGACGTAACGTCCGTCTAAGAAATGATAGACTCGGTGGTCCCTTTGAGAAATATGACCTCGCCCAACGGTACGGGAGAAGGTCCCCTATAAGGGTTGGGTCTCTAACTTGGGTCTAGAGGGTGTACGTAACGTACACCTAAGAAATGATAGACTCAGTATTCCCTTCGGGTTCTTATGACCTCACCCATCAAATAGGGAAGAGGTCCCGTTGAAGTGTTTGGTCCTTAACTTGGGACCAGAGGACGTAACGTCCTCCTAAGAAATGGTCGACTCGATGGGTCCTTTGGGGGTTCCTACTTGTGTTCCACTATAAAAAAAGATGAAAAAGATAAAACATCGTTCTAATAATTTTTGAAAGTTTGGGATAAGATTGATTACTGCCTTTTTGGGCTGGATGAAAATACGTCAGCCAACACCCCGTCCCACCCGTCTGGACTCCGGTAGGAGACAGAATCAGACACCTTCGGTACCAACGTCTCCACACGTCCTGTGAAAAAGTTAAACCATAGATGTCTCCAAGGGTCCCAAGTCCGAAGGGACTCAGAGAGAATAAAGAGAACTGTTTTCGGACTTTAAAATAACTTCTATGACCCTATAAAAGAAAAAGGGAGGTACCGTAAGACCTTGGGTTTCTTACACCTTTCTGGTGGAGGGTAAGGGTAGGTTACAGTCGTTGGGTTAGTTATGGGGACGAGGTGACGTCTCGGGACAAGATGGCGACGTTTCAGACGTCACTTGAGGTCTCAAATGAAGAGAAGGAAAAGGGAGATTCGAGAGAAACGGGAAGTAGTCACTCTCATATAATTAGATAAGACCCAAACTCTTCCTTTCCAAACTTCTCGTCCATGAGTTACGGAGGTTTTCATATTAAAAAGATCCCTTTTAACACTTGAGTTAAGGGTCCGACTCTCTGTTCTATCTATGTTGACCTCTTCAAGGTATTTCGAATCTCATCCTTTTGAGTAGCCAATGACGAAATGGTAACATGGGGTGACACGGACTTCTGCATAATAGTGGACATAAAAGTTATGATTTAATTTCGGACTGCATGGATTTTGATTCATTCTGATACATAAATTACTTGTTGACTTTCAGAAAGAACATCGTATATGGTGGACAAGTGTTTAAAAGAATTTGTCTCCTTAAATCACATTATATTAATCTTGATCAAATATCGGAGTAATTAAAGTTAGTAATATACTTGTACTCGTTTATAAGAGTTTTATAGATAAACGATAATACATCCATTTTGACGTTCAATTATCTCCCAGAAATATTATAAACACCAACAAATGATTTTAATAGGATTAAATTTCTAATCAACAAATATTATGTATATCCCCCTTCTTTCAATTGTAATGGAAGTAATATTATCTAAACAGGTTTGTTTGAGAATTATGAAAAGTAATAAAATTTAATACCTCGATTTTTAGGATCTGCTAGAATTTCACCAGAATTGTCATGATAAACACCACTGCTATCATCTTATTGAAAATAAGGGAAACACAAAAAGACCTAAACGATCGTAATGAATAGAAAAGGAGAAAACCGTCAGTTGTAAACAAGGAAGACAACAATAATAATTATCTTTTTTAATAATAATTTTTAAGATATGAGTGTAAAGAGTACTTAAATGAAGACCGGAAAATAGAGAAGTACGAGTATAGACCGAGGAAAGATAAGACTAAAGGTAAACGGTGTTGAAAATATTCATAAACACGGTAGGTGGACGGACTTTACGATAAGACACGTCAGACGTCGGGCGTAACGGGAGAGTGCCGAATACAAAAATTTCTGTTACAGACACGAGTATTGTGATTTATACGACTACTCAGGATCATGAGTCACCCAACTGTTAGGGGACGGTTGTAGTTAACCGTCCGTGATCCGAGAGGTAGGAAAGTTTATCGAGACGGACGGAGGGGTACGGCTGACTTTAACAGTAAAAGTGCTTCGGGGGTAACAACGTTTAATCGATAACGACCGTCTTCAAGTGTCCGACAAAGGTCCGGAATTCAATACTAGACACGTAGATAAAAGAGATGAGTCTGGTTGTATCGTCTCTTCGAGACGACTTAAAATCGGGAACGAATAAATCCATTGGATTGACTTTTTTTATTTAGATCCATACAAAAATCGATAAAGACGATAGAACGTCAGTAGGTCATTTCCTATTCGTATAGAACCAAAGAGAAGGATTCCTGTGCGTAGAATAAGTAACTTAACTAACCCTCAACGAAAAAGACATAGGCACAAATAGAGTTGTCATTATGACTTTCTGTCTATTACCATGTTTATTCTATTTTTCACCCCAACTTCAGTTCTTCAGTTGTAAAGAAGATAGAGTGGATATTACAACCATTAACAAATCTCTGGACCTTTTGTTTTGATTCGATAAGATTACCTTTTCTTGATTGACTTAGATTGTCGTCCCGAAGAGTGAGGTAAACAAAAAAATTGAGGAATCCTTTACGGAATTTTGTAATGATGAACGACTTCGTCAAGCAAATTCTGTTGTAAATAAATAGTATGATGTCTTTATTACTCTAGTTGTATGTTCGAAGAGGAGGAATATAAGGATCAGGGAGAGTCTCAAGGGTCTCCGTATCTCGTCTACAAGTTATTTGTGACACAACTACACTTGAGACCCTTCTGTGTTGATAAGTTCCTTCTTTGATGTACTCTTAAATAGTCAGGTTCAGTAGGAGTCTTTGAGAGTTCTTTTGAGTCTAAAGTGTCTTGGAGAAAATTAAAATTTTTACCTCAGATTTACATATAAGTGAGAGAGAGGAAGGGAGGGAGAGAGAGAAACGGTGAGGAACATGGGTCGCCCTCGAAATTCCACTGGAACCACAACCTGACCTTTTATTTTTCGAGTGCACTTTGACTACCCTACCAAGTTTCGGAGTTTTAGTAACTATGACGTAGTAGTACCTGGTTACCTCTAGTAATGATCAATTATGAAATTGACTGTGTAAAGCATATAATCTTAATCTGATGGGGTGTATAGAGATTTAATGAATTAGATACGATAAGTTTATTTGACACACTTACTCCTATGGATAAATATCGACTTACAAAAGATAAGCATAATACGTTTCTTTCTTTTATATCAGTGATAATCATTTTATAGAATTCTTTCCATTTTAAATAAAAATTTCAACCGTTACAATAGATTTATTACCTTATCACTTAAATATTTGTTCTATTAAGATATTAAGATAAGTGAGACAGAGTATACATAAGTTTGTTTACAAAATTTATTTATAGGATAGATTGTACACCAATAAGAGTATTGAGAGTTCAGTACTAAAAGGTGATTTCAAGAAGTCGTTTAAAGAAAGTTACGTTTCAGACAGGACACCGAAACGTATTATTATTTTCGTTTGTTTTTATAATAAGAAATCCACATATGGTTTACTACTCTTTGTCAGAAGAGATAATGGTTCAATCCTCTTTTTATGGAAAAACGTCCACATTTGGTTGTGACGGTTGAAATTTACTTCGAGTAAACTTCCGACCCAATATATATTTTGTAATCATATTATCTCGTTAATTGTGATAAGGGTCCTATCTACTTACTTGACGACTGTTTCCCGAAACATTTACGACAGGGATTCATGACTCATTATACTATATATAGTGTATTTGTACATATATATACTCATATGTTTCCTCCCTTTTGTATGTGTGTATATTTGTGTTCAACATATCTGGTAAACCGTCTGGCGACGATTAAAATATACCACTATGTGTCTGTTCGTCTTTTTGTTTGTAGACGATATCAAATAAAGAAGAACATTCACTAACTTCATCGAGTAGAAAATTTTCACTCAAGTATAAAACCAGAATATACAAACCGGGTTAAATTCGAAAAACAAGAGGGAATTAGTAAACTCCTTTACCATTTTCGGTTACCTATGTCACCTTATACTGAATACTCCACTACCAGTACAAATATCCCTCTCGTCTTTTGTGTAGATAGTCTTCTACACGTTTGTTCTGTTGTCTAAAGTTAAGTGTTAACGAAACCCTAAGACGAAGAGAAATGTCTTCTTAGACCTTCACCTGGTTTATATACATCAAAGAGATCGTATTTTAGAGTTCTCTTAGAAGACAAATTATCGGAGAAGGTCACAAGAACGGATCTCTTAAGGTACCTGTCCCCCCGGACCACCCGATGTCAGGTATCCCAACGTGTCTCAACCTGTGTTGACTTTACCGAATCGTTCGTGTGTTATCTACTTAAATAGTCTTAAAGATGAACGATGTCACCTAAGACTTATATTACCCGTTTCTATATCCACTCCCTCCCCTTAGTCTTCAGATTTGTTCAATAATCTCCATTTTGATCCCGACATTTCGTCGAGAGAGGTTTATTTCTTTCTCTTTTTTTTTTAGGTTTGTAGCCCTTTTTGTTAATTTTCTAGAAAGGAATATCTCTACTGACCATCTCTCTTTTCTTCACTATTATAATCTTCACTCAAGTGATTATGATGTTTCCACGGAATATTTACGTGCAGTGGGTCCTTTCTAATCGACTTCGTTTTTGTTGCTTGAGATACCACTACTTAACCCCTAATTCTCGGTGATGTTACCTGTGTAATATCGATCCTGTACCTTCGTTGGATCTACAGGTATTCGTCTGCTTACCTGTTCTTTCGACACTATGTATATGTATTACTTTATAATGAGTCGATAAATTTTTTACGTAAACTTAGTCAAGATTACTCCACCTACTTTGACCTCGAAAAGTATGTCTCACTTCATTCAGTCTTTCTTTTTGTAATTATGTAATATAATTACGTATGTATACCTTAAATCTTTCTACCATTGCTATTAGGATATATACTCTGTCGTTTTCTGTGTCTACATTTCTTGTCTGAAAACCTGAGACACCCTCTTCCGATCCCACCCTACTAAACTCTCTTATCGTGACTTTGTACATATAGTGGTATATACGTTATCTAGTGGTCAAGTCCAAGCTACGTACTTTGTCCCGTGAGTCCCGACCACGTGACTCTACTGGGACTCCCTGTCCTACTCCTTCCTCCACCCTCCCCCCAAGTCCTACCCCTTGTGTACATGTGGACACAACACATGTCCACCACCGACTAAGGATAGGTACATACGGTTTTTGGTGACATTATCATATTTCATTAATCAGAGGTTAATTTTATTTATTTAAAATTTTTAAACTTAAATAAAAATAAGATTCGATCATTTTAATATGTAAGAAAAATATATAGACATACTTAGTGTGTTTCGTGTTTTTAAAAGACATTGGGTTTTCTTGATCAGAAAAATGGATAAGATAAATAATTTACAAACATAAATGACTAAAAAAAAAAAAAAAAACTGTACCTCTAAGACAAAGGAAAAGAGACATCTAATACCAGTGACAACGGTCGTTTCGACAACACGAATAAGGTTCAGGAGATCTTTTCCTCTGCAAAGACAACCTGTATACAGGGCTCGACGAGACCCCGTCGTGTCCCTTTTATCAAACAAATGACAACCATTTTACTTTGACTTGATTTAGGGGCAAAGACACCGTTTCCCTTCCCTCTAGTCTCGAGATTACTTTTCTCAGATTCTTTCCGTGACACGAATTCTCCCCTGAGTCTGAGCCGAGAGTTCTCCTGATTCCTCTTTCGACAGTTAATTGTTCTCGGATGAAACCAGTGGTAGACAATGACCAATAACGGGAAGAGAGTCGAACTGTACAAAATGAAAAGGACAGACACGGTTGTCTCTCTAAGACAACAAACTGAATAGATGATGCGAGAGAAAGTAATTCATAATTATGGACTAAAAGGAATCTCTTAACGAGAGGAGTGAGAATCCAATACACCTAATCTACCCTGACTTTCACTTTCACAATTTCACAATCAGTGAGTCACTACAGGTTGAGAGACACTGGGGAACTTTACATCGGGGAAGATCCGAGGAGACAGGTGTCTTAAGAGGTTCGTTCTTACGACCTCATTCATCGGTAAGGGAAGAGATTCCCTAGAAGGGGTGGGTCCCTAGTTTGGGTCCAAAGGGTGTAACGTCCGTCTAAGAAATGGTAGACTCAGTGGTCCCTTCGGGGTCTACCCTGACCTGAGTGTCTGTAAGGTCCCCAGTTTGTGTGCTAGACACAAACCAGGTGACGTCAGTATCCCTAATCAGACCCTTACCTAGTTGGTCGGTTTTTGTACGTTCAACCAAGATTCTGAAAAGGACCTTGGTCGTCCTTTCTACACAAAGACGACTCCAGGAATTCGATTATTGTAAATCCAGGTCTCAAAATTTTTGACATACCCCTCTCCTCGGAAGTCCTGTTTTAGATACTTCTCCTTAGTCTTTATTCTATATTTTAAGCATTTTTTTGTTTAAGGACCACCATGACTCTTAGAATTAGGTCGATAAGACCTTTAGTTGGAACCTATAAAGTCATCACACTCGAGAACTGTGGAGACTAAACAAATTCTATCTCATTCAAAATAGAGACAATGAACGTTGGGTTATTCATACGATTACTTGATATCTTGACTATTTTAATTATACTAATTTTAATGTCTTTACATAGGGAGTCAAATCAAGTCAAGTCAACGAGTCAGCACAGACTGAGAAACGCTGGGGTACTTAGCGTCGTGCGGTCCGGAGGGACAGGTAGTGGTTGAAGTCCTCAAGGGAGTCTCCGTGTAGGTAGCTCAGTCACTACGGTAGGTCGGTAGAGTAGGAGACAGGGGAAGAGGAGGACGGGGGTTAGGGAGGCTCGTAGTCTCAGAAAAGGTTACTCAGTTGAGAAACGTACTCCACCGGTTTCATGACATCAAATCCGTTTTTTTTTTTTTTTGTTTTTTGTTTTGTGGATTTGTTTTGATAGTTTCCGTGATCTTCCATTGGTTTTCGTTTCTCTAAGTCCTCCCTTTAGTTGGTAACTACTCCCCTTCCATATGTCGTTAAAGAATTAAAATATTGAAGACCACACTCTCAAAGATAGCATACGGTATCTCCCATCGATTTAGTAACTATTTTCGGTCATTAAAAAGCCGAAAGTCCGTTAGTTTTGACAACGTTTTATTCCCCATTAAAGGTTTTTTCCAGCTCAGTATCTATTCTCGGAACTTGAGACACACATTTGATGTGAGTTTGAAGACCGACTGAGGTGTGAAGTTCTTCGGGTTCCGTTCTTAGTCTCGCGACTTGACTCTAAACTAGATCGTGAGTTTTCTATTAAACGTTAATATAAGGTTGGTTTAATTGACTACCGATTTTCTGATTGTATTAAACGTGAGAAGTCTCCTTATATTATCTTGTGTCTTAAAAATGTTGTATATAAGTATTACAGATCCTCTGTTGTGTGTTCAACTGGAAGTGACCTTTACTTACGATTCTATGTTCTAAAAACTTAAATGTTTCTGAAATTTCAGAGATAATATTGATACGAACACTACATTTCTTTTAATAAGTGTTCTAATTGTCTTTTTAATCGTCTCTCTAGATTTACTATCTTTTCCTGGAGGGGTTTTAATAATACTCCCTCTTACATCTTAAGGTAATTTATTTGTTTTCTACTCATTTAACTCACATTTTTAGTCATAGAGAATACATGTAACCCTTTACAAAGAAGAACAAGTCAAATAAAGTCACTGATAAAATTTAAACCATATAAGAAGTAAATTTTGTCTCTCAGACCGTCAGTAATTATGTAACCAGATATTTACGTGGAGATTGAAGAGATAATGGATTCTATTTGAAATATTTTTTATTTTCTCATTATAATTGAATTCAGTCTTAACAGTAAAATCAAAAACAGTAAGACTATAAAATTCAATTACATTTGGGTAAAAACCGAGTTTCATCTTCTCGTTATTCGTTTATAGAATTTCATTGTAATCTCCTTGATTAAAATTTTATAGTGTTTTATACTTTACTATACAATATTACTTTAAAGAGAGAGTACTTTAGTAAAAACGTTGTAATGTCTTTTTCACTTAAAATTGTCAAGGTACCCTTTCCGTTCCATAGTACCAATGTTTTGTGTATCTGTAATCTGAGTTTGTTTATATCTACATTCAGGGTATACATAATTAATAATTGATCCATGTCACTTATTCCATATAAAAAATCGACAAAACTTGAAGTCCATCGAATAAGAGTTTTAATTTTAAGACTGTTAATAGGATCGTTCAAAGAAAAAGGAGAAAATTACGAGTAACAAAAGAGTCCCATGAATGATGATGTAATTGACTATGTCTCCGACATATATAACGTAGAGAGTACTATGTCATACGTGTCAATAGACCCTTATGGAATAATCGGTCACTAATTTTTTAATATATTAATTTGTTTTTATTTGTTTACCCTGGATTAATTTGTTTTTGAAAACGTGTCGTTTATTTTGGTATTTACCCTATTTTTCTGTTAGGAGTCTTACCCTCCCCTTTTTTTAAGACGTTTCTTTCGTTGACCGTTCCCTAATTAGAGGTATTGTATGTTTGTCGAGTTATTGTTTTTGTGTTTGTTGGGCTAGTTTTTAACCCGTCTTCTGGATTTATCTGTAAGGAGGTTTCTTCTGTATCTCTACCGGTTTCTCCGTGTACACTTCTATGAGTCGTAGTGGTTAGTAGTCTCTTTCCGTTTTGATGTTATTCCATAGTCCAGTGTGGACAGTTTTACCGGTAATAAATTTTAATGTTTGTCATTTACGACCTCTCCCACACCGTTTCTCCTTTGGGAGAAAATGACAACCACCCTTACATTTAACTATCAGTGATACCTCCTGTCATGCCTCCAAGGAATTTTTTGATTTTTATCTCGACGGTTGTTAGAGTGTGGACCCGTATATAGGTCTCTTTTGGTATTAAGTTTCTCTGTGTACGTGGGACTACAAGTAGCGTCGTGAGAAATGTTATCCGTTCTGTACCTTTGTTGGATTTGAAGGTGACTGTTTAACCATTTCTTCTGTACCATGTGTGTGTGTGTGTGTGTGTGTGTGTGTGTGTGTGTGTGTGATAAGTCGGTATTTTTCCTTACTTTGACCCGGTAAACATCTCTACACATACCTGAGTCAGACAGTACGTTTTACTTTAATCAGTCTTTCTCCTTTTTGTTTATAGTATATAATTGGGTGTATATGCCTTAGATCTTTTTACCAAGTCTACTTGGATAAGTATCCCGTCCTCAGTCCTCCGTCTGTATCTCTTGTCTGTACTCTACCACCCCCCAATTTTCCGCCCACCCTACTTGACCCTCTAACCCTGATTTTTCATGGTACACATTTTGTCTCTCGATCACCCTTGGAAGATGTGTTGCGTCCCTCGAGTCGAGTCACGAGACCCTATTGGCTCTACCGACCCCTACCCCGAAGTTTTCTCCCATATATACCTGTGAATTCCGACTAAGTGAAACAACATGTCGTCTTTGATTGTATTATAAGATTCTATTGGTGTATATATATATATATATATATATTAAGAAAATTTTTGTCCAGTTAAACTTTTATTTCATTCCGTTTGTATAAAACAAATAGTATGATATGTATCGTTCGGTGAACGGACACTTCTCTTTACATGATATAACCATATGACCATTCTTCATAACTGTTATCACTCAGACGAAAAATGTATCCTTAAAAGTGTACATATATACAAAATGAAAACCAAAGTATTAAAAAAATTCCTGTATCGAGTCAAACATCAAGGAGTATTCTTATTGGTCTAAGTGTAAAGACTAAAAAAATTAATTAGACGTTTTATTCTCGTTCAATATTTATGTTGATCAAGGTAAAAGAGGACGTTGTACAAGAACCGATTAAGGGGTCCCTAAGGGAACTACACGGTGAAACCTTACTAAATGTGATAAGAAGAGGGGATAAACGGTTTTTGAAGTCATACAAAGATGAGAAGGTAGACCATACCCTTCATCTGTCGTCAAGACAAGTTCTTGTAAACACTCTCCTTTTAGGTTTTATGAGTAGGGAGGAGGTGTGAGTATTAAAAAAAATTTTCTTTCTTAATATCAGATTACTTTTTTTATGTTCGACAAACTCTAAAAGTTTTAAGATCGGTATCACAACTTTACTGTAGGGAAGTTAATATATACTTAGTAGAGAAAAAAAACATCTCACCCTTTCATCTACGTGTCTTCTCATGTCGTGAAAGAGACACTTTACTAGATTATCGAGTCATTAAGCGTGTCGGACAGTCAAGGACGAAATCTTGAAGAGTTATTTTGTGTTACCTAGTAAATAGAGACGGAAGTCTTACACACTAATAGTTATCCTGGGAACTCCAGAAGACTCCGTCTGGAAACGTTTAACCTTTGTGTCCACCGTTACTTTAATAGAATTGGTAATTTTCCCTTCGTCTCTAACTTTTGACTGGGAGTCCTTACTGATAAAGTTATCTAGGGAACTGAGATATTTAGATACATGTATCCAACCGACTTAAGATCTTTCTCTCCATCATTTAACAATAAAGTAGTATTGTAATGAATGTTTCTCGTATTTTCGTACGTCGTCGTAAAACATCTTATAAAAACACAGGTACTCTGTAGTATGGATAAACCTTGTTTTAGTTTATTAACTTTTATAAACTTAGTATGTGTATATGTACACACATACGTGTGTTTATGTTATAATTGTTGTCTATATATATAGTCGGGTCGTACTGTACTGACCTAACACACAATGGTAAAAATACTTGAAGTTAATGAGTTCGTATAAAAGACGGATTATTATCTCGGTGTTTAATAATTTTATGTTTTTTCCCTTAATCGAGAGTTTTACTTTGGTTTTGATATTTGTATTTATATTAATATATTACTCATATTAGTATTAATATTTTCCTATTAATGTTTTCATATTTACATATGTTTTAATATAACGTTTTCATATTATGATATATTAATATTACTTAATTCTTAATTACCAAAATGAGAGGACCAATACTTTCACTAAATACGAATAATAGTTTTGTAAGATTATCATATCTTAGAATATTTTATCTTACTTTTACTTATATCTTACTTTATCTACTTTTAGGGGGGTTTAGGAGGGACGGATTTCATTCAGTGACAATTATTATACTAAGTATAGAAAGGACTGAAAAAATGATAGTGTGTTTATACGTATAATAATAAACTTTTGGTTCATTCTACTACGATATTTATTACCAAGGGTCCTAGAAAATTTTTTGTTTCTGATTTGTATTGTGTGTATGTTAGTACATGTGTGTTTATTTGTCAAAAATTTTTTAAATCTTCTGCGCATACAAAAGAAGTATTCAATGTACCTATAACAGAATTAAAAAACTGTTCAATATAACCCAAGGTAAAAGACCGACCATTTGTTTGGTAGATTAATAATGGTCATGTTAAATGTAGTATTCATAAAAATAAAATTCTTAATGAGACATATATTTCCTTTCGTATCAACTTTAAAAATATAACAGTTTATTGGGAGTATTTTCTCCAACATACTGAAGTCTTTAGATATTTTATCTGATGAAGAGATACAGAAGGATCGTAACTAGAAGGATCTGACACGTAACTAGAAAAAAGTAAAAACGTTTATTAAAGTTTCTTACAAATTTGATGGTGTGTCAATACGAATAAAGTGTACGATCGTTCCATTACGTGTTTTAGGAAGTTCGATCCGAAGTTGTTATACACTAGGTTCTTTAAGGTCTATATGTTCGACCTAAATCTTTTCCGTCTCCTTGGTTTCTAGTTTAACGGTTGTAGGTGACTTAGTATTTCTTTCGTTTCATTAATGTCTTTTTGTAGATGACGAAGTAACTAATACGATTTCGGAAACTGTCACACCTAGTGTTGTTTGACCTTTTAAAACTCTCTCTTCCCTTACGATCTGGCGGAATTGGTAAAGGACTCCTGAACGTACGTCCAGTTCTTCGTTGTCAATCTTTACCTGTACCTCGTTGCCTGACCAAGGTTTAACCCTTTCCTCATGCAGTTCCGATATGTAACAGTGGGACGAATAAATTGAATGTGCGTCTCATGTAGTACACTTTACGACTCGACCTACTTTGTGTCTACCTTGGTTCTAACGGTCTTCTTTATAGTTATTGGAGTCTACACGTCTACTACGGTAGGATTACCGTCCTTCGTTTCTCCTTGATTTCTCGGAGAACTAATTCCACTTTCTCCTCTCACTTGTTCGATCGTGAATTTTGAGTTGTAAGTTTTTTGATTCTAGCACCGTAGTCTAGGGTAGTGAAGTACCGTTTGTCTACACCTTTGTCACCGTCTGAAATAAAAGAACCCGAGGTTTTAGTCACATCTGACACTGAGGTCGGTACTTTAATTTTCTACGAACGAGGAACCTTCTTTTTGATACTGGTTGGATCTGTCGTATAATTTCTCATCTTTGTAATAAAACGACTTTCTTCAGGTATATCAATTTCGATACCAAAAAGGTCATCAGTACATACCTACACTGTCAACCTGGTATTTCTTCCGACTGGTGGTTTCTTAACTACGAAAACTTGACACTAGGACCTCTTCTAAGACCTCTCAGGGAACCTGTCGTTCCTCTAGTTTGGTCAGTTAGGATTTCCTTTATTTAGGACTTGTAAGTAACCTTCCTGATTACGACTTCGAGGTTTTGAAATCGGTGGACTACGCTTCTCGGTTAAGTGACCTTTTCTACGACTACGATCCTTTCTAACTCCTGTCCTTCTTCTCTCACGTCTCCTACTCGACCAAGTTACCGTAGTAGTTAAGTTCCCTGTACTCAAACTCGTTTGATGTTCTCTCACTTTCTGTCTCTTCGAACCACACGACGTCAGGTACCCCAGGGTTTCTTAGTCTTTTCTGGTTCCCTTACTTGTTGTTGTTTCACTGTCCACTGTTTATAGAGTTTACATAGAGAATTAATATAAGGAATGTAATAATGACTTCGACCCTCGAAAGATACACGAATGAATTATAATAAAGAAGATACTTAAAAAATAAACGTAGAAAAAGGATATATGTAAAAGACATTGTTACTTTGAGACGGATGGACTAAAAGACGAATTTTAAACTAGACTATATACGTTGTAACTACCAGTAAAAGGTGACATTCATCTACTGTTTTTTAAGTATAGTCAATTAATTTATTTATAAATATTTATTTTTGTAATAACCTGTGACTAGAAAGGAATCTTTTTATTATCCATGACTTATTCATTTCACAACCAACGAGTCAACACAGACTGAGGAACACTGAGTTACCTGATATCGGATGATCCAGGGAGACAGGTACCCCAAGAGGTCCGTTCTTATGGTCTCACCCAATGGTAAGGAAAGAGGTCCCCTAGAAAGGTTGGGTCCCTGTCTTGGGTCCAGAGGATGTAATATCCCTGAAATGGTAGACTCGGTGGAATCCACGACTTATGCACTTATATTTATTGAGATTTGGTCTTAGTCCGTTCAGAGAGAACTTTTTTTCACTAAAGAGTGTAGTAAACTTATTTTAATTAATAAATTAGGGGGACTCAAAAAATTGTCTTGGACTTCTTATCGTGTTATAAATTAAAACCAGAAAATAACTACAACATATCTCTGTCACACGTTTAGAGTCTGTGGTGGACGACAGAAGTACCTTCGTATAACGGAAGTTACCTCAGGATATTGGGTGTCTTCTTCTGGACTAAGTCATAGGAACGACCAGAGTGAACAACAACCTGTTTTGGACCTCATTCCCACCGAAGACACACTTGAACCACCACCTAAAGTTGGTGTCATCGACCCTAAAAAGTAGTCAATACGAGGGATGTCGTCCTCAAGACTCCTCACATTGAAGTACCGACGTCCTCCTATAGGGAGTTGAAAACAACCAACATACAACCTTTCCACGCTTCCAGTCGTTTAAGTTTTGTTTCACCGATTTCAGTTTCTTGGAGACCCCCAACCTTAGTGTCATCTTAGGTTACTGTTCTTTCTTTTTGTGTCCTTGAGGCTCTAACTTGTTCACTAACACATATACTTTGTCGACCATCATCAGAAAAAAAAAGGGGGACCTCTATCCTGACGACCTCTACAAATACTACCAAGTTAAGTTCGAGTATACCCACCTGAAATATCTTCTTTTCGAATTATGAGTCTTTAACCGTTCACGGTGACAAACCATCGGAAATTACATAAGCGAGATTTACGTCAGATTCAGATCGATTGACTGACTCCTTATTAAGAGAAGATTTGTAAGGAAGAGAACGGAAGGTAACTTTTATTCACAAGAAAAGTAAGAAAATCCACACCAAAACCTCGGTTGGACTTTATGTTACTTCTTTACTTTTATTCAACTTTTACCCTTGTTTTTCGGGATACAGTCAACACCCCATATACACCCTGATGGACAAGGACCAACGTCATCCTCTACCTAGGTATTAGTTTAACACTTCTCAAGAAGTATCAGTGTTTTTTCATCTCACTACCTATCAAAAATAAGACTTGTACGAAAGGTTCGTGAGAAAGGGGTGACTCAACTTCAGTGACCGTGTTGTACTTGTGGTTCTGGGACACAATGTAAGAATCCAAACAATTTTTTTTTTTGTTTTGTACCTTGGTAGACACGATACGGTAAAATGTAATACAATTAAGTCCTACTATCGAAGAAACACTTTGTTAAAAAAAGAACACATGGTACGGGGTACTACTAATGACATCTGTACTAAAGTGTTCCCCACCAGGTGTCAGTAAATTGTGGAAGATAGTGTAACCCTAGAGACCTATTCCTGAGTAATTAATCCAAATGTCCTCTGTTTACAAAGAGATTACTACCGTTCCTCGGTCTCAAATGAGGAGGGTCCACAAGTCTCTTCAACGATCTTGTGTTAGGTAGAAGTCTCTTACTGATTCTAGTCAAGTTCTTCCCTTTTGTGACTTTACCTTCTTACGATAAAATGTATTAGTAATTTTTACTCTCCCCAAATGAATAAGTCTACTTTAAGAAAATTTATGTTGAGGGACTTCTCAATGATTCATTACCAAAACCTTATGAAGGTTAAGATCCGACTGTGTCGGAGGACCTCTCAGGTCATTTACAAAACTCTCTAGGATACAATCCCAGTAAAGTAACATAAAGTCCGAGATTGTAGTTATTTCCATCAGTATTTTATATGATCTTGACCGTAAGTAAACCTCTTTTAATCTCCCAGAAAGTACAAATCCTTTACTTTAAGAAACTTTTTCTTCAGAAAAGTGAGTATTCAAAGAGAAATGATCCGGAAAATATATAGAGTTCATCATACTGAAAAAAAAACTTTGACATGACAGATACTACAAAACTTAGTTAAAAACAAACTTCTAGTCTTGTTGTTTCAAATCAATTACTACTAAATAAAAGATACTTCAACAACAACAACAACAACAAAATCTATGTTGAGGTTTTATTCCGAAAAGGTACTTCATGTCATTGAACATACTATGAACCACTACCCGTAATTTTTGTTAGTTTTCACCGATAATGAGTCGATATTTTTACTTTTTTATTACGATAAACGTTACTGTACCTACTTGGATGTCTATCAGTGTGACTCACTTCATTCAGTTTTCTATTTCTGTTTATAGTAGACTATAACAAATATTCATCTTAGATTTTTTTTAACCATGTTTCCTTGAATAAATGTTTTGTCTGTATATACATCTTTAGTTTGCATACCAATAGTTCCTTCTTTTACCTTCCGGATTTAACCCTCTGACTCTGACTGTGTATGTGTGATGATATATGTTTTGTCTATTGATTAATCTTGGATGACATATCGTGTCCCTTGAGATGAGTCATGAATTGCTGTTCATACTGTACATATACATATTGACTAAGTTAAACTACATATCGTCTTTGATTGTGTTGTAACATTTTAGTCGATATGAGACTAAAAATTTTCACCGACTAACAGCTGTTTTTACTTTAAACCCTAAAAAAACATCGTACATTTATATGTGTACGACTCAGTGTGTGGTATAACTTTGTTCAAAATCTTTTAGTTCAGTGAATTTTTGAAGACGATAACCCCTAAAATATGTTAATATTTTGGATCGTTACGGTGTCGTCTTGTACTTGTCTCTGTAAAGGATCTTACCCCTCTTTTTTTACGGAACTAAAAACTCCTTTTATAAGAATGAGAGACGGAAGGTAAACTCTTCATTTGATTGTACAACTACAAATTCAAGATGACGTTAGTCTGTAAATAAGAATTTACAATATTTACTTAGTTTGTGATACTTGTTAAGATACGACCCTTTTTACGGATTATCACTCTGGGTCTACACATAAGACGGTGAAAGTTACAACTAATGTGTCTTAAACTTTATCCTTACACACAATAAGAGTTCCCTACACATAATAACAGTTGGAGAAACAAAGTAGAAAGGACACAGAACAAATCGTTGGTCTTATTTTTGAGGCATTTCTTAATGGTCAACGAACGGTTTGGGGTACAGAAGGGGCTCATAAACTTTTGTTTTGATGGGGTTTAAAATACCGAACGTCCAAAGTCGTACATTGGTAAAACTTGATATAAAAGTGGTCACTTTTTCACTATGGTTTTCTCGGTGCTACAAATTGTAAAGAGAAAACAAGAGAAACATTGAGAGAACATTGAGAAACTTTTCCTATAGTATAAACAAAAGTAGTAGAGAAATGAGAAAGGAAAACTTCCTCTCAAAGTTAAAAATACGAAAGTTACAATACTAATTATGAGATGCAGTAACGTAGTAAAAAATTTTAAGGATGGTCTTCTCGACTTAAATTAACAGAAACCGATTATTTTGTGTAAATCATTAGTTTCATTTGACTCTCTACAAGAAGTCGATAGAAAACAATATCTTAGATCTCTCCATCGTTATGGACGATTTCTAATATTTCTTGAGACCCCTATTTATCATAATTTTTCTTCTTTAAGTCTTCCATTTATTCTTGGCTAATGTCGTATTTTCTGTATTATCAAGAAAATATGAAACAGTATATAATTAAATAAATTGTTTATAAATCATTTGAGTATGATCCAAACTCCACCTCTTTCTTTACCGATATGAAACAGTATATAATTAAATAAATTGTTTATAAATCATTTGAGTATGATCCAAACTCCACCTCTTTCTTTACCGTCGGGTGAGGTCATAAGAACGGACCTCTTAGGGTCCCTGTCTCCTCGGACCACCCGACGACAGATACCCCAGCGTGTCTCAACCTGTGCTGACTTCACTGAATCGTCGTCCAAATTCCTCGACACATCCTTATATACAAGAGACCGTAAATTTGATTCTCTTCTTCTCATAGAGAACTAACAATTATCGTGTCTACTTACTGACTATGTTATTTGCATCGTTTAGTGTTTCGAAAGGGAAAACAACTAACATCGTAATTCTATTTAAGAAAAATATCTACGAAATCTTTAACCTAACAATCAGTTTATATTTAGTAACGAACTGAGTAATTGTAAATTCTTATTGTAAACGGTGAGTAAGGATTCCAGTAAAAGTTAAAATACACAGTTTTACTTCCATGACCGTTAAAATATTATAAAAAAATTTTTATCTCTATACTAGGAGATTACTTAAACGGTACTTTAAAAATACTCAATGAAACAAACTTAGACAAAACAGAATATATTAATTTTTCTAATTAGAGGTTTTGTGTATTTATCCTCAATTAAAAGTTTTATATTTTGTCGAGTATATCGGCGAGTTATAGTTATTTTATCCTGAATTAGTTTTATATCCGTCTTCTGGATTTATCTACAGAGGTTTCCTCTGTATGTCTACCGGTTCTCCGTGTACTTTTTTATGAGTTGTAACAATGAATAGTCACTTTACGTTTAGTGTTGTTATCATTCCATAGTAGAGTGTAGTCAGTCTTACCGGTAGTAGTTTTAAGATATTTGTTATTTACGACCTCTCTTACACCTCCTTACATTTAACCATCTCAGTGATACCTTTTGTCATACCTCCAAGGAATTTTTTGACTTTTATCTCGATGGTGTACTAGATCGTTAGGGTGAGGACCCGTATAGGAGTCTTTTTTTCATATTAAGTTTTATTATATACGTGTGTGTGTGTGTGTGTGTGTGTGTGTGTGTGTTGTGTACGTTACCCTATAACGATGACGATTCAGTGAAGTCAACACAGGCTGAGTCACGCTGGGGTATCTGTCGTCAGGTGGTCCGAGGGGGCAGGGACCCTAAGAGGTCCGTTCTTGTGACCTCACCCAACGGTAAAGGAAGAGGTTACATACTTTCACTTTTCACTTTCACTTCAGCGAGTCAGCACAGGCTGAGAACCGCTGGGGTACCTGACGTCGGGTGGTCCGAGGAGGCAGGTACCCTAAAAGGTCCGTTCTCATGACCTCACCCCACGGTAATGGAAGAGGTGTCACCCTATAATGATTCGGTATTTTTGTTTACTTTATTACGATAAACGTCGATACCTACCTAAATCTCTAATAGTATCATTCACTTTCATGTTCAGTCAGTCTCTATTTATACTATTACGAGTATACACCTTAAAATTCTTTACTATGTTTACTTGAATAAATATTCTATCTTTATCTGAGTGTCTTAATCTTTTGTTGGAATACCAATGGTTCCAAACCTCCTTCCTATTTAATCTTCAAACCCTGATTACATATGTGTACGTACGAATCAGTACAGACTGAGAAACACTGGGTACCTGACGTCGGACGGTCCGAGGAGACACGTACCCCTAATAGGCCAGTTCTTATGATCTCACCCAACGGTACGAGATTAGGTCCCCTTAGAAGGGTTGTGTCCCTAACTTGGGTCCAGAGGGTGTAACGTCTGTCTAAGAAATGGTAGACTCGGTGGTCTTTTTGGGTGTGTCATGTATAAATTTTGTCTATTGATTGTTCCTGGATAGATGTCGTGTACCTTGAGTTGTAAGACAGTATTGGATTCGTTCTTTTCTGACTTTTTCTTGTCTATGTGTATATACGTGTTTCCTTAGTGGAACGACATGTACACTTTGATTGTGTTATAACAGGTAGTTGATATTGGGTCATATTTTATTGGAAAAAGATTTTTTTGAAAAAACTGGATTTTTCTTTTGTATAAAATATACTCTTATTCGGATCCTGTTATGTAAAATTTTTCTTACCGAAGGTAAACCCAACTTATTCGTAAATATGCCTGTTCTATATTTACACGGTAAATCGAAACAAAGTATCGTCTACTCGGTTAACGATCTTAGTATACATAAAACTTTGTATGATGAGAGATTGGTCTTATGTTAGAAGGTACTAGTGATAAATTTTAAATTTACACCTGTTAAGAGTGGTAATGAAAGTGGGTTATACCAATAGAAAATGTATTACCTTTCTTAATAAAATATGTTATCTTTAGGGTGACGAGATAAAGATGGGGTAAATTGAACTGAGGAACGTGGAGATTCAAGTGTGGTAAAAAATAAAACAACAACGAATTTATCTTAGTTCCATTTCCGATGAAAATTTCATTTAATTGATTTATCAAATAACGATAACGAGGACTACAATGGAGTCTATCGTAAAAAAAAAATGAAAATAGAGTATAATTAGCGAAATACAGTAAAAGAAAAGATACAGTGAGACTTTACACCTGAACCTTAATGACTATGAGTTTAAGAGGAAACGTCTTAAGAATGTAAAAGAGGTGGTCGTCGTATGTAGGTTAACGGAGGGTCCTGGAGATGACTCTACAACATGTGTAAAAGTTAGAGCTGTTCGGGTTTTGATTTCGGTAATGCTAACGGGTTTACAGTTTCCGGATTGAGAAGATCATGAAGGATGTTTTGGCATCGGGTTGGTGTTAGAGAGTAGTGTTTCGGTTAGATAACCTTTAGTGAAGAGAATTATTCAAAGTCAAATATTCAATCAACTGTATCAATTATTTGAGTAGTTTGAACTATCCGATTAAATTATGTTAAACAAATAGTGAGAATAGTCATTTTTTGTCCATAAGGAGAGACAACCATCGAGAAGACGTTATGACTCTTTCTTTACGTCTAAGAGTAGAGGTATGTACTTCGGTTATTCCTTTTTTTTTCGTATCTCTAAATAAGGAGCCACCAAAAATATCGGGTTTATATCTTCAAATGACGATATTAAAATAATTGATCTGAAGACACGTTCTGTTATGAATTAACGTACCGTCAACGTTTTAAATCCGTAGACACACAGGTCCTCCTTTTATTTTACCCAGAACCATTAACGTGTCTTCGTAGATGAGGTAGTAGTTTGTCAAAGAAGGTTTTAGAGGGGTCGATTAAAAGTCTACAGAAATAGTCACAAATCCACCGAACGAATCGGTGAAAAAGTCAGACAGAGAGAGAGAGGGGGTACAGAATTGTTAATTTTACCCGAAAATTAACCGGATATTTTATCCTATAATTATAACAGTCTTGAAGTTCAAATAAAATTCTTTATTTTTACTAGGTACATTGTCAGGAACGTATATTATCACAAATTATCTATCCTATCGATAAGTAGTAATAGTCTAAGACATATTAAACCAAGGGTACACCTACTTCTCTACGAATTTCTGTAAAACCGACAAAGAAGTTAAAACATAGGTGGATAGACAAAATGTTATACGATATAATTTTTTTGTTTTTTTTTCTAAGAAAACTGTCACTTGTGTTGATTTACTGTGATTCTATCCAGTTTCCCACTTGACAAACAATGTGTAAGGCTTTGTGACCTGTTGACGGTTTACCCCGGTTTTTCGGTGAAAGTGGACTCTGAACTCATTGTCGTTAAACCTCGATATCTCCTTTCGAATGTCTCTGTTTCCCCTGAAGGCCAATGGTGTCCCCTATCGCTCAACCTTCACTCTCTACTTGATCCTCAAACGTTAATTGTGTGTGTATAGTGTTATATATTTTGTCCATTTGTTCCGGATGACATATCGTGTGTCTTAATATGAGTCATAGAATATTATTGACAATTACCTTTTCTTAGACTTTTTTTCTCATATATTTGGTTTATATACATATTTGACTTATATTTGACTTACAGGTCCTCCTTTTTTTGAACTTTGATTGTGTTACAACATTTACTTGATCTTAAGTTATTTTTTAATCACTGAAGTAGTATAATTTTTTTCTCTTCATACCCCAATCGATCCAAAGGTCCCGAGGGATATTTAGACTTATTAAAACGGCTGAGACTCCTTATGACTTTACTCGAGTGTGAGTAAGAGACAGAGAATAAAAGACCATGGACGAGAATCGTTAATCCCGACCACGTATCACTGGGGTCATACTCTTCGACTATTCCCTTGTACCTGAATTAATTGGTCGACAAGTTCTTCCTCTTAACTGACTGAGGATCAATACCGAAGTTTTGACCCAGTCCTCTTTTTTTCTTGACATCAATTTATGTGAGATCTCAGGAACCAATTTTTTTTAATAGTACATTTATCTTACTTTAATTACAGGACCCTTTTATAATAGGTTATAATAAAGAGTATAGAATACAAATCATAATTACAAACCGATTTCACTGTGGTCATTACTTAAACTTGAATAACGTTACGAAAAATAATGTCTAGATAATCTTTATTACTATATGACGGAGTTATACAACTCGAAAGTCATTAGAAACTTTTGAGGTACAAAAAAAAAATTTATCACTTAAAAGTGAAGACTGGTATTCAGTTGAGTACAAAAAATACGGTAAAATTTGATACAAAGGTCTGAGAGTGGAGGTATTAGACTACCTCTTTTATACACGTGTCGATAGAAAGTATAGGTGACGTAACTAAAGTACAAATGGGTTAGTTTTTTAAAAATATGATTCAGAGTCAATTTTTATGTACAACAAAATCACTAGTAATCGTTTACTTTTGTATTAGCGACCGGAGTTATAGAAACTTTCTATTATCTGTAAGTTCTCGTTTTGTTTCAAGAAAATAACACATAGTACGAGGGACAAAACTGACAGAAAGTAAGAATTAGTAGACCCTACAGAACGTGTTAAGGTACACGATGTATCTTGACCGTACCACCAGAGGAACCTTAGTTATACGTAAAGATGATACAGAAGAAGTAGAACTGTCGTCTTTCTTCTCGTTGATAAAACTAGAGAGGATTACGGTCTGTGGACAAAGTTAATAGACGAAACCGAGTATTTTACGTCAGTGAAAGTCCTAATAGTATGTGAAAATGACCCTTGTGAAGACCGTTTTCTGTGTTAAAGTAAACTTCGAGAACGAAGACCTAAGTGGAAACATGGTAAGTGAGAGGGTAACGTCTGTTGAGAAAGGGGAGTCAAAAACAGATGAAAAAGAGATTAAAAGTGATGACTCAATGTATGGATATTTTTTATAAAATTATAAAGCAGCCAAATGTATGCTATATAACAGACAAGACCATTACCGCTCTAGCTCGAGTTTTATAGAACCAAATCTCTTATGGGTTCATTTGACATATGATGAGTCGACAAATGTTTGTAATACCGTCGGTTCTAGTGCAACTATGGACATGTTTATACCATGAAAATATACTGAAAGAATATATACGTAGTTAAATGAATTGAAATTATATGGAACACTCGATTCATCGAGTCATATTGAAAGGGGTAAAGTGTCTGCTTATTAACTCCGACTCTCTCTAATTTCCTCGACGACTTTCCAGCAACGAAAGAGGTCATGTGTACCTTTTTAAGGTACGATTGTGTTTAGTACAGATTTAGAAATTATGGAATTCTTTAACTTTTATTAGGCTTATTAAAAATGTTTGTACTATACAATATCATTTACAGTCTTATCAGTTTTACCTTATAAGTAGTCAAGTCAAGTCAACGAGTCAGTATACTGAGAAACGTTGGGATACGATGTCGTACGGTCCGAAGGGACAGGTAGTGATTGAGGGTCTCGAACTAGTTTGTGTACAGGTAGTTCAGCCACGTATATAAGGACTCCTATCTAAGTCTCTTTTCGTACCAGGCTTTACTATATATTTGGGGTTACAAGTGACGTCACGACAAATGTTATCGGTTCCGAACCTTCGTTGGATTTACAGGTTGTTACCTACTTATCTAGTTTTTATACACCATGTATATATGTTACCTTAATAATGAGTCGGTAATTTCTCTTATTACGGTAGACGTCGTTGTACATACCTGGATCTCTAATAGTATGATTCATGTAGTCGAGTCAAGTCAAGTTAACGAGTCAGCACAAGTTGAGAAACGCTGGGACACCTGACGTCGTACTGTTCGGAGGGACAGGTCGTGGTTGAGGGCCTCAAGTGAGTCTGAGTACAGGTAACTCAGTCACTACGGTAGTTGGTAGAGTAGGAGACAACAGGGGAAGAGGAGGACGGGAGTTAGAAAGGATCGTAGTCCAAAAAAGGTTACTCAGTCAAGAAGTAAAGTCCACTGGTTTCATAACCTCGTAGTCGAAGTCAGGAAGGTTCCTTATAAGTCTTGACTAAAGGAAATCCTACCTGTCCAAACTAGGGGAACGTCAGGTTCCCTGAGAGTTCTCAAAAGAGGTTGTGGTGTCAAGTTTTCGTAGTCAAGAAACCATGAGTCGAAAGAAATATCAGGTTGAGAGTGTAGGTATGACCTTTTGATATCGAAACTGATTTACCTGGAACCACTCGTTTCATTACCGAGACGAAAAATTACAAAACAGACCCAAACAGTATTGACAAGAAGGTTCCTCTTTCGTAAAAAATTAAAGCACCGACATTAGTGGTAGACGTCACTGAAACTTCGGGTTCTTTTACTTCAGACAGTGACAAAAGTAACAAAGGGGTAGATAAACGGTACTGAACTATCCTGGTATACGGTACTAGAATCAAAAATCTTACGACTCAAAATTCGGTCCAAAAAGTGAGACGAGAAAGTGGAAGTAGTTCACTGAGAAGTTAAAGAGAAATAAGACGGTATTCCCATCACAGTAGACGTATAGACTTCAATAACTATAAAGAGGACCGTTATAACTAAGTTCGGACACTAAGTCGGTCAGACCGTAAAGTGTACTACATGAGACGTATATTCAATTTATTTGTCCCACTGTTTTGTGTCATGACTGTATGAGAAAAGGGTTAAACCTCGGTCAGACAGCGAGGTACAGGTCAATATTGACTACTAAGAACTGGACGTATGTTGAAAAGTCCTCCGTCCATTCCACGAAACCATAAGGATAGAGAAATTCTTAAAAGGTGTCAAACAACACTAGGTGTGTCAGTTTCCTAAACCGTTTCAGTTATTTCGTCTTTATCTCCAAATAGACCTCGTCAGAACGAAAAAGATACTAGTTTGTCTACGACCGTTAAACTGGAGACCAAGGAGATGGAAAAGATTTAGTAGGAACTTGTAGACCTTCAAGTACCAAGTACATGACAACTTTGGACTGAACCTCTTAAAACTCGTAATAAAACGACCACAAACTCTACTCACGTCAACACACCATCAACCTCGTAAGAAACCGTAACGGAAAGAAACCCTGACCTTACTTTTAACTGAAAAAGGTCAGGACACCGGTGACGACTCAAAAGGTTTTAACGACCGTATAACTCACGTCGTGAAAGTATCGTGGTAGAAAATCCTGCACTTTATCGAGTCAACCTTAAGGGAGTGTAGGTGATAGTGTAACAATCACTACGAAGGAATCCGGGTGAACTGAAGCGTAAGGTTCTACAGACCGAGATCCACTCACTAGTGTGGTCAAACCAATAGACTCAGTACTTCTAGAATAAACATATCTAGAAGACACATAAGAACGGTGGAGAAGAATTATAGAAGACGAAGACAATCCAGGTATGGTAAAGACAGGAAATAACACGAGTAAAAACATACTTTACAAGGGAACCATAGAGACTAAAAGAACTTCTCTAGAGATCAGAAAGGGTAAGACAAAAGGAGATAAAGAAACGTGACTAGTGACTCCTTCCGAAAGAATAGAGAGGAAAGAGAAGAAACCTTGAGACGTAAGTCTACGCATATAAAAAGGAAAAAAAAGAAACGGAAAGTGAAGAGAAGAAAAGAGTAGATAAACATTCAAGAGGAGTCTGTTGGTAAAACGTAAAGAAAAAGAACCCCTACCAGAACTAGTGACGGAGGACATGTTACAGTTCTTGGTGACAGGTGTCAAGAAGTCCGTGAGATAGTCTAGATTAGGGAACTTAGATAAACAGTGAAGGTGACATATTACATTTCCCTAAACTAAATCCAGTATGGACTTTCTAGATCACCAAAAGGGGTGAAGGAAGTAGAATTCAGACTTAAAACGTTATTCATCAAGTACTATACTCGGTCTCAGTCGAGGGTTAGAACGAAACGACTGACATATCTCGAAGAGGTAGAAACCGACGTTTCTTATATTAGTTAGACTATGGTCATAACTGGTAGACCACTACAGGTACACATCTCAGAAGAGAACACAACAACCTTCTCCCACAAACGATACTGGTCACAAAAGAGAACCGTTTTGAGACAATCGGAAACGGGACGAAGTAAAACATGAGGTTCCGGTTTCACCGGATAATGAGGTCCATAAAGATCTGAAGGATGAAAGTGTAATGTCAGGGGAGACTACTTTTTCTGTAGAAAGAAACAACAATCAACATCTTCCAGAATATTTAGTTAGTGTCTTTTGATTGGTTTGTACCGGATGTACCTGGTGTCGGAATAGATCGAGTTACTTTGATACTCGGTACGGGACATTCCGGTGGTTCTACCTACCGAGTACCACCTCTCAAGACTATTTTGTACCAGATGACTTCTTTCCTTACCGTTTTCTGACGTTATAAGAACGGAACTCTTGGGGTACTTGTCATACTTTTCCGTTTTTGTATACCGTGACCTTCTATTCGAGGGGTCCAGTCATCCACGGGTTATACGATGACCTATTCTCACCTCTTTATTGAGGTCTTTCTTACTTCTCTACCTCGTTTTCGTTTTTGTTACGGATCAACGCCTACACTACCCACTACCTTCATTTCAGGTTACGATTTCTTGTTATAACGTATCCTTACACCTTACAATCCAGGTAGTCAAGTCAAGTCAAGTCAGTGAGTCAGTACAGGCTGAGAAACACTGGGGTACTTAGCGTCGTACGGTCGGGAGGGACAGGTAGTGGTTCAGGGTCTCAAGTGAGTCTGAGTGCAGGTAGTTCAGGCACTACGGTAGGTCGGTAGAGTAGGAGACAGCAGGGGAAGAGGAGGACGGGGGTTAGGGAGGGTCGTCGTCTCAGAAAAGGTGACTCAGTCGAGAAGCATACTCCACCGGTTTCATGACCTCGAAGTCGAAGTCGTAGTAAGGGAGGTTTCTTTAGGGTCCCAACTAGAGGAAGTCTTACCTGACCAACCTAGAGGAACGTCAGGTTCCCTGAGAGTTCTCAGAAGAGGTTGTGGTGTCAAGTTTTCGTAGTTAAGAAGCCACGAGTCGGAAGAAGTGTCAGGTTGAGAGTGTAGGTATGTACTGGTGTCCTTTTTGGTATCGGAACTGATCTACCTGGAAACAACCGTTTCATTACAGAGACGAAAACTTATACGATACATCCAACCAGTATTGAAAAGAAGGTTCCTCATTCACAGAAAATTAAAGTACCGACGTTAGTGGTAGACGTCACTAAAACCTGGGGGGTTTTTATTTCAGACTGTGATCTAGTTCGATTTAACCTTCACCAGTTTGTCCTCTACCGTTCTGACTTGTGACTCTAAAATCCTTAGTCACTTGATTTTACCTGACCTTACCCGTTTAAATTAAGTCTACTGGTAATATAGATGATGACACCCGTTCTTAGACAATCCTATTTACATCATCGGGAGTATCAATGTTTTCTCAGGTTTTACGTCATAAACCCATGTTAGAGTCTTTACTGTCTTACTATAGACAAGTAAAGGTTCCATTTGGTAAGTCATAGTGTCATTAGGTTCAGATACGGGGTTGGTCATTACGGTTCTTCGACTTCAACTTTCCAAGATACTACTGGTCCGTTCTGATCTGGGGGTCACGAGATAATTCCGTGGTGAAGTTGTTTATTCGGATGTCTGTTATTACCTAGTCATAAACACAGTCATTGAAGGTTTATTTCAATTATGACCTCTTAAAATATCAAATAAAGTTTATGACAGAAGTGAGAACTGATAGTTTCTGATATCCAAAGAACTTTTAGACCGATGAATAATAGGAATTTAAACGACATTATAAGTACCGTTCAAAATGGGTGATGTATGTTTTATAGTCGGGTCTTAGTAAAAAGGATGGGAGACAGTGTGGTGGAGTCACACCTTTTTAAGAGTATAAAACTTTTAAAAAGAATAGAATAATATAATAGGGTCAGACACTGTATTCTCTCGTCTGTCGATAATAAGGGTTTCTCCCACCCAGAGAAAATTCCTACTATATAATTAAACGAATCCGACTATATTGTCTCATGGTGTCTGATCTACCCGATTTGCTGTCTTTTAATAAGCAATGTTAAAACCTCTGAGTTTAGACTTTAGTTCCACAATCGTTCCGACCAAAGAAGGTTTCGGAAAAAGGAAAAAGAAACGAATACCAACCGGTAGATAAAAGAGAGACATAGGAGTAGATGAGAACGGAGACACGTATACAGACATGTTAACAGAAGAAGAATATTTCGTGGTCAGTATACTAATCGTTGAGTAAGATTACTGAAATTGAATTATGGTGAAATTTCCGGGATATAGGTTATAGTAATGTAAAACCCCGAGGTCGTCGATCCTGAAGGTGAAATCTAAAACTTCTTTATGTTAAGTCGGGTAGTTACTTCGGTTATAGGTCGTTAGTTTCGTATGTCGTACCTAAGTCGGTTTATTGGAGTTCTGGAACAAATAACAGAAGGGTTTAGATTAATTGACTAAGTAAGAAGCCATAAAGTAAACCTTTGGAATCGTTAGTAGTACTAACCTTAAGACACTTAATCTCAATAACGTCGTACATGACTAACGAATAGATCTTAAGATGTCACCCAAAAAATAGATGAAACGTAATAAGTGTATATTCGGTCATCCCAAGAGTTCATGAATCTGTCTACTCGGAACTTATAAATCTTTTGTGACACATAGAGATCTAGATTCACTAAAATATATAAAAGAGAACCTTTCGACAGTGGAGGATTAGGACTAGGACTCGTCTTAGTTTTATTATTTGTCTATAATTTGAAGGACTGGTGATTTTTCACACACACACATACGTGAAAAACTGATACTAAAAGGAACATATTTTTTAAGTCGATCAGACGGAAGGTGAGACTAACGAAAGTAAGGTTACTGTCTCGGTCCGAAGAATTGGTGAATGAAGTTTTCTCATTGTTAAAAGACGGACTGATATAAATCTTCTACTTTTAAAAGATTCTCCGGAGATTAGAATTCCATCCAGTCCTTCATGAGAAGAACGAATGAAATTTATAAAAGGTTAAGATATGAGGTAGAATTATACAAATAACTCTCAACGTGTCAAAGAAGTGTGAGTTGTTGGTAAGTGTACACATTATAAGGTAGGGTACTTAAATTCTTACCTCTCCAAACACTGAAGAATCAAGAACTTTATTCACTCTTTAAGGAAACTAGAAAATCAAGGAGTCAACTTGACGACTTCATTAATAAAGTTCAAGAAAAGAAATATAAGATTCGGTTTTTATTTATAAGGATTGTCCCTTGTTTTTACAAGTTTGAGAACTTGGTAAGGGAAATAATTATTTTTGTACCAATGTATTTTTCCTCTTGTTATTAAAAAGTTCGTATATTTCTCATTGTAAACATACAAACGACAAACCAAACACAAAATAATGGTATAGTAAGAATCTAATCATTTGACTTTGTCTTTATGTCTACATGTGGTCTAGATCTAAGTGTAATAAAAGACCTTTTAAAGGGTTGTATATGTTTTAATCATCCTCAGTTTAAGTTAAATGATGAAGGGTTTTCGTGTAGATCATGGATCACTTATAGGTGATACTATTAAAATTTAATAGTGGAATATAAAAATGGTCTGTCTAGTCAATAGGAGTTTTCGGAAGACTTCACATTTCTTGGGAGTCTCAAGTAATATAGAGAGGATGTAAGTACGAAGACGTCGTCTCGAGGTTCTAGATGGTTTTTTCGAGGATTCCTTAGGGAATCCTAAGGAATAGTCAACTGTAAAAGTATAAGGGATCTCATAATGAGTCATGACCTTCTCAAGGACTGACGGAACCCAAGATATTGTCAAAAAGAGTAAAGATATTGATAATACTGTTTGTTATAATCTCCAATGTTTAAAAAGTAGTCGAGGAGGTTAATCTACGAGAATGGATACACAATATAACTAAAATTTGAAAAGGACACTATCCAAATAATATTGTCTAAAAGTCTATGTGTTCAGGACGGATAGTTTTTACGTTTCTCAGTCTATGCTGAATCGTTGACTTGTTGTTATTTCTTTACCTTTGAACTTTTCGGTCCTTTCTAAGGCCGTTCTACAGACACATTCCACGGTGTGCTGTTCTAAGAGTTTCGACCTCGTTTTTTTAGTTCCGTTACCGTAAACATATCCCTAAATTTGAACTGTTTGAAACAGAGTAGTAACAAAGGAGAAAATCAATTTCATCTACGTAGAATCTAGTGAATTTACTGGATAAATCCCGGGATCCATCATCCCTTCGTGAACCTAAACTCTGTTACAGAAGACAAAAATTATCTTCTTTTGTTCGTTGACACCCCCTCCGTCTTCATACCGCTTACCACAACTGACAATAGATGAAACAACAGAACATAAGTCAGAATTTTTGTAATAATGTGATTGCTATTACTGATAGTACAAATAAAATTCTATAAGGAAGAATTAGAGAGAGAGTACTACTTTGGTTTGGGTACTATATTCTTGTTTGAATCCGGTTCAAAAGTGTTTATTACTGAAAGACAGACTCTAACTTTCTGTTATAAGGTTCCTGTCATAATTTAATGGTCGTATCGAATCACGTGACAAGTTGAAAGTTAAGTGACAGTCTACTTTAACCATCTCACAGTTTTGGGTAGTTTTTGGATTGTGTTGTTAAAGAGGGACCTCTTTGTATGACATTGATAATGTTCCGTGAAAATTCCAAATAACTAAACCTCTATTCTTCGTGTCAATGTAGCCTCTCTACTGTCTCTACTTCACGTAAAGAGTCTTATTATTTGTATGAAGGTTGAGTCCCTAGTGTATTTATATTTTTGTCTCGTGGTAAATTAACAGTAAACAAGACGACATAAACGTGGTATAATATTTATAGGTTTTCTGGGTGATATTCATAGTCCATACTTTTCGTCGGTATATATCATTTTATCCCATTTACCAGAAGTTTTCAGAAGTCATCGTAAAATCAAAACACTTACTATGTTGAAACAGTAGTAATTTGTTCTAAATATTGAGGGTATTATAAAAATTTTTCAAAAAAACGGGGTTATATAATTATTAGTGTTATCTCCGTAAAGATGAGTTAAATTTTTCTTTCTCTATTACTATATTTTTCATACCGAATACATACCTCTATATTTTGTCATTTTTCAATTTACTAATCCCTTCACAAAAATAAATGTCTTCCTGTCATAAGTATTATTATATATTTATTATTTAATAATATAAACATTTCTTTTAAATCAGGTTATCCAGTTATATTCTTTTTAAGAACTGTTCCTTTGCTTATTAACAATATAGGGTGTTTCGTCTCAATCTTTATTTATTACCGTTTGAGTAAGTATTATCGTATATATCAGTGTTATATTGATATTATTTGTATATACTTCTTTCGTTATTTTTTGGTAGTTTATAGTTCATGTATTTTTCTACCTTTACGCTCCAAATCGTACAATATCTTGTTTTTCGAACTTGTAAAAGTTTAACAACTTGTTGAAGTTGTAAAGTTAACGTAATTTCTCATTACGTTAAGGTTGAGTTTAATATTAAAAATTGAAATTAAAATCTTTAAACTTTAGAAAAGAATTTAAGGTAAAATTTCAAAGTTTACCTACTTTGATCTTACTTACTCGGTATTAAGGTATTATTTGATATTTCTACGTTTTCTTTTTTAATGAAATATAAAACCCTTGATTATCATAATTGTGTATAGTAATCCTTCGTTGTCTCAATTAACCCTTTAACTGTCAGTTAATTATTTACAATAACCGTATGAAACAATCGATAAAAATTTTTCAGTGACTACATACATATTTCTTCACATGACGTGTGTTCATTCATCTAAAGATATATAAATATACCTTATTAAATTTTTATATTTTAATCTTTTATATTAATTGAGCAGTATTTTTATTTTATAAATTCTTATTTTGAAAATTTTTTCATACGTTCGAATTGACATATTCCTGTTATTATGAAATGGATTTCATACTACCTCTCTGTATTGTTTTATGACCTATTTTTCTGATTTTTAAGATTTCTGTGGTTAAGTGAGTTTATTTCAGTGTAAAATCACACGAAGACTTGTTATGTTGTTTGTAAACATACTTATATTAATATAAACTTTCTATTCCATTTCTACTTATAAAATTTGTCAAAGAGTTTTCCAATTGTCGTTTCTTCGTAGAAAAAGTTTCTAATTACTAATGACACTTTATTATGTGTGTTTTTTTGTGAGATAGGCCCTTCCGAGAGTAAATCTCAGTTCTGTCTTTAGTTTTCGAATATCAGTTCTTTTATGATTTTATTAAGTCGTGGTGTTTTGGTCGAAGTGTTACTTACGATTTCCTTAAAGATATCCACCTTTTGTGTTCTTTCTTCTTGTTAATCCATCCCTTCTTATCTGTGTTTGTCTTTGTTTGGGTTTTGTTAATTATTTTACAGTTGTCCTTATATGTATGACTTCTAGTGGTACATTTGTCTTATTTACAAGGTTGTTCTTTATTTGACTTACTTACCTATGTTTTTGTTCTAAACATATACACGAGAGATAATCTCTGGGTGAAGTCTGGATTCCTGTGTCTGTCTGACTTTCACTCCCGTACCTTTTTGTATAAGGTACGTTTACCTTTAGTTTTCTTTCCACCTCATCGTTATGAGATTAATCTGTTTTATCTGAAATTTTATTTCTGATAATATTCATATCCCTTCGTGTGATGGATTACTAGTTCCCTAGTTGGGTTCTTCTTCTATATTGTTGACATTTATGTAAACGTGGGTTGTAACCTTGTGAAGTTAGGTATTCCGTTTACGATTGTAGGTATTTTCGCCTTTAGTTGTCATTGAGTTATTATCACCCCTTGTAATCGTGGAGTGAATGTGGTTATCTGTCTAGTAGGTCTGTCTTTTAGTTATTTCTATTCTGAATAGACTATGTGACCTAATCTATCCGAATTAGCTATAAATGTCCTGTAAAGTAGACTTTCGTCGTCTTTTGTGAAAGAGTCCACGTGTGTATTGTAAGAGGTCCTATCTAGTGTAGAACCCAGTGTTTAGTTCGGTGTCATTTAAATTCTTTCGACTTTAGTATTACTCTAAGAAAAGACTGTTATTAGGATACTTTAAACTTTGGTTAATGTCCCTTTTGTGACAATTTTTTTATTCACCTCCGATTTGTTATACAGTGATTTATTAGTTACTCAGTGACTTTCTTTTAGTTTCTCCTTTAATTATTTATGGATATCTGTTCATTGTTACTTTTGTACTATTTGGTTTGGATACCTTGTGTCGTTTTCGTCACGGTTCTCCCTTCAAATATTGTTATGTTGGAATCGAGTTCTTTGTTTTAAAGTTTGCTGGATTGGAATGTGAATTTCTTTGATCTGTTTCTTCTGGTTTATTTTGAGTTTCAATCCTCTATCTTTCTTTAGTATTTCTAACCTCGTCTTTATTACTTTATTTCTATTTCTTTTGTTATGGTTTCTGATTACTTTGAGTTTTGACAAGAAACCCTTCTATTTGTTTTTACTTATTTAAAAGCCGTCTGATTAGCTCTTTTTTTCCCCCCTCGTCTGAGTTAAAGTCTAGTTATTTTGATCTTTACTTTTTCCTCTTCAATGTTGACTATGTTGTCTTTATGTTTCTTAGTGTTCTATAATGATGTTCTGACATACTGTGATTTTACCTTTTCGATCTTCTTTATCTGTTTAAGAATCTTTCCATGTTAGAGGGTTTTGACTTTGTTATTCTTTATCTATTATACTTGTCTTTTTAGTGTTCATGACTTCGACTTTGACACTTGTTTTCAGGTCTTAGTCTGCCGAAGTGTTCGTTTAAGGTGGTTTGTAAATCTCTTCTCAATTGTAGATGAGAAGACTTTTAAAGGGGTGGACAGGGGGTTTTTTATGTCTCCTTCTTTGTGAGAGTTCGAGTAAGATTATCCTTGGGTAGGGGAACTATAGTTTTGGTCTCTTTCTGTAGTGTTTTTCTTTTAATGTCCAGTTATAGGGACTTCTTATATGTGTGTATTTAATAGTTGTTTTATGATGGTTTCGTTTATCTTTGTATAATTTTCCACTTACGTTTTCATCCTTCAGTTCTTTGTGGACCTCATTGACCTTTTAAAGCGGAACCTCATGTCTTACTTCGTCCCGTTTCCTATTATCTCAAAACGGTTCTCTTCCGTGACCAGTATCGTTGGTGAGGGAAGTTTGTTGTGTTCTCTTCTGAGATGTATACCTGTAGTGGTCTTCCAGTTGTGGCTTTAGTTTAACTAATATAAGAAACGTCGGTTTCTCCCTCTTCGAGATATGTCAGTCATTTTTGTTCTGACCCACGACTGACACCGAGTCTAGTACTTGGGGAATAACGGTTTAAGTCTGAATTTAACTTCTTTCATCCCTTTTGGTGATCTGGTAAGTCCATACTGGATTTAGTTTGGGGATACTAATATGTCACCTTCACTATCTATCTAAGTTCTCTAATCCAGACTATCTGTCTCACGGACTTCTTAATACCTGCCTCCAAGTTCTGTAACATGTCCTCTGTCCCTACTTCTGATAGGGGTTCTTTTTCTTTACGTTTTTCCTTTTTACCGATAGACTCCTCCGGAATGTTTATCGACACTTTTCTTCATTTCGTTTTCCGTTTCCTCTTTTCCTTTCTATGTGGGTCAACTTACGTCTGAAGGCTTCTTATCGTTCCTCTCTATTCTTTCGGAAGGAGTCACTAGTAACGTTTCTTTATCTCCTTTTGTGATCTTACCCTTTTTGATCTCTAGAGAAGTTCTTTTAATCCCTATGGTTCCCTTGTAAAGTACGTTTATACCCGATCTATTTCCTGTCCTTACCATAGCTGGATTGTCTTCATCTTCTATAATTCTTCCCCACCGTTCTTTTGTGTCTTCTTGACATGTATAAGTACTGGGTCTATTAGTACTACCATACTAGTGAGTGGATCTCAGTCTGTAGGACCTTACACTTCAGTTCACCCGGAATTCTTCATAGTGATGTTCGTTTCGATCACCTCTACTACCTTAAGGTCAACGCGATAAAGTTTAAGATTTTATACTACGACACCTTCACGACGCGAGTTATACGGTCGTTTAAACCTTTTGAGTCGTCACCGGTGTCCTGACCTTTTCCAGTCAAAAGTAAGGTTAGGGTTTCTTTCCGTTACGGTCAAGTCAAGTCAAGTCATCGAGTCAGCACAGGTTGGGAAACACTGGGGTGCTTGGCGTCGTACGGTCCGGAGGGACAGGTAGTGGTTGAGGACCTCAAATGGGTTTTAGCACAGGTAGCTCAGTCACTACGGTAGGTTGCTACAGTAGGGGAAGAGGAGGACGAGAGTTAGAAAGGGTCGTAGTCCCATAAAAGTTCCCTCAGTCGAGAAGCGTAGTCCATCGGTTGTATAACCTCAAAGTCGACGTTGTAGTCAGGAAGGTTACTTGTGGTTCCTAAGTAGAGGAAATCCTACTTGACCAACCTAGAGGAACTTCAGTTCCCTGAGAGTTCTCAGAAGAGGTTGTGGTGTCAAGTTAAGAAGCCACGAGTCGGAAGATATATCAGGTTGAGAGTGTAGGTATGTACTGGTGACCTTTTTGGTATCTGAACTGATCTAATGGTGTGTTGACTTGAGTAAAGTGTGCGATCATTTCATTACGAGTTTTAAGAGGTTCAGTCCGAAGTTGTTATCACTTGACACTTGAAGGTCTACAAGTTCAACCTAAAGTTTTTCCGTCTCCCTGGTCTCTAGTTTAACGGTTGTAGACAACCTAATAGTTTTTTCGTTCTCGCAAGGTCTTATTGTAGATAAAGACGAAATAACTGATACGGTTTCGGAAACTGACACACCTAGTGTCGTTTGACACCTTTTAAGAAAGGTGTCTCTTTCTTACCCTTTCTTCTCTACCCTTATGGTCTGGTGAACTGAACGGAGAACTCTTTAGACATACGTCTAGTCCTTCGTTGTCACCTTGTTGTCTGACCAAGGTTTAGTCCTTTCCTCATGTAGTTCCGACTTATAACAGTGGGACGAATAAATTGAATATATGTCTCATGTAAGCATGTTTGATGGTCCGACCTACTTTTTCTTCGACGTTAGTTCTAAAGGTCCTCTTGATAGTTATTGGAGTCTATACGTCCACTGTGGTGGGAATAACGTCTTTCGTTTTTCCTTGTCTTCTCGGAGAACTACTTCCACTTTCTCCTCTCACTTTTTCGACCGAATTTTGAGTTGTAAGTTTTTTGATTCTAGTACCGTAGGTCAGGGTATTAAAGTACCGTTTATCTACCCCTTTGTTACCTTTGTCACTGTCTGAAATATAAGAACCCGAGGTTTTAGTGACGTCTAATACTGACTTCGGTGATTTAATTTTTGTTGTTGTTGTTTTTTTTTTGCGAACGAGGTACCTTCTTATCAATACTGGTTGGATCTATCGTATAATTTTTCGTCTGTGTAATGGAACGGTCGTTTATAGATAGATCAGTTTCGATACCAAAAAGATCATCAGTACATACCTACACTCTCAACCTGATCTTTCTTCCGACTCAATGTTTCTTAACTACGAAAACTGACTACTACAACCTCTTTAGAGAACTCTCAGGGAACCTGACGTTCCTCTAGTTTGGTCAGTTGCGATTTCCTTTACTTAGGATTTATAAGTAACCTTCCTGTACAACTTCGCGTTTGAGGTTATGAAACTGGTGGACTACACTTCTCGACTGATTAATCTTTTCTACTACGACCCTTTATAACTTTGGTCTTCCTTTTCCCCTGTTGTCTCCTACTCTACAGACCTACTGTGGTGGTTGAGTTACCTGTACTCAAACTCGTTCGAGACCCTCTACCACTACCTGTTCCTTCGGACCGTACTAAGTCAGAGGTACCCCAGTGTTTCTCAACCTGTGTTGACTCGTTGATTTGTTGTTGTCTATCGATTTTGTACTTTTCTAACCAGTTGTAATGATTAGTAGTCTCTTCACGTTAGTTTTTGAGTTACTCCATAGTGGAGTGTGGTCAGTCTCACCAGTAGAAGTTTATTAGGTGTTTGTTATTTACGACCTCTCGTACACCTCCTTTTCCTTGAGAGAATGTGACAACCATTCTTAGATTTAACCATGTCGGGGACACCTCTTGTCATACCTTTAAGTAATTTTTTTTTTTGTTGATTTTTATCTTGATGGTATACTAAATTGTCAGGAAGAATATCCGCATGTAGGTCTCCTTTTGTACCAACCTTTTCTATACACTTGGAGTCACAAGTGACGTTGTGACAAATGTTATCGGTTCTTTACCTTCGTTGGATTTATAAGTAGTTGTCTCCTTACTTATTTCTTCGAAACCATGTATGTATGTTACCGTATAAAGAGTCGGTAATTTTTTTTTTTTTGGAAGTATCTCCTAGGACGACACTACATACAACCTCTCCCAAAACGGATACAAGAGGAGATCCTCAAAATATCAAAGACCAGAATGTAAATCTAGAAATTAGGTAAAACTCAAGTAAAAACACATGCCACAATCTTTCACAAGATCAAAGTAAGAAAATGTTCACCAACTGGTCAAAAGGGTCGTGGTGAACAATTTCTGTAAAAGAAATTAGGTAACACATAAGAACGGAGGAAACAGTTTCTATTCCACAGGTATCCACACACCTAAATAGAGACCCGAAAACTAACACAAGGTGACTAGATATAAAGACAGAAACACGGTCATGGTATGACAGAACTACTGACACCGAAACATCATCTCGAACTTCAGTCCGTCCAACTAAGGAGGTCAAGGTAAGAAGAAAGAGTTCTAACGAAACCGTTAAGATTCAAAAAACATAAAGGTATGTTTAACACTATAATAAACAAGATCGAGACACTTTTTAGTCTTATGACCTTTATTTTCGTTTTTATTTGTTTACCCTGGATTAATTTGAATTTTCGAAGACCTGTTGTTTCCCTTGATATTCGTTCCACTTTTCTGTCTGAAGACTTACCCTCTTTTATTATCGTTTACTTCGTTTACTGTTTGTTGATTAAAGTTTTTAGATGTTCGTTGAGGATGTCGAGTTAAGGTCCTTTTATTTGCTGGGTTAGTTTTTTACCCGGTTTCTTGATTTATCTGTAAAGAGGTTTCTTCTGTATGTCTACCGATTGTTTGTGTACTTTTCTACGAGTTGTAGTGAGTAATAGTCTCTTTACGTTTAGTTTTGGTGTTAGTCCATGGTAAAGTACGGTCAGTCTTACCGATACTAGGTTTTCAGATGTTCGTTATTTACGACCTCTCCCACACCTCTTTTCCCTTGGGAGAATGTGACAACCACCTTTACGTTTGATCATGTCGGTGATACCTCTTCTAACACCTTTAAGGAATTTTTTGACCTTAGGGTGACGACCCGTATATGTTGTTCCTTTGGTCTTAAGTTTCTCTGTGTACATGGGGCTACAAGTAGCGTCGTGACAAATATTATCGGTCCTGTACCTTTGTCGGATCTACAGGTAGTCGTCTACTTACCTATTCTTGCGACACCATGTATATGTGTTACCTCATAATGAGTCGGTAATTTTACTTATGTAAACTTAGTCAAGATTACTCCATCTACTTTGACCTTGGATAATATGTCTCACTTCATTCGGTCTTTCTTTTTGTGGTTATATCATATGATTGTGTATACATACCTTAAATCTTTCTACCATTACTATTGGGACATACACTCTATCGTTTTCTCTGTGTCTACATATCTTGTCAGAAAACCTAAGACGCCCTCTTCCTCTCCCACCCTACTAAACCCTTTTACCGTAACTTTGTACATATTATAGTATATACTTTGCTCAGTGGTCAGGTCCAAGTTATGTACTATGACCTACGAACCCCGACCACGTGACTCTGCTGGGTCTCCCTACCATACCCCTCCCTCCTCCCTCACCCCAAGTCCTAACCCTTGTGCACCGCCAATGTACAACTTCATACCGTTTTGGTTATGTTATAACATTTGATTTATTTATGTATTTATTTTTGAATTGTTTGAGTTTTTTTTTGGTTGTTTGTTTGGAAGTTTTATTACGGTAAACGTCGTTGTACTTACCCGAATTTCTAATAGTCTGACTCACTTCATTCAATCTGTCTCTTTCTGTTTATAGTACACTATAGGGAATATACACCCTAGATTTTTTCCCATGTTTACTGGAACAGATATTTTGTCTTTTGTCAAATGTCTACATACTTTACTTGAATACCAATGGTTCCCCATAACGTAACCTCTCTATCTAATATTCTAATCCTGACTGTATTTGTGATGATATATATCTTATCTATTGATTATGCGTGGATGACATATCGTGCCCCTTGAGATGAGTTATGAGACATTGTATGATATACCCTTTTCTTTGATTTCTTCTCACCTATATATATGTATCAATTGTAAGTGACGTGATGTGTGGAATTTGATTGTGTTGTGACATTTAGTTGATATGAGTTTTAAACTTTCTTTCTTTCTTTAGATTTGTTATTAGACTTATACGAACTCGGTTTATGAGATCTTATTTTCCCATTGTAAAAATTCTACTTCTTGACCTTGTTTCCTTATTTCTTTGTAATACTCAGGGTGACCGTTCATTTATTTCTTGTATTTCCCTGTGTGGTACTGTACTTTTATGATCATTGTCTTTTATAATCGATATGAACTGCATACGTTTAAAATCGTTGTTTTGTATAGAGTCTCTTTTCTTCCTTACAAGATAAGTGCGGGGTAGGGTTGTGGTCTTTTTGGATATAGTTTGTTCGAACAACTTCATAGGATCACAATAGACCGCTTTTTTTTCTTTTTGGGGTTTATGACAATTCTTATCTGAAGGTTTGTGGTGGACTATTTCCTCTGAAAATGTGTCGGTTCAAAACTATCGCTGAAGTGAAAATGAAAAGTGAAAGGACGTAACCTCTTCCTTTACCGTCGGGTGAGGTCACAAGAACGGACCTCTTAGGGTCCCTGCCCCCTCGGACTACCCGACGACAGATACCCCAGCATGTCTCAGTCTGTACTGACTTCAATGAATCGTCGTCGTCGTCAAAAAACAAAAAACAAAAAACAAAAAAAAAAGACAAAAACGGAAAATAAAAAAAAATTTAAAAAAAAATAAAAAAATTTAAAATTTTAGAAATTAAGAATGTACGCAAGGGTTTGTACTTGGGGGGAGGGTGGAGGGAGGGGTGTTGTAGAGAGACCCAGTAGGGGTCGTCAAAACTATCCATGAAATAACGGTAAAAAAGTATCTTTATCCGAGTCCAACCATAAACTCTTTAAATCCCTCTGTTCAAAACCTTCCACCAGACTACGAACCCATTTTGTTCAATATTGAACCCACTTTGTCCGATCCGTCTTCGTCGAACGTTCAACAACCTGAAGAGATTCGACATTAAAAGACTTTATAAGTATTAGAATAGAGAGTTAAATATTAGAGACATTTTCAAATCAAATAAAGAGTCGTCACTTTATATACGATGAACCTCTGTCTACTATGTACGACTTTAGAGAGACCCTTCACAAAAAAAACCCCCCTCGCCCATGACTTAGTCTAAGAGGTCCATTAAGTGGGAGTAGGGACCCAGTGTACTCGAATAGACCTCGACATCTGTTAGGGGTCGTGGGTGTTTCGAAGGGTATGTTTTGTAGACGAAAGTAGAAGTGATGGATTCCTAAAAGATCGAGCGGTACAGGGGTCCTGTTTGGACTTGGTTACCCACTTTACTCAGTGTCGTAAGTCGAAGGTGTACCATATCTACTTCAGTTCCAAGTATGTCGAAAAGTCATGGAGGACTCTGAGGGTTATAACTGTAAGTTCTACTCTTGTATCTATCGAAGTACCAGAAAGGTCTAGAAATCGATTAGGATTTGTGGACGTGTCGGAGGAAATGAGAAAATTAATACATATTAATCAAAAAGAATTTATTGTACCAAAAAGGTAGAATGGATCTATTCTATGAAGTGAGATATCGAGTTAAAAACTTAAAAATTTTGTTTCTATTTGATTGACATCGTTCTCAGTAACATTCCCAATTTAATCAAATTCATTTTGTGAATGTTGGTACAGACAATTAATTATGATTATTAACATTGTCACTAATAATGATCATCGTAAAAATATCAATGACACTAATTGTGAGTTCAAAGGACGTATTTAAACTGAGATTCTTTTTTTAACGGACTATCGGTTTTTCGTATACTTTTCTACAAGTTGTAACGATTAACAGTCTATTTACTTTTAGTTTTGATGTTACTCCATATTGGAGTATAGTCAATTTTACCGGAGGTAACTTTTCAGATGTTTGTCCCTTGAAGGGGTCACCAGGTGACCAATTCTGAGGTACGAAGGTTTCATCCTTCACACTCAAACTAGGGATTAGGTCCTCGATTCTAGGGTGTACGGTACGTCACACCGTTTTTTAATAGAGACGAAAAATTATACGACAGATCCAACCAGTATTGAAAGGAAGGTTTCTCATTCGTAGAAGATTAAAACACCGACGTTAGTGGTAGACGTCACTAAAACCTCGGGGGGTTTTATTTCTGTCGGTGACAAAGGTGACAAAGGGATAGATAACGGGTACTTAACTACCCTGGTCTACGGTACTAGAAGTGAAAGACTTACAACTCGGAAATTTGGTTGAAAAAGTGAGAGGAGAAAGTGAAAGTAGTTCTCCGAGAAATCAAGGAGAAGTGAAAGGCGGTATTCCCAACACAATAGACGTATAGACTCCAATAACTATAAAGAGGGTCGTTAGAACTAAGATCGAACACGAAGAAGGTCGGGTCGTAAAGAGTACTACATCAGACGTATATTCAATTTATTCGTCCCACTGTTATATGTCGGAACTACATGTGGAAAAGGATAAACCTTGGTCAGATAACAATCTACAGGTCAAGATTGACAGCGAAGAACTGGACGTATATCCAAAGAGTTCTCCGTCCACTCCACCAGACCATAAGGGTAGAGTACTTCTTAAAAGGTGTCAGATGACACTAGGTGTGTCAGTTTCCGAAACCGTATCAGTTATTTCGTATATATCTACAAAAAGATCTTGAGAGAAGGGAAAAGGTACTAGGTCGTCTACAACCGTTAAACTAGAGACCAATGAGACGGAAAAGATTCTGGTCGAACTTGTAGACCTTCAAGTGTCAAGTGAATAACGACAAGTGTGAAGTATCATAACGACTTCGGACCGAACCTCTTAAAACTCGTAATGAAATGATCGTACACTCTACTGACGTTAACACGCCATCAAAATCGTATGAAGTCGTAACGGAAAGAAACCCTAACCATCCTTTTGACTGGAAAAGGTCAGGACACCGGTGACGACTCAAAAGGTTTAAACGACCGTATAACTCACGTCGTGAAAGTGTCGTAGTAGAAAGTCCTAAACTTTATCAAGGTGACCTTAAGGTAGTGGAGGTGATCGAAACAAGTATTACTACGAAAGATTCTAGGTGAACTTAAGTGTAAGGTTCTACAGACCGAGATCCACTCACTAGTGTGGTAGTACTAATAGAACCAGTACTTCTAGAAAAAACACGTCAAGAAGACACATAAGAACGGTGCAGAAGAATCATAGAAGACGAAGACAATCCAGGTTTGGTAAAGACAGGAAATAGCTCGGGTAGAAACGTACTTTACAAGGGAACCATAGAGATTAAAAGAACTTCTCTAGAGATCAGAAAGGGTAAGACAACAAAAGGAGATAAAGAAACGTAACTAGTACCTCCTTCCGAAAGAATTGAGAGGAACGATAAGAAACCTTGAGACGTAAGTCTACGAATATAGAAGTGAAAAGAGGAAATGAAAAGTGAAGAGAAGAAAGGTGTCGATAAACATTACTGAGGGGTCTGTTGGTAAAAAGAAAAAACGTAAAGAAAAGGTACCCCTACCAGAACTAGAGACAGAGGACATGTTACAGTGTTTGGAGACCGGTATCAAATAGTCCGTGAGACAGATAGTCTAGATTAGAGAACTTAGATAGTGAAGATGACATATTAGTATTCCCTAAACTAAATCCACTGTGGACTTACCAGATCGTCAAAAGGGATGAAAGAAGTCAAATTCAGACATAAACCGTTATTCCTCAAGTACTAGACTCGGTGTCAGTCGAGGGTCAGAACAAAAACGACTGACATATCTCGAAGAGGTAGAAACCGACGTTTCTTATATTAGTCAGACTAAAAGCACAACTGGTAGACCACTACAGGTATACATCTCAGAAGAGAACACAACAACCTTCTCCCACAAACGATACTGGTCACGAAAGAGAACCGTTTTGGGATAATCGGAAACGGGACGAAGTAAGGTATAAGGTTTCGGTTTAAACGGACAATGAGGTCCACAAAGGACTGAAGGATGAAAACGTAAGGTCAGGGGATATTACTTTTCCTGTAGAAAAAATCCACAATCAAGATTTACCAGAACATCCAGAAGTTTCTTGGCAAGTTAAAGTCGAAGAAGTCGTAATGACCAGCCCTATATCTGAACCTAATGGTACTATGATTTACCAAACGGAACCTTTGCTTGTCTCTAGTAAGACAACAAAAACTCTAACTTAGGTTGATGACGTAAAGCCTGAAAAAACAACTGGTACTACCGATGAGGTAAAGAAGATTCCCTAACGACGGGTGTCATCATCTATATTACCAGTAGACTCAATTTAAGTGGGTAAGGTCAGGTAAAATCAAGCGACTGAGGATCTTACAGCTGCAAGTGAGAACGGTAGACAAACTGGTGAAGGTTAAACGGAAATAAGTACTGGACTGTAAGGTTCAAGGATACGTTATAACGAGAAGTTTCGTAACCTGGAACAAAGATAGTGGTCAGCGTAGACGTTGACCCATAAAACGAAACCGAAGTAGGGAAGTAAGAACGACCTCAATAAGGTGACTAGAGGTCATCGTATAACCCGTGGATGACTGGGTCCCTCAAGTTTCATAGATTATTGTCAATCTAATTGTAGAATCGTAGTAGTCAAGTCAAGTCAACGAGTCATCACAGCTTAGAAACACTGGGGTAATTGACGTCGTGCGGTCCGGAGGGACAGGTAGTGTTTGAGGGACTCAAATGAGTTTGAGTACAGGTAACTCAGCCACTACGGTAGGTTGGTAGAGTAGGAGACGACGGGGGAAAAGGAGAACGGGAGTTAGAAAGGATCGTAGTCCCAGAAAAGTTTACTCAGCCGAGAAACGTACTCCACTGGTTTCATAATCTCAAAGTCGAAGTTGAAGTCAGGAAGGTTACTTGTACGTCCTCACTATAGGATATCCTACCTGACCAACCTATAGAAACTTCAGGTTCCCTGAGAGTTCTCAGAAGAGTTGTGTTGTCAAGTTTTCGTAGTTAAGAAGTCGAGAGTCGAAAGAAATATCAGGTTGAGAGTGTAGGTATGTAATGATGACTTTTTTGGTATCGGAACTGATCTACGTGGAAACAACCGTTTCATTACAGAGACCAAAAGTTATACGACAAATCCAACCGGTATTGAAAGGAGGTTCCTCATTCGCAGAAAATTAAAGTACCGACGTTAGTGGTAGATGTCACTAAAACCTCGGGTTTTTTATTTCAGTCGGTGACAAAAGGGGAGATAAACGGTACTTCACTACCCTCACCTACGGTACCAGAATCAAGAGACTTACAACTCGAAATCCGGTTGTAAAAATAAGAGGAGAAAGTGAAAGTAGTTCTCCGAAAAATCAAAGATAAGTTAAAGAAGGTATCCCACCTCAGTAGACGTATAGTCTAATAAATATATAGTATGGATGTGTATTAAAAAAATTTTTTGAGTTAAATTTTTATAGTAAAATATTATCGAAGGACACTGACAAAAAGTAACAAAAATTTTGACAGAGTTTACTAAACCCCCTATGAAAAATGTCTTTAAATACTAAGACTTTCTTCCTACAATTTATTAAACATAAGGGTATTCGGTTTGTATAAAAACAATGTAACAACAACAAGTCAGCGAATCAGTACAGGTTGAGAAACACTAAGGTACCTGACGTCGTACGGTCCGAAGGGACAGGAAGTGACAATGGTCTCAAACGAGTTTGAGTATAGATAACTCAACCACTACGGTAGGTTGGTAGAGTAGGAGACGGTAGGAGAAGAGGAGGACGGAAAACCATCTGATGTCTATAAATCAATCGTAAACACGTTCACTTGTTATCGGGGGTTTAACAAAATGTATATGATCTAAGGTCGTGACTTTGATTCTTTCTAGATGTAGGAGAATTCTTCTCGAGTACAATTATGTCTAGACTTGTGTCAGTAAGATCTTTATTGGTGATTGTGAATTTCCATTTGGATAAAGTAATTTTCTTAAGTCACAGGTGACGGAGTGGCGACTATCCAACGAAAGAGGTGCTAAACATTACGACCCTTCTATTGATTCTTGTCTCAATAATAATACGGATAATCAAATTTCTAAATTTTGAGTCTAAACGTTCTCCATATAGGACATAAACGACTCACGTACACTCGTTTTCTATCGATTTTTAAGATGACCCTCTATACTGTCGTTACTCGTGAAGAACTTGTTTTCAAACTATTTGACTTCGTAAGACTGTACAAAACCCATGAGACTATAATATAAGTTACGGGACCTCGGTGTAGACGGACTATTTAAAGGAATTCATATATCCAAACGAAATCTGGTCACCCCTAAAACACTTTGTCAAGATTGTCAATATAGCAATCTTTTTCAAGTTTAGAAACAATACAATCACATTAGACTTATGTGGACAACCACTCAGTCACAAGATATAAATGTTTAATTTTGTACTTTCTGTAAAAATTTTCAAGGATTTACCAGATACGGTTTCAGTGTTGGTAAAGTTCGTGGACTTAACTCTGGATCACTATAAATGTTCCCGGGGCGAAACAACAACTGAGGGTTTAAGGTGCACCACAAAGAAGACAACCTCTAACAACCCCTTTTTTTTGTCAAGACAAATTGTAATAAAACGGAAAATGACAAAAAATGAGTCACAAGACGGGAACAGAAGGTGTACGTGTCGTAAACCGTTTATGGACCTTCGTATTGGTGTACGTCATACAATTGAGTGAAGAAAGTAAAGGAAAGGAGTCCCTAGGACAGGGAGTAAGAAGGCAAGGACCTGTGGAACCAACAAAAAGTTACGGGGGTAGGAAATTTTTTTTTTCTTTAGACAGAAAGTATCAATAAGAGTCATCCCCCGAATCAAACTATGTTCAATAAGATTTATCGGATTTCGTCAGTTGACCTTTGTGTTCAAAATTTTTACAGTTGACATATCTAAAACATTTAGTCCCGTCCCGTCAATTTTTACACAAAGAACCACTCTATGATTAACAAGTCTCGGTTTTCGTTCCATTCCCGTCACTGAACCTAATGAACCTAATTTAACCTAATGAACCTATTTTAAGAAATTAAAATAGGGAATGATTTTACAAGGACCTTATAGTTAGATTATGATGTCTGAAAAATTCGTTTCCGGGATTATAAACTCCTTTTTACCAGATGAGAAAGTCAAGTCAAGTCAGCGAGTCAGTACAGACTGAGAAACGCTGGGGTACTTAGAGTCGTGCGGTCCAGAGGGACAGGTAGTGGTTGAGGGCCTTAAGTGAGTGAGTGTAGGTAGCTCAGTCACTACGGTAGGTCGGTAGAGTAGGACCCCGCAGGGGAAGAGGAAGACGGGGGTTAGGGAGGGTCGTAGTCTCAGAAAAGGTTACTCAGTTGAGAAGCGTACTCAACCGGTTTCATGACCTCAAAGTCGAAATCGTAGTAAGGAAGGTTTCTTTAGGGTCCCGACTAGAGGAAGGGGGGACTTTAAACATTACAAGACGAACCAACTTAATTAAAACGAGAGATCTCTCATACCAGGAAGTCTAAAGATCCTGTGAAAGTATCAGTGAAGGAAGGATATTCCACTTTAGGGAATATTTCCCCGTGTGAGTATTGTTATAAGACCCTGAAACCTGTATTAAAGTAATGGTATTTAAAATATTTCTAGAGATAAAAAAGAAAATAATCCAACCACGTTTCCATTAGTGTCAAAATCTGGGACTTAAAATTTAGTAATATTTATCCGAGTTTATGTAGAAATAATTAGTTTTGTCTTTGGTGATGTCAGTTGTTTTAAAACGGTTGTTCTTTATTCGAACAAATAAAGAACATCGTATGTTTAGGTACGATGTCTAAGTCACTTGAGAACCTTTTATAAAATACGAAGGAAGACCAATACCTTCGTAAAAGGGACGTTTTTCAACAACTCTACGAGTTTCTTCACTATCAGTCAACCGTTCTCCAGTCCAACTATACCACCTACTCCGTTTTGAAGTATCTGGTTAGGTGAGTTGAAAACTTCGTAACCAACCCACTACACACCAGTCCGTAAAAACACCTCTTTTTGACCCGGGTAGGACAACTGGTCACGGTCGACGTCCGTAACGACAAAGAAACACGTAAAGTGTCTAAACGACTCGTATAAGAGTCTGCATTACCAAAGTGATCCTAAGTCTTTTGATCACCTAGTCTGGTCGTCGTCTGGTAGTTTGTCACTGGTACTTGAAAAAACCCACGTTCAAACCGAAACCCTTCACGAAACCTCGAAGAACAGTCCGGTCGGTGACTCGACCAGTAGTGACCGACAGGAGATCCTAGGTGAAAGGTAACGTACAGTGTTAGACTAACTTTTTACCAAGCAACAACAATGTAATCTTATTCTTTTCTGTTGTGAAGTTTTACTCCCAAAAAAAACTGAACGTCAGTAGAGTACTTCGTGGGTGAATAACTCGAAAAAGTGGAAAGGTTAAACAAAGTTTAAGGTTTGTTGGTATCTTACCAACTACAACTCAAGAACCCGTTAAAGAACATATCAAAATTCTCCTAGTCGAAGTTATTAGGAGAGTCAACCAGTGACAGTTGAAAGTTACCGGTCGGTGACTCGAAGAGTAGAAGTTCCGAGAACAGATGAACCGTTTTGAAAAACTTGGTGGTGACGTGATATACAAGTAAGTGTCATGAACCCGGTTTACGTAACGACTACAACTCTCGACAGAGACGACTAAATACTGACTAAAACGTGAACTTATTTTTTGGCAAGTTTAAACTAAAAACAGATTGTAGTAAAGGTATCCGGTTTTATGTATATTTTATTCATCGTTCATTATTCAGTAATTTTTTTGTGTTTCGTTATGTGTGTGTAATTTTACTACGTATTGTATCGGTGTAAATAAATTCTTACATAAGATTATAGTTTACCGTTCCGAGTTGTTACATTTTGATGTCAATATAAACGTGATTGGATTATTATAGTATAAAAATATAACCATCTATGTGATATGTTTAAGAAACCACTTCAGAGAGTAAAATTCTTACAAAGACACCCTCCTTGTACCTTATATAAAACGTTCAAATGAAGTATTCAGTCTAAAGATTTTTTTGTAACTTTATTCTCCCTAATTATTTATAATATTAGATATTTCCATTAAAATTAGTATATGTAATTACACATTTATATACGGTATACATTATATATTTTATGTTTGATCTATCAATACAGTACTGGACGGGAACACCGAGTCTGTCACTTCTGAGACAGACTTTACATCCTCTGGCCACAAACTAGGGACCCAACACTTCTATGGGACCTCTTCCTTTACCGTTTGACGAGGTCATAAGAACGGACCTCTTAAGGTACCTGTCTCCTCGGATCACCCGATGTCAGGTCCCCTAGCATCTCAGTCTGTGCTGACTCACTGATTGTGAAAGTGAAAGTCTATACAGTATATATTTATATAGTACATGTATTTATATTTTTGAAATGTCACTTATGTATCGTATGGTCCTCAAGATAGGTATAATATATAAGTCAGGATTTCCTAATAAAGTATCGAAAAGGTCTTTAGATAATCTGGACATACGGTGTCTTCGGTGTAACCGGGTACTTACGTGACTTCTCGTTTGGGTTAGAATTCGTCAAAAGGTCTAAATACATATATTACGATGGTACAATATTACTCTAATACAGATGTCACGGTTCATAAATATTAAAAAAAATATATACGTTTACAAATACTCCACCTACTTGGATCTTGTCTCACTTCATTCAGTCTTTCTCTTTATACACATAGGATTACGTATATATGCCTTAGATCTTTTTACCATGACTACTTAATAAATGTCCCGTCGTCACCTCTTTGTCTGTGTCTCTTATCTAAATACCTGTACCCCTCTCCCCTCCTCTCCCACTCTACATACCTTTCTCATTGTACCTTTAAATGTAATGGTACATATTTTATCTATCGGTTGACCTTAAACGACATACCGAGTCCTTTGAGTTTGTCCCGGAGACGTAGTTTGATCCCCCCACCCTACCCCTCCCTCTATCCTCCTTCCAAGTTTTCCCTCCCCTATATACATAGGGGACTAAGTACAACTAATTTCGACTAAGTACAACTCCAGACTGTCTTTTGTTGTTTTAAGACATTTCTTTAATAGGAAGTTAATTTTTTTATTTATTTTATTTTTTTACAAATTTCAAACCCTGAACTTTTACGAAAAGTACTAAATAATTTTAATACAAGTTCTTTATGAATACCTATAGTATACAATTTTGTCCCAAAATCTATATATTATACTAATAAATGGATTTAATTTCGGGAAATAGACGACGAGTCTGGACCAACCGTTCGATCTACTTTTAATTCTAGAGTGTTTTCTCTGTTATTGTAAATATCCGACATGGGTAAAAGTATATGGTACATGTAAGTAGTAAGTTTAATTTTTAAATCACATACAGTATTTTGTCCTTTTTTTCTGGTGTTTCTTTTTAATGAATAATTTTTATTATATTAATAAAGTTTGATATTTTTATGACCTCACAACCCATCTCTGAAAATTTTTATACTATTTTTTGGAGTATTTTCTACTTTTTTCCCTTACAGTGAACACACAAGGGACTTTTATTAGTTTACACTCAGTTTCATTTTTATTTATTTACTTATTTTAATTCTTAAGGGACATTGTATGTCGTTTCTCTTCATATTATTTGACCTTCTATTAAGACTTCTTTGAGGTTTCACTTCCTAGTACTTTTTCTTTTTCCTACTTTTTATGTCCTTTCATGTAATTTCTATATACGGAAATCACTTTTCACTTTTCCAGACTACATTGACCGATGGACTCACCGAGTCTGTCATTTCTTAGACCGACGTTACATCCTCTGGCCTCAAGCTAGGGACCCAACCTTTCTAGGGGACCTCTTCTCTTACCGATGGGTGAGGTCATAGGAACGGACCTCTTAAGGTACCTGTCTCCTCAGACCGTCCAGTACCTGTCAGGTACCCACAGTGTCTTTCAGTCTGTGTTGACCCGTTGAAAAAAAAAAAATGAAAGTCCTTTTTTTCGTCACCCCTTTTCACTACAAATTTCTCTATTACAAACTCTAAATGGAAGAAGATGCGTGTCGTGACACTTTGATGACTTTAAATTCTGCTTATCTGTTTGATTAATCGTCTTTCTGTTCAATAGAAGGTTCCCGTTGTCTTCTTGACTACCGATTAAAGAATTTCTATACTATATTCGTTCCTGAAGGTTTGGTTTCTTTTTCTTTACATTCTTCCGTTCTACCAACAGATTCCTCCGGAATGTTTACCGATTTTTTTTTCTTCTCTACCGTTTCCGTTTCCTCTTTCCCTTTCTATATGGGTCAATTGACGTCTCAAGGTCTCTTATAGTTCCTCTCAATTCTTTCGGAAGAATTCACTTGTTGCGTTTCTTTAACTCCCTTTTGCTATGTTACCCTTTTTGATCTCTAGAGAAGTTCTTTTAATCTCTATGGTTCCCTTGTGAAATACGTTTTAACCCTTGTTATTTCTTGTCTTTAACATACCTGGATTGTCTTCGTTTTTTCTATTTCTTCTTCATCGTTCTTATGTGTCTTCTTGATATGTTTTTTTCTGGAATTACTGGGTCTATTGGTACTACCACACCAGTAAGTGTCTCAGTCTGTAGGACCTTACACTTCAGTTCACCCGAAATCCTTCTTCATGATACTTGTTTCGATCACCTCCACTACCTTGAAGTCGACTCGATAAAGTTTAGGGTCTACAACGACAATTTCACGACGTGAGTTATACAGTCGTGTAAACCTTTTAGGGTATCATCGGTGTCCTAACCCTTTCCAGTCAAAAGTAAGATTAGTGTTTCTTTCCGTTACGGTTTCTTACAAGTTTGATAGTATGTTGACGTGAGTATAATGTACGGTCGTTCCATTACGAGTTTTCGGTAGTTCGATCCGAATTTATTATGTGGTTACTTCTTGAGGGTCTTCATGTTCGATCTAAATCTTTTCCGTTTCTCCTCGGGTTCTAGTTTAACGGTTGTATGTAACCTTAAGGTCTTTCATTCCCTTGACGAAAGTTTTTCGTTCCCTTAAGGTCTTTTTGTAGATGAGGACAAAGTAACTGATACGATTTCGGAAACTGACACACCTAGTGTTGTTTGACGCCTTTTAAGAATTTCTCTATCCTTATAGTTGGTGGAACGGACGGAGGACTCTTAGTACATACGTTCAGTTGTTCGTTGTCAATCTTGATCTGCACCTTGTTACCTGACAAAGTTTTAACCTTTTCTTCATACAGTTCCGACATATAACAGTGGGACGAATAAATTGAAGATACGTCTCATGTACTTCGTTTTACGGTCCGACGTACTTAGTGTTCGACCTTAGTTCTGAAGTCCTCTTTATATATGTTTGAGTCTATAAATCTTCTATGGTGGAATTTCCGTCTTTCGTTTCTCCTTGATTTCTCGGAGGACTACTCCCATTTTCTTCTGTCCCTTTTTCGAACAAATTTTTAGTCGTAAGTTTTTACTTCTAGTACTGTAGGTCAGTATAGTGAAGTACCGTTTGTCTACCCTTTGTTACCTTTGTCACCGTCAGAAATAAAAGAACCCAAGGTTTTAGTGGACCCTACCACTGACATCAGTGTTTTAATTTTCTACGAAAGAGGAACCTTCTTTTCGATACCGTTTGGATTTGTCGTATAATTTTTCGTCTCTGTAGTGAAACGACTGTTTCCAGGTATATCGGTTTCGATACCAAAAAGACCATCAGTACATACCTACACTCTCAACCTGGTATTCCTCCGGTTCGTGACGTCCTCGTGACATCTTGATTACGAAAATTTAACACCACGATTTCTTTTGAGAACTCTCAACAACCCTGTCGTTCCTCTAGTTTGGTCAGTTAGGTTTCCTTTAATTGGAAGTTATAAGTAACCTTCCTGACGACGACTTCGAGGTCATGAAACTGGTGGACTACGGTTCTCAGTTGAGTGACCTTTTCTACGACTACGACCCTTTCTAATCCCCGTTCTCCTCTTCCCTCACCCTCTCCTACTCTACCAACCTACAGTAGTCGCCAAGTTGTCTGTATTCAAATTCGTTTGCGTAACTCTATCACTTCCTGTCCACTCGGACCGTACGACGTCAGGTACCCCAGCGTTTCCTACCCTATGTTGACTCACCGACTTGTTGTTGTCTGTAAACATTTACTACTTTTTCACGTACTTTACTCCATCCTTTGTTTACCTCAACATGATTGGAATGTAATGGGTCTTATATCATTTTTATATTGATTTCCAACAGATTCAAATATTATGGTATTTGTAGTTGAGTCTCATTTTATTATTCTTGAAAACTTTTATTATGTTTTTCTTAATATTGATTATTCGTTTATTTCCCCATCTTTAGTTTTTATTCTTTATAATTGTGTTTTCTCCAATTCTTTCTTCTTTTATATTGATTAACATCTACCTTTGACGTCTAGTATCTAAATTTGGATTGATATCGAGTCTACCATTTCTTAGAAGGACGTTACGTCCTCTGGGTCCAAGTTAGGGACCCAGTCCTTCTAGGGGATCTCTTCCTTTACCGTCGGGTGAGGTCATAAGAACGGACCTCTTAGGGTACCTGTCTCCCCGGAGTGTCAGATGTAAGGTTCCCCAACGTTTTTCAGTCTGTGCTGATTCGTTGACTGTGCGTAAAAATAATACAATTACATTGATACGGTTTACGACGTTTATCTTCTGTGTTCTGACCTAGTTGTTTTTGTGATTGTAGGCTTTTCTTTAAGTTGATGTCCTCCGTATTTATATTCTTGCATCTTATACTTTCATTTTATATTATTATCAAAATGGTGTGTTTCTGGTTGGTTTTCTTACTCTCATATATGTGCATTTCAGCCGAAATTTGGTTTTTTATGGTTATCTCCTTTTTCAATGTGACCTTCTTTTCTATACTATTTGGATCTGTCGTATAATTTTTCGTCTTGTAATGAAACGGTTGTTTCCAGGTATATCAGTTTCGATTCCGAATAGATCATCAGTACATATCTACACTCAACCTGATATTTCTTCCAACTCGTGGTTTCTTGACTATAAAAACTTGGTACCAAAACCTTTTTGGAGAACTCTCAGGGAACCTGACGTTCCTCTAGTTTGGTCAGGTAGGATTTCCTTTAGTTAGGACTTAGAAGTGACCTTCCTGACTACGACTTCGACTTCGAGGTTATGAAACCGGTGGACTACGTTTCTAGACTGAGTGACCTTTTCTGGGACCACGACCCTTTCCAACTCCCGTCTTCTTCCCCTGTTGTCCCTGTTCTACCAACTTATCATGGTGACTGAGTTACCTGTACTCAAACTCGTTCGAGGTCTTCTGCTAATTCTTGTCCGTTTTGACCGTACGACGTCAGGTACCCCAGTACCCCTGTGCTGATTCGTTGACTTGATGTTGTACCTGACTTTTTCTGGTTATCTCCTTTGTCACTGTGAAATATTTTAGTTTTGGTCGTATTTAATAGGTGGAACTGTCAAAGAATCACTGAACTATGGGAATTTTATTTTTAGAAAAACTTATTTTAATCTTTACACGACAATCGAAAGTTGTTTTTAATACCATTACTACGTTGAAAAATTTATTTATAAATTTCTACATGTAAACAAGTCTTTTCACGTTTTCTTTATAAGACGAACTGTATATAATATTTACTTTTGTAAAAGATAAATAACTGTTAATCCCTGGTAGACATATATCAAGTAATTAAAGTGTCTTAACTATTTCCGTGTCATACAATCTACACCCACTCTTTTCTGAAGTCCCCTCCTGGACTAAGTAATAAAGTTAGATAAGACATAGTAATGTTAATTTAAAGACCAGGAAGACATGGAACGGTAAATGGAAGACAAGAACGACATGTACGGAGTGTTTACGAATGTGATTTCTAAGAAGATTTGTAAGTGAAAGGATACCGTTGTACGTCCAAGGACTTGACGACCTCTTTTCGACATTGTCACGTCAGACACTGAGACTTAAGTACTATAAATGTAAATTGACTTAGGAGTCTCGACGGTCGTCTAATAAAAAATCAGAGAGAGCAAACGGTGGCGAATAAATTTTATCAGTAGTGAGACGGTAACAATGAAAATCTTCAACGGATAGTTTAGTGTTTCCTATAAATTAGGTCTCTAGAAGTGATTAAAAGACGGTGGGTTGAACGTGTACCTTCGAACAAAGGAGATAGAAAGTCCATCTTAGTTTCTTCGTAAAGAGATCGGGGTCCAATTAGGGAATTACAATGAGATCTAGAGTAATTTGACTAGGAAGAATTACTGAAGTGATAGAAAATAGAGTAGACTGTTACAATCATCTGGAGAAGAAAACAACCAAAGTAAAAAAGTCGTAACCTTATTGAAGTTTCTAAAGGTCAGTAATTCTTTTTTCTTTTTGACTTTTAGTTGGAAGGATTTGAGGTTAGAGGAAGGAAATAACAGTCTAAATAAATAACTCGACATGTGCACAAGAAAGAAGTAAAGAAGTGATGGGTAAGTAAGACGTTACGTAACTTTTTACCGGAAAAGGAGTAACTATAAAATTTGTAGAGAGTTGTTCTGGTAGAAGTAGATGTCATAAACGCAGATACGAACACACATACACATGTTAATAGAATAAACCATGGAGTGTTCGTAAAATATAATAATGCATGTACACACGATTCACTGAAGTCAGTACAAATTGAGAAGTACTGGAATGTCTGACATCGGGAGGTCCGGGAAGACAGGTATCCTGACAGGCCCTTTTTTGTGACTTCACCCAGCGGTATGAGAGGAGATCCCCTAGAAGGGTGGGGTCCCTGACTTGGACGCAGAGAACACAGAGGACTCATAGAGTGACGCAGAGAGTGTAGAGGATTTAATCGTCCGCCCGAGAGATGGTAATCACGGTGGACACCTCATATAACGACTAGTCGAGGAGAAACCTTATCAAGAAAGGAAGGGAATCAAAGTTATTGGTACAAGATCTTCAGCTGGACGGAGGGAACAAGTAAGTAGGAACAGAAAAATGTTCAAAAGGAAAATATAGATTGGAAAAAGATTAATAATTTATCAAGTACGAATATCCTTTGATTTTTTTAATTTCGGGTACATGAATGACGGTTCAAAACAGTTGGGAGTTGTAAAAGATAGAAAAAATATTTTTCATTTCTTGATTTTGTTATGTAATTACCAACTTGACAGAATACATGGGGTGAAACTAGGTTAAAAAAATTTGAAGGATAGATAAGAAGTTTCAGGATAGGTAAGTTACAGTCACAAAATAAAAACTTAAAATAGTACAAAGTTAAAGGTACATACGGACCTTTGTTAAACTCTTCTATGTCACCATATGTATACTGGTTGTCTAGCTAAAGTACGATACAAGTTTTGAAGACATAAGTATAATATGAGACGAATAGTTAAAGACTTTCCTAATATAATTCTAGAGGGTTCATAATACCCAAATATTTATAGAGGAATATAAAAAAAGTCAAAATAAAATATATTACTCATCGAGACAAAATCGTCAATCTTCAAAACATAGGTTATAAACCTTAGGAATTTTATTTACTATTCTAGAAATTACTAAGTACAGATTCAAAAGAGAAAGATCAAAGTATAGCACAGAGAAAGTTGACCATGACATATGTGAGTGGTATATATTGATTTCGGTCACAGAGTTTGAATTCATAAAATAATGAAAACTTTTACCAAAGGTCTAAAGTTATGAGGAATGTGTACGATAGACCAATTATAAGTTCGTAAAAAAGATAGAGTTGATTCTCTAGATAAGGGAGAGTTAAGGTGACGTCACCTACATGACAGTACAGTGACCTTTGACGAACATGAATCTTATTTTCTCGTCAATCTACATAAAGAGAACTTCCAGGGATAGAGAAAATGGGAAATATAGTGATGTGAATCGTGAAACGGTGTGTTTCCCTCGGAGTGTCTACCTTTCACTTCTGCTTGACTGTTTCCGGACAGAGATAGACATTCTGTCTCACATCGGATCCTGATACACACAAAAACATTGACATACATACAGATGACCACCGTTTCTTATATGTAAACTTCACATTCAAGTAAGTGTCAAGTACTAAGGTTGGGTTTAATGTTTACAATTCTTCAACGAGGAAATTTTAAAAATGATTGTAGTACTACCACCCTGAGGATGGACTTAAATCTTAGCTTTCTCAAACTAACATATCCTTTTAGTAAAACTTTACTACAGGATTAATACTTACATTTACACTATACGATTTTATGTTAGACAGATATCTATTCCAAGTACACCTGTAAAATGAGTAAAGGTATTTGGGTCTAGTTGAGTGTGAGAGTTCAGATCAGAGAAGACTCGTTAGTTCATCTATACCAGGGAGAAACGTAAAGAGAACCAAGAGAAGAGGTTTTGAAGGCAAAAAGTACGTACATTGTAGTATAACCCGAAAGGACCTCCAAGTCTACCACTCCTTAGACGGACGTTACGTCCTCTGGACCCAAGTTAGGGACCCAGTCCTTATAGGACACTTCTTCCCTTACCGTCGGGTGAGATCATAAGAACGGACCTCTTAGGGTACCTGTCTCGTTGGATCTCCAGATATTAGGTATCCTAGTGTTTCTCAGTCTGTGCTGACTCACTGATTATAATGATGATTGGTAGTATAAATCGATGAACTAATAAGTAAGGATCCCGTAATCTAGGATTTCATCGTTGTAAACACCAAATAAGTAAAAAAGTAAGGGATGTGATCGATCGTGTACCGAACGTGTAATATCTACGTGATAATACTTTAATTTGAACCTAAAAACCTAGCTATCATATGATCTCTCGTTGTTTTCATGATTAAAGTTGAATTTTTTTAATGATCTTTACATGCCGGAGGGGCGAACAAAACAGGAAATGTAACTTATTCCAACTTACGTTTATTAATACTAGTATGATTTTTGTACTTATATACCAATTTTTGTTTGGTTAAGTCTGATACCACCATATTTGAAATTTGAAAATTTAATTTTATTGGGGTTTTAGGTGATCATTCGTTGTAATAAAATACCGTTTACCGTAAGTAACGTAACATATTTTATGGTATTTGAGAAAGTGTAAATACACTTGACCCAATACCAGTGACACCACGGATATTAAAGTTTAGACATTATGTATAAATTATCAAGTTGTAAATAAGACGATATTCCATCCCAAAATCTGTATTTTTAATAGATAAAAAACAAAGTAAAAAATTTTCATTGTGTTTGATGTTTTATAGAATAGATATCTACCCCTATTTAAAAGGAGTACATAGAAAACCGACACATAAAACATCACTAATACCCGTCTTAGGAGTGCTCAACAGGTCTATATAAGCTCTAAGACCAAATGAAGGGAAAAGAGATAACTGAACGATATATCGAAATTCTTCACGAAATCGAGGAGAATCTTTTATGTCAGTAACGTTTTATCTCTAATGTAGTCGAAAAGAATTTATTGTTTTCTGATATAAACTCGAAAGAGAATTTTATCTCTTAATAATCTTTTGATTTTGAGGTTCGGATCTAAGTCTGTGTTAATAAACTATCGTTTCATTAAAATTCCTTTTCATAAATAATAAATAGTAAAGAGGTGAATAGCTGGTAGGCGTCAGAGAGAGAGTAAAGTATGATAAGAGTCTATGAAGTAAGAGTCGATTCCATTTTGACTGACCAACTATTAATAAATTTTATAATGGTGACTGTCCTTTTTAAAATAAAGGTATTCCTAGTTTTCAAAATTTAATTCCTTTACCCATAGAATAGAGAAAAACGATTTCTTCTTGTCAATCTAGATTCTCGTTTATAGATGCACATCTTCCGATATTTGCTTCACGAAAACTTTAAGTTGTAAACAAATCCTTAATGATACCCATTCCGTCCTAAGATCTGAATCGTTTTTTATTATCGCTCGTTTCTGATCCGAAACAAGAGTATGCCAAATATTAGAACCTACTCTCGTCCCCTTTGTAATTAGTTTATCAGATTTAATTAGTTTACTAGTGGTTATGTGTGTGAATACATACATACATAGATGTTTAACACGATTCACGACACTACTGGTTACCTCCCACCACATTCTGACACAGTCGTCCTCTAGACCGGACAAGACCACCCTTCCTCCCATAGACATTCTCTCAGTGACCTTCAACGTCTGGATCCACGAGTGGTTGTGATTTGTTATTTCGGTCAGAATAAGTATACCGTAATTATTTTCATTTTATTTGAATGAACTTTTTTGTTTGAACAAGTTTATCTCTTCTCTTTATTATTAGTTTTCTAATGGTTTTACTCTCGTTGTACCTCTTGTGAAAAATAAGAGTTTTACGAAACTCTGCACTAATTGTTACACCATAATAAAGTATACTTTTGGGAATATACACCTTATATTTATTTGGATATCTACTTTATATTTGTCTTAGTGCTTGTCTTTCTTATCTGACTACCACCGGTTTCCCCTCCCCTTACCTTCTCCCTGTTAATCCTCAAACCCCAATCGTCTACGTTTGACCATATATGTTCTGTCTATTTGTTGTTCCAGGACGACGTATCGTGTCCCTTGATATGACTTATAGGACATCATTTGGTATTACCTTTTCTGACTTTTTCGTCCATATATATACGTATATACAGTGAAATGACATGTCGTCATTAATTGTGTTGTAACGTCAAGTTGATGTAAAGTTAAATTTGTGTCACAATAATATTATTTGGTATATTGTGTGACTAAATTTTTAGGACTCAAAACTCAATACCCGGTCTAAAACATAATAATAAAATAAGAAGAACGAATGTATGTGATTCGAAACTAATCAGGTAAACTAAGAGTCAGGCTGGACGATCCTGTTTAGGAGTCTTTTTCTACTAGGTCCTCCGGACCCTAGATCTGTCTGGTATAACTCTTTGTGTCTCGTGATCTTTTCGGTGACAATAACCTGTTTCCTATCACAATTTTCTAAAAGTCATGACACATTTTACGTTCTCATTCCAGATCAGAGTATGACGGATTTGACAGTGGTATTGTTTAAAATGTTGTGTCTTATGTAAACCTTTTAGCACAACTAAAATATGAGTTGAGAAATTAGTAGAACAAACCTCTAAGTGTTATTTGTTTATGAGTCAACAAATACACCGTAGACTCATATAGTTTTAGAGACCCTTAAAAACGTCATTTCTTTGGAGGAATTAAAAGAAATTCGACAAATGTTTCGATTACGTTAAATGGAAACAAGGAATTATTTATACATATAGGTCATCTTAATACAATAAACGACATTGTAATAAAACTGTACAACTGGATCGGGTTTAGTGTAGTTGACTGTCTACTTTTAATGAACTAGGAACCTTCCATTCATTGAAGGATTCAATATATATAAACCACTTTGTCACTCCTACTCTTTCCACAGAAATGAGGGAATGAGAGTAAGACGGAGAATATGTTAAAATTGTCTATCATTATTATGTCAAACAGAATTATGTAAGTCATTTGACTAAAATGGTACTATAAGTCGACATAGACTTCTTGTGTTCGGATATAGTTTGTTAGTATTGTATATATTTATTTTATTAATAAAATATGATTATTTTAAAATATGTATAAGTACTTGACTAATAAACCTACAGATTATGGAGTAAAGTAGGTAATACCTTTTACTCCCCCACTTTAACTATTAAGAAAAGAGTAATTCCAATATATTGTTCAATACGTTACGATAATTACCCGAAAGGAGTCTAAGGAAGGTGACACCGGAAGACTTCCAAAATCCTTGAATACGACGTCATATTGACCAAGGGTTTCATCAGTATTTACACCCATGATGTCTTTTTGTTGGTCAATATGTGTAAATGAAAGTGTACCGGTAAACTACAGTTATCTTCCTCGTATTTGTCTTAAAGAAGAGTCACCGGTAAAGAATCACGGAATTAACCTGTCCTTATAAATTTCGTTACTTTCGTGTCTTTGATTTTTTACGACACTTGAGTTTACAAAATAGTTGATCGAAAAGTTTCATTATAACATGGATTAATTGTACCCTGGGGTATTTCTGTTACTTTAATTAACTTTATTAGTGTGTGATATAGTAGTACTTTTCTCGAAACTACATAAAAGTATCTTGTCGAATCACAATCAGTGAGTCAAGACAGACTGAGAAATACTGGGGTACCTGACATCGGACGCTCCGAGGAGACAGGCACCTTAAGAGGTCCGCTCTTATGACCTCACCCACCGATAAAGGAAGAAGTCCCATTGAAGAGCTGGGGTTCCTGACTTGGTTCCAAAGGACGTAACGTCCTTCTAAGAAATGGTGGACTCGGTGGTCCCTTCGGGGTTATTTAATAAAGACCACATTCCCCTTTAAAGTGACAAGATACTCTTTTATGTAGTATATAGAATACATAATAGAGTGTCTTGTCGCATTGAAGGGGGATGTGGCCTTTCTTGAATAACCCGTCTACCTCTTTTAACGTTGATGAGAAGATGACTATTAAAAGTCGTTTTGTTTCGTTTTATTTTTGTTTGATTTGTGTGTGTGTGTGTGTCTTTCCGGACGGATTTCCGTCGTCATTTCAATTAACCTTAGACTTATTCCCACATCGGATATAACGAGTGAAAGATGACAAAATCACAAGGAAACTTAATAGGAAATATAGCGGTAAGAGACTTACGACCATTGTGACGGTGGTAGATCATGAGTTTACCAGTGAATTACCAGAGACTATGATTTAAATCAATTAAACGTACCAATCAAACGTACCAACTGACGACTTTTGGTCCAAATGAAAACTCGCTATAATTAAATGTTATATAGGATAGAAGTAATTCTTACAAAACCGGGAAAGTTAGTGAGAAAGAGAGGAGAAGTAGACGTAAGATATAATCCAAATGAGAAAGTATAAAAGGAGATATTATTTTAATGACGACTGAGGATCAGAGAATAGTGTAGTTCGAGTTTAAGACGGACTAAAAGTTCCGAGAGGTACATGTAGATACCCAATAGTTATACATGGATCGAAACACGAAGGGACCACCGAGTCTCCAATTTCGTAGACGGAGGTCACGCCCTCTGGACCCAAACTATGGACCCAACCCTTCTAGGGGACCTCTTCCTTTACCATTGGGTGAGGTCATAAGAACGGACCTCTTAGGGTACCTGTCTCTTCGGACCACCCGATGTCAGGTGCCCCAGCGTTTCTCAGCCTGTACTGATTCGCTGAAGTGAAAACAAGAGACTGTCTAGATAGGTGAACGTAACTGGTTCACCGAGTAAAGTGTACGAGTCGGTTTTAAACATGAATAAAGGGTAACAGGAGGTACAAATCACTCACGATACGTGAGTACGATACGATACGTACAAGTAAGTAATTCACCTTTTGTCAAAGAAGGGGAAAAGGAATAGATTTAAAATGAGGGAAGGTTTCAGACAGGGTAACTTTAATGAAGAGTAGTAAGACTGTAAATGAATGGTAAAATGGTAGGAATAGTAAGACATCGTTAAAACCGAGAAGTTGTACTTAGTAGAGAATTCTTATACGGTACTTGAAACGATTAATAAAGTATACATAACAAAAATGAAGAAGTTCGGTTAAACGTATGAAAAAGTCAAATCTAGTTACAAAATGTGAGGGAAATAGAAAATAGTGTGAAAGGAATGTAGATCGTATTACTACTCTTTTGTCACACACGAGTTTTAGGAACAACTAACTAACTAAATTTAACGTATGGTAGTCCAACAAAAACAGTAATCCACTGTCTTAGTTCAAAATCTCTAAGTGAATTTACGGACAGATAGTTGGACGGTTCTTGACTACGTTTACCTTCGGTAGGGGGCTCTCAGTCTGTTTAGCAATTGAACTTTGCCTGACGGTACATAATTTTTAAGAGAAATACCTACAACCACTTAACGTAACAAACTAAGTAAGAAAACATAAATTAATATATATGCTACATAGATCTTTATTGTAATGAAAAAGTGACATAATTTTTTACCGTGAGTAAAAAGATCTTAACCGTAGAATCAATTGACAATTTTTCAAATCTTTTCTTTTCGTGTACTGAAATCGGTTTCGATAAAAGATGTATTACATCTTCATCTTACTAAAACTTCTTTTTGATTTTTTTTTTATCATTTGAATGACTCTGTTACCATAAAGAACAATTTGTAGATGTATTTTATCGAATTTATCTGATCATGGTCATAAATAAAAGATTATGTACATAAATAAATCGTATAACGATCATAAATAGATTAGGGTGCGAAAATAAAGAAATCTATACACTAGACTTTTTATATATGTGTATATGTGTCATCTCACTTACAACTCAAAGTAGTGTTTTGGACTAGTAAATCAAAATTTTATCTATAATTGTATCGAAAGTCTTATACACCTATTTTCATTATTTCGATTTGGATTCAAAAAACTGACTTCATATCAACTAAATGTTATACAATTAAAGACGATATTTCACTCATTTAGATTTAAAAATAATACTTTAAAATAAAGTGTTTATAAAAACATAAAAATTATGTATCATATTTCTTGTATCGTATACTTTTTACTTCGTATTACTTCTAAATGAAAAGAAGACTATAACTTAGAAAAACCATCAACCGTAAAAATTAAGAGTTTCTAAACGAAAGAGTGACTAAATTGGAAATAACTAGGAAAATTAAGGGTCGACAAAATAAAGACGAAACCCTTTTCAAAAGTCAAAAAAACGGCAAATAGAAGGGTGTCTGTAAATAAAAGAGACATTTCCGTTTCCATCATCTAAAGGGTATCAAAAGTCTGATAATAAAAGAAAGGTGTGAAGTATAAAAGAGTTAGTGTCTAAAGCGGAAGTTTGGGTAGTTGTGTGAGGTATCAACTAGACGTTATCTGGGGTCTTTTAATCCATACGCATGTGTGTGTGTGTGTGTGTGTGTTTGAGAGGTCCTGATTCTCTGTGGAAAGAATAAATTATCGTCATAAATTAAGAACCACCATAGAAAATGAAAAAGTTCAATCCGGAAGTGAATTAAGTTGAAAAAATTATTTATTCTCCTCTTTCCTTTAATATAGAGGTATCAAACCATGAAAACAGTCTAACATAGGAAACCCCATGGGTGTCTTCATCTTCCACAACTTCCTTTCTAATCTTAAACCCAAGTTTTAAATATAACCGTTTAACAGTATGAGAACTGGTCGTTCGTCAACCGAAAGTTCATCCGAATAGAATACAAGACAAAAAACAACTAAATCTTCTCGGTCTCGGGACTAGACAAGTTACAAACAAAATTTTTGACTTCAAAGTTATTTTACCCGTTGACCCGACTAACCTCATACATGTCTACCATCCACCATATATCAGTTCACGTATAAAAATATTGTCGTTCAAATTGACCCTGAGTATACACGTCTCGCCACAGTTCAACGCTCCTAGAGGTCGAAAGAAAACTTCTTACAACTTATTAAGGACGACAGAATTCACAATCATGAAGGAGAAGTTCACTATGCCCAGGAGAAGTTCACTATGCCCAGTCGTGACAGGAGAAGTTCACTATGCCCAGTCGTGACTGGTCACGATAAAAAACGAGAAACCACCAGTAGGTTCTTATTTTCCTCTTGTAGACCTAAAGACAGTCAAGGTCGGTACGACTTTTCGAGAGATATCCCACACAAACAAAAATCTAAGTATGTGTAAGAGGTTTACACTAAAAGGTTCCGTCGGTGTAAAGTTTTGACACTTGAGATAGAATAATTCACGATTTTGATTTATTTTATAGAAAATTCGAGGGTATACTTCAAGATCACGACTCCGTTCAGTGAAAAATTTTGTGTACAAAGTACGAACTACATTGAGATTAAGGGGAAGAAGGACCCTTGGTATTAAACTGAAGTTCTTTGTGATTTTTATAAGTGACAAATTACTAGTAATTGTTGAGAATCAACCCAATAAAAACATTAGAAACCTTTTGTTTTTCGAAAAGATTTGTACTTACATTATCGAGAAAGTTCGTTAACTGTAGAGACTTCATATTATACCATCTTCAAAATAAGTGTCCTCCCCACTTTTATCCCTTTTATATTAGAAGAGGATTAACGAATCAGTAAGTTAGAGTTTAGGTTTGTCCATTTTTCTTTTAAGAAACCCTTTTTTTGACATTGAGACTTTAGGGACAGACTAAAACGTTTTCCAAATAGAAATTTGTTGTTGGTAAATTCTCCTCACTAAAACAGTGGTTGTACTGATGACGAAGAGGTTTTTAATTTGTTTTTATTGTAATTATGACTATTACTTCAGTGAAGACTGTCCGTAGAAACCGTACAACTGATCCAGTCACACTGTATTTACTTTGGTTTTAATTTACAAAATCTCGTATAAAGGTTTAAGAACTTTGACATAAAGGTCGGATTTAAATTACAAAATTGTACTTGAGTTGAGGTAAAATCCAAAAGTTAATCTTAGAGATCCTTCTCGATGCAAAATTTAAAGAGGTACATGAGTCGGGGTCATGATTTAAGTAATAATCGATACTTTATATTCTTACAAGAATATGTAGACCTATTAGAAAAGATATTGAAATTTTAAAAACGTTTGACTATACTAGTGATAGTAAATTTGTATAGACTGTAGTAAAGAACAGGTATAGAGGATTTTTGTTTGAAGTTACATTTTAAAATAATAAAAACGAAAAGAAAGGTAAGTTTCACAAGATGTTAGTAAAATACTTCCAAAAAAAAAAAAAAAAATTCTTCATCTAACATTTCCACAAAGATTCACCTCCTTTTATAAGGTTACTATAACTATAACATTGACCTTAATACTCCAAGATTGATAGTTGTGAAGTCAACGAGGTGTGGTTGGTGTATACAATTGTCACCAGGTAAACATAGGACACATTGTGAAACCGGACAAACCAGGTGTTAAACATCGGTTTGTATACCACTCTCCGAAACCTCTTCTCAGAAGTTTGACCGACTGACGACAACTATAGAGACCCTAGTGTACGGGGTAAATTCAGAGACGTCAAGGTTTAACCTCGGAGTTGGGACAGACGGACACGACTTTACACTCTTCCAGGTCTAAAAAATGTCGGAGGTTCGGAGGGTCTGTTGATATTAATAGTCGTGAGACTTCTCGATCCTTATATTCGGTTTACGTTTGTTTAATCCCTCCCTCTGGTCTTCTCGATGTCGACAACCCAGTTCGACCCACGTTTTACCAAGTCATAAAAGTCTTTAGCCTCTTCTTACAGTGGTGTTACTTGAAAGACACTATTTTACCCGAACAAGAAATCATGAAAAGAAAGATCACGACCTCCTCTTTAGTCGGATTCTCTTATCGAAAATTTATTTATTCATACTTACACCACTTCTACCCACACGTTTGTACATTTTAAAAACTTCCCCATTTGTAATACACTATTAAACCTCTGACGCGTAAAAGAACCCCTCTATCCGTAGTGACTATTAATATTGTTTATTGATAGAGTTTCAAATTTAAGACCCCGATCTAAATCTTTCGGGTAAGTGAGTCTTAAATCTTTCTTAACCTTTAAGATGGTCTTCGTCTTTCGGATGAACTGAAAAAGAAAGTTAATATCATAAAATAACGTAAATAAGACTCACGGATAAAAGACTAAAGTACAAATTAAAAGAACATTTAGATAGGATCGATCAGCAGGAGAAAAGAACTTTGTAACGATGGTACTTACTGTACGTTTATGTCCCGAAGTCAATTTGAAGACAAAAACATAACGTGTGGGAACTAAGAGACCCAACCTCCGTATAAAGCAGGATACTACGGAAACTATCAAAGTAAGGACATCAAGACCATGAACGACTTCAGGACACCCCACTCAGTCTGTTACTTACTTCGTCTCCCCTTCTGGAGTCCCCTCACCCTTTCCAATTCCAATTGACCTGTACAAGGGTAAGATTTCCTTCGAAGGTGTGGTGTCGAGGTCGACTCAAAAAACACCAATCCACTCTTATTTCTGGGTTGCAGAGTGTTTAGACCAAATAATACTTATACAAAATACTAAAAAACTACAACTGTTTAATAACAAAAGATAAAATTTCTTCTAACTAAAGAATTTACACAACGGTTATGACTATGACCCTGTCTGAGTCACGTCCTCTTCCCCCGCTATCCCTTATTCTACCAACCTACCGTAGTGGCTGGGGTACCTGTACTCAAACTCGTTTAAGGTCCTCCATCACTCCTGTCCCTTTAGACCATACGACGTTAGGTACCCCAGAGTCTCTCAAGCTGTACTGACTCGTTGACTTCTCATTGTCATGTTAAGATACTTGTCTGGAGAGACTTCCGTAAATCGGATTACCGACAGTTAAACCTTGGTCAGACAACAAGGTGCAGGTCAAGATTAACGACGAAAGACCGGACGTATGTCTAAAGAGTTCTCCGCCCAATCCACCAGACCATAAGGGTAGAGAGAGTCTTAAAAGGTGTCAAATAACACTAGGTGTGTCAGTTTCCGATCCCGTATCAGTTATTTCGTCTTTATTTACAAAAAGACCTTGAGAAAACGAAAAAGGTACTAGGTCTCCTACAACCGTTAAACTAGAGACCAAGGAGACGGAAGAGATTTTGGTCGAACTCGTAGTCCTTCAAGTGCCGAGTGCATAACGACTTCGGACCGAACCTCTTAAAACTCCTAATGAAATGATCGTACACTCTACTCACGTTAACACGCCATCAAACTCGTAAGAAACCGTAACGGAAAGAAACCTTAACCTTACTTTTGACTGGAAAAGGTCAGGACACCGGTAACGACTCAAAAGGTTTAAACGACCGTATAACTCACGTCGTGAAAGTGTCGTAGTAGAAAGTCCTAAACTTTCTCGAGGTGACCTTAAGGTAGTGGAGGTGATCGAAACAAGGATCACTACGAAAGTTTCCGGGTGAACTGAAGTGTAAGGTCCTACAGACCGAGATCTACTCACTAGTGTGGTAGCACTAATGGGTCCAGTACTTCTAGAAAAAACATGTCAAGGAGACACATAAGTACGGTGGAGAAGAATTATAGAAGACGACGAAGACAATCCAGGGATGTTAAAGTCAGGAAATAACTCGGGTAGAAACGTACTTTACAAAGGAACCCTAGAGATTAAAAGAACTTCTCTAGAGATCAGAAAGGGTAAGACAACAAAAGGAGATAAAGAAACGTAACTAGCGACTTCCTAAACAATAGAGAAGAACGATAAGAAACCTTGAGACGTAAGTCTACGAATATAGAAAGGAAAAGAGGAAACGAAAAACGGAGAGAAGAAAAGTGTCGATAAACATTCCGGAGGGGTCTTTCGGTAAAAAGAAAAACGTAAAGAAAAGGTACCCCTACCAGAACTAGGGACTGAGGGCAGAGTTTGGAGTAAGGTATCAAGTAGTTCGTGAGATAGTCTAGATCCGGGAATTTAGATAAAGAGTGAAGGTGACATATTAGTATTCCCTAAATTAAATCCACTGTGGACTTACCAGATCGTCAAAAGAGATGAAAGAAGTTAAATTCAGACTTAAACCGTTATTCCTCAAGTACTAGACTCGGTGTCAGTCGAGGACCAGAACAAAAACAATTGACATATCTCGAAGAGGTAGAAACCGACGTTTCTTATATTAGTTAGACTAAAGCCACAACTGGTAGACCACTACAGGTACACATCTCAGAAGAGAACACAATATCCTTCTCCCACATACGATACTGGTCACGTAAAAGAACCGTTTTGAGATAATCAGAAACGGGACGAAGTAAGGCGTAAGGTTCCGGTTTTAACGGACTATTAGGTCCACAAAGAACTGAAGGATGAAAACGGAAGGTTAGGGGATATTACTTTTCCTGTAGAAAAAACCCACAATCACGATTTTCCAGAACATCCAGAAGTATCTTGGCAAATTGAAGTCGAAGAAGTCGTAATGACCAACCCCGTATCTGAACCTAATACCACTATAATTTACCAAACGGAACCTTTGATTGTCTCTAGTAAGACAGCAAAAACTCTAACGTAGGTTCATGACGTAAAGCCTGAGAACAACTGGTACTACCGGTGAGGTAAAGAAGACTCCCTAAGGATGGGTGTCATCATCTATATTACCAATAGACTCAATTTAAGTAGGTAAGGTCAGGTAAAATCAAGTGACTAAAGATCTTACAGCTGCAAGTGAGAACGGTAGAGAACAAACTGGTAAAGGTTAAACGGGACTAAGTACCTGGACTGTAAGGTCCAAGGATACGTTATAACGAGAAATGTCGTAACCTGGAACGAAGATAGTGGTCAGTGTAGGTGTCGACCCATAACAAAAACGAAACCGAGGTAGAGAAGTAAAAAAGACCTCAATAAAGAGATGACTAGAGGTCATCGTATAACCCGTGGATGACTGGACCTCTCAAGGAGTAAGTCATAGGATAAAAAACGGAAAAGTATGACAAGTACCCCAAGAGTTCCGTTCTTATGACTTCACCAAACGGTAAGGGAGGAGGTCACCTGGTGTAAGACAGTCTGGAGAGGTTGTACTGGGCGGGCAGAACCCAACGGGGCGTCCGTACCGAACCAAAGTAACTCAATCTGTTCCGACACCAAGATCACACTAATCTAACTGATCAAAAGACACTCATACCAAAGTCACACAGACGGGAGACTACAGGAGAACGTTGTGGATGGTAGAATGAACCCAAAGAGAATGGATCCGCACCCCATAGAGAAGTGCCGACGAGGTCGTTTCGTGTCGGCGACGAGGAATGTAACCTACTTCTCATAGAAGAGTGACGGTGGGAAAGACTGGAAGTTGCACCCTATCGAGGAGATACAGGAGGACGTGGTCGTGTCGGTACCGAGGAACCTGTACCCAACTAGAAGGGCCGGTGGTTGGGACCGGAGTCCGCGCCCCACCGGGGAGGTCTGGCAACGGGGACCGGAGCCTACGCCCCACCGAGGAGAGTCGGCGCGGCTCACACGGTCGACAACGTCGGTGAACGCGACTCATGTAGTACTCTTTGCGACCTGATCTTCTTTATGTTCGACCTTAGTTCTAACGGTCCTCTTTATAGTTATTGGTGTCTATACGTCTACTATGGTGGGAATACCGTCTTTCACTTCCCCTTGATTTTTCGGAGAACTTTCACTTTCTCCTCTCACTTTTTCAACCGAATTTCGAGTTGTAAGTCTTTTACTTCTAGTACCGTAGGCCAGGGTAGTGAAGTACCCTTTATCTATCCCTTTGTCACCTTTGTCACAGTTTGAAATAAAAAGACCCGAGGTTTTAGTGACGTCTACCACTGACGTCGGTACTTTAATTTTCTGCGAATGAGGAACCTTCTTGTCAATACTGGTTGGATCTATCGTATAAGTTTTCGTCTCTGTAATGAAACGGTTGTTTCCAGGCAGATCAGTTCCGATACCAAAAAGGTCACCAGTACATACCTACACTCTCAACCTGACACTTCTTCCGACTCACGACTTCTTAACTACGAAAACTTGACACCACAACCTCTTCTGAGAACTTTCAGGGAACCTGACGTTCCTCTAGGTTGGTCAGGTAAGATTTCCTCTAGTCGGGACCCTAAAGAAACCTTCCTTATTACGATTTTGACTTTGAGGTTAGGAAACCGGTGGAGTACACTTCTCAACTGAGTGACCTTTTCTGAGACTACGACCCTCCCTAACCCCCGTCCTCCTCTTCCCCTACTGGCTCCTACTCTACCGACCTACCGTAGTGCCTGAGCTACCTGCACTCAGACTCACTTGAGGTCCTTAACCACTACCTGTCCCTCCGGACCGCACGACGTTAAGTACCCCAGCGTTTCTCAGCCTGTACTGACTTGTTGAATTGACTTGACAGTTAAATTTTTGAAACGAGATTCTGTTCCCAAACAAGATTTCTTTGGTCGTAACAAAAGGAGGGTCCTGGAGTCGAAGAGAAGGATGTAAAGGTATTTCCTTTATGGAGGAAGTACGTGAGGAAGAGAAACTCTAAGTTACTCATCGGGTTAGGGTAGTTGACATGGAAGATTTATAGAGAATTTAGAGATGGGACATCTTTTACAGGTTAAAGATGATGGTAACAAAAGGTGAACTGACGGTAGTAGGAAATTAACCTTAGAATGGATGACTAGAAAAAGATTTTTATGGAATGGGGAAGGAGACGAAGGATAGAATCTTAAATCATAATTAAACAAAAGAGTCGTGGATGAGAAGGTCTGAATAGTAATAAGTGGCAAATAAGGAATAATAAAAAAAGTATCGTTGTCCAGATTTATCGTAGACGGTTGAGTCATGTTCTTCGGTATCATCAGGTGTAGGGTCCAAGAGTTGAACTCGGGGTGATACCACTTCTTGAGTTGAAGTTGATAAGAATCTCGAGAAAACAGGGTTCCAACAATGGTGTAAAGACTTCCTGAGAATTATATCACAGGTTCACACCACTCCGGGGAGTCAGTGGGTAGTACAATCAAATGACGACTTTATATCAAAAACTACGGGTACACCAGGAACCCACACCGAGGAGAAGACGAAGATAGATTCGAACCCTGTCCTCACAGTGTCTCACCCATCCTGGGAGTACCCTAAGAGTCTTAACCAGGTGAAAGGATCTGGTGAAAAGATCTGAAAAGGATCAACCCTTTTCACAAAGGGGTGAGAAAAGAGGAATTATTGACGGAGATATATCGATATGACAGGTGGAGTAATATCAGACAATACTAGTAAATTCTCCGGTGTTTTATAGTGTAACACGTTATAAACAAAGTGGTAAATTCTTGGGTAAAAACGAGAGAATCTGTATGATCCTTCGGTAGGAAGTACCTCAAGACGATACTGGAACTCGATGACGACCTTTTCTCCCGGGACTTACGATTCAAAGATCTTGTTCTACATAAAAAAAGGTCGGGAGGGAGTCGGTCCCACTAGAGAAAGACCACACTGTATTCGTAAAAAGAACATGGAAGTTCCGTAAAGAGAAGAAGGAAGTTTAGTAGAACAAAAAACTGTTACAGGGAACTATTTGGTAATTTTACTCTGTGATTCGATACACATGTTTGTAAGACAAATGGGAAAAAATTTTTTTGTTTTCTTCTTTTTGACCAGTGTGAGAGGGTCACCCATTGTTTTATATAAACGAAAAGAATGAGAACCACCCATTGATTTTCCTGTTCGGTCCACTTAGGTAGGTTATTTTGACAAATTTTCAATATGTACATCCCTTAAAACAGTGTAACAGTAGTTAGAGAAAGATGATCTGATATATTCGAAGTCATTCCCTCTTTAATAAAAGAGTAGAAACAGTAAAATTTCGAGAAATTTTTAGGACAGAGTATGTAGTATGTACGTACTACAAGAATTTATTTACTGGATCCGATTCCCAGTCACACAATGAGATGATTATTTTTGGTGTTTATCCCACAGAATTTGTTGTCTTTGGATAAAAGAATGTCGAGACCTCTAAAGACTAAAGACTACTCCCGAGAGAGAAATCTAGTATACACCGATGAAAGAACGATTCAGGAGTTTTACCTGAGAGGAGACACGTTGTACGTCTCCTGTCGGAGAAGGAGAATATTTTTGTTGTCAGTATATTCTAGTGTCGGGGTGGGAGTCTTTGAGTAAATGACACTTATGGAGGAATTTTCGGAATAGAGGTTTGTCTCAGTGTAGCTTCCGGTTCCGAAGTGATATGTTTAAAACTCACCTGTGTTAAGTATTTCGGTCGTTCCTCAAACCCATTTTCATCGTCGTTTCAAAAAAAAACCATTTTCCTGTTCTATACTTTATAAAATCCGTGAGTCTGGTAGGTCAGAGATGATGAGTTGAGACGGGAACGTCGTACTCACTCACTCCGACACAGGTTATTTTGATATAAATGTGTTACTCCATCACTTACTTGACCTAAAACGGGTGTCCAACATCAAACGACTGTGGATTATGTCTGGACGCTTACAATGTTGAAAGAATGGATAAGTGTGTTGAGAGGTAAAGATCTTCGTCTAGTGTTTTAAAGACGAACGTTTGTAAATTACTGAAGACAAACAGAGACCTTATACTGTATTTGAAGATCCGTATTCTTCTGATAAAACAAGGTTGGTATGATGATCCGAACGTCCTAGAGTGAAGGGACTGGTTTCCACCTTGGGTACGAGGGACGTTACTTTCACGACTCAGGATTGGTGACCTGGTGGTCCTTAAGAGTATTCCTCCGAAAAAAGGTGACTCAACTATCGTACAGTCGTTTGAAGAAAAGATGGGACATCTCACTTATTAATATTACAAGTAAAGAGGTTTGTTTTGGTTCGTATAAACGTCAACCACAAAAACGGATCCCATAAAGAAAGGATAGACCTCGAAGTAGGAGAAACATCTGTGGTGACGGGACGGGGTAAGTGGACCTCGTTGTGGACCCGACACAGTAGAAGTGTCATCGGGTTTGAGGTCAGTTTCAATGAGTAAAGAAAAAGAAGACTTGTTGTGTTTACAAATAATAATATGGTAATCCATTCATGATTCAGTCGAAGGGGTTGTGACTCACGTAGAAAATACGTAAAGATATTGGGTCGATCATGAATCGTTAAATTTTTATAACACCTTGAAAGATTTTCTCGAAGGGGAAGGCGTTGGGAGGACTCATCGTAGGACATGAGATCTAGTTATCAAAAGTTGGTCTCCACTAAAACTTGGATGTCCTTTAGACTGTTATAGACCTCTTTAATAATCAGTAGTATTGACCCCCCTTCTTCCCACACAGCGAGGAACTTAGTTCACTCAACTACGATATCTACGACAGGTGACCTGTCGGGGGCACTATTTCTTAATAGGTCGGGTTTTACAATCATCATGACTCCAACTCTTTGACTAGATCCAATCAGGTCCTATAAGGAAAGGAAATATAAACGAAAAAGATGTTGATGACAAAATCCGCTAAGGGGTAAGATGAGTTTCCCTAAGTATACCGAAACATGACGAATTGAAATAGGTGAACAAAAGTATCGTTGTTCAAGACTTCCATCCGATATAATTTCTTCATTCTCATCGGTCCAGGTAGACCCCAGATAAAAGTAAATTCATGTACTTTATAAACATCCTTTTGTATCCTTACAAACTATTTTTCGGTCCAAGTCTTATACAGAGTGACCATTTAAGTTCACTGTTCACCATTTAAGTAGGTTTAAAGATAGTCGTACGACCCCGTCTCGATCCGAACGGAGATCCCTCGGACCTTCAAAGTCTTACTTTTGTCACTAAATCTCAATAAAGTCCTATTTAGTGGACAATTATGGAGGGGAGACACGAAATAAATCTCACAGTCTTATCATTCCTCTTTACTTCTTGAACAAACATCTTGGGTCTTTCATTTACAAGACTTATTTTATGATATTTTAGTTACTTTTTTTTTTTGGATTTTACACTTATTTGAATATGGAAAAACTTTCTTTCTTTACTTCTCTCTCTCTCCTTCCTTCCTTTTTCCTTTCTGTATTGACCATTTACTCCTGTCCTTTGTACTTCAAACTCAGTCCATCTCCGTTCAAATCTAAATCAGTGATTTACATTAGTCACCATACTGGAACCTGTTCAAAGAATAAAAGAGGAAAAAGGAATCGAGTTTTTACCTCTATCATAACAATCCTTTAGTCTACTTTTATATATGTCTTTTGTAGGTAGTGACATAGACCATGTATCTTTCACGATTTATATACATATTTTTTATTACAGACTGTTAGACATCTGGTATTGAAGGATCTTCATTATCTTACAAGGTTCTATTTCATAAAATCCGGGTCCGTCTGGTCTCTCTACTAAAGATACTTATATAAACATACCCATCGTCATTTCAATTACTTTTAGAGACAAGGGAGGAGAGTGGTTTCACTCAGTTCTTAAAATTTACTTGGGGGTCAAGTTAAAGGAGGTGACGGTCAAGACGGAAATTTCAGTTTACGATAAACTGAAATTGTCTGTCTACGATAATGAAACGATGGTGCGATCAGGTTTGGTGATAGTGGATAGTGACTCCACTGTGTCCGAAGACGTTCTCCGAAACCTACTAGAGCTACAAAGGGGAAAATGAAAGAAGGTTGAATTTCTTTTAGGTAAAAATTTCCATAGTTAGACAATGGGAAACATTGTCCCATTCTAGTGACGAAAACGTGGAGTGTATTTTAGGTCTGAAGAATGGTACCGAGGGTTCTAGAACGAACTAGGGTTAGGACAGATAGGTTGACAGGAGAGAACAAGGTGGAGACAGAGAGAAGGACGAGGTCGGTGTCTTCGAAGATCCGAATCTTCAGATCTTCACATGGTGTGAAGAAAGGAGTCCCCGAACCATGTGTGGGGAGGAGACGAGAAGTGTTGTGACTGAAGACTAGGAAGTCCTGAGTTGACTCTCAGTGAAGTGACGTTTTTTCAAAGGAAGGAAAAGAAAATTTCATCCAAGGATATAACAATTAAAGTTTTGGATGTGAGGGGAAATAAGGAAAAAAGTAAATAGTGTTTAAAGTAAATATATGTACAATTTAAACAAAGGGACGTATGTAAAACAAAGGACTGATCCGGTATTTGAGATCTTTCTCTCTCATGTACATACATATCAAATGTTGATGGATGAATCTTATATGTGATAAATGGTACGACCCGGTTTTTTGTTTATAAGTCATTTATGAACTTACACACTTACTTACTTACTTATTACTTGTCATCGAATCACAGACTAAAGGAATTCTTAAATGATTTGAAAGGAAACTGAACACCTTCTGTCTTTTTCTCATGTTATTTTCAAAATGTTACAAAAGTCAAAATTCACAACTAAATTTGTAAAAATCATTTTTACGTACGCATTATCGTATTTTCCTACTGAGCACTATAAAGAAAGACACTCGGGAAAAACAAAAATGTCTATTCTTACACAAAACATAAGTTCTCCATGAGTTATTTAAGACCAACTCAATGTTGAACAGTGTTTCTTTTATGAGATCTTTATGTTCCATCAAAAACAAAAGAATAAAAGAAAAATACCACTTCTTATAAACATATACCATGATATAATGAATCCATTCTATCACAAATTTAAAAAATTCTTGACTTTACTTAAGACAACCTCATTGTATAAAATTATAATTTTATTAAGATTTTTAAGATTGAAGTATATCGATTTTCATGAAAACAGTGACAACAGTGCAATTAGTTTTAGAAAACCATATTCAGAGTAATGTATTATTATTTTTTACTCAAAGAATGTATTTTTTACTTAAAGACTTTTCCATTTTTTTTTTTCCGTTTTTGTACAAGTTTTAGTGTGTCGATAATTCTTTATCCCGGTCCTCATTTTGAGATTCTGAAATTTTAGGAATAAATAAGAAACCATACTGTCGACAGAAAAGATATTTACGTGTGGAAAGGAACATTTAGGTGTAGTAGATAAATAGTGATTTCCCTTAAAATGGTACCAAAGTTTAATTATTAAACGAAAAAGATACGAGACAGTGTAAAGGAGTTTCGGTAGACTTGTAGTTCTGTCTAAAAGATACCCCGATAGTCAACCCATTGTCGGTAGCGTATGTGTAAAAACCTTTTTTCATGATACCGGAAAGTCGATAAGATCCATTATATCTTTTGTCCTTTCTTAATACTCTACTTTGACGACGTAAAATACGTGTATTCAACGTATTTAAAACTAAAAGGTTCACAAACAACAAAGTACGAGATACGTTTAATGACTTCCTTCACAGCACCGGGTAGGTTCCCTAATGTTTCATACGGTTTTACGAATGTTAACTTGTCCCCTTTGTTTAATGTTTATGTATCGTAAAGGTTTATTTTCGTGTACAGATATATACTTATCAAGTCCCCTTTTAGGGACGTTTGATGGCCCTTATCTCATAACGAGACCTTTAAGTCCTCTCCCTCTTTAGTTGTGTCTGACAGTATCTACTAAACCTTAAAACTCAAGTTGAGATTTCGTGTACGTCTTTTACAGCTCTGTCTGTTTTCTCACTCAGTCGTCAGATACGACCCCAAGGTGTACTCATAAAGAATATTCCTTGAGACCTCTTAAAACTCAGAGTATTCATACGATATCATTATCGGTTTGGTAATGTCTCTTGATAATCTATTATATATGATAATTTAGTGTACCCCCGAAGTCATGTTCACCATTTTGATATACGGAATTCTTAATCCGTCATTACAATTGACAACACGACAACTATATAAAAGTTTCATATGTATAAGGACCCGTTACTACTTGAAGGACTCCAGTGAAAAGTCAGGTCCCTCAGTTTTTTTTACTTCTAGTTGATGTTTTCCTCGGTATTTACGGGTCTTCTGTTCGTATGTGATCAATGGATGAATATTTAAATGGGGGGAATTTAGGTACTAGAGTCACACTAACACCTAGACATGGTACGACTACCATCCGATGACATGTAACGACTTGTATGACGTCCGTTTAGTACGTCTGTCCAAAGATCCTCTTTTTACAGGTAAAACTTTTGTTCCTTGTAAAAGTATTTCGGTTACTTTTACGATCTCTAATAAATCTAGTGTGTGTCTAAAAGTTATGTGTATACCTTTGTATACACTTTAAGATACAAAATCTCCTTTCACTTTCACTTCAACGAGTCAGCACAGACTGATAAACGCTGGGGGACTCGACATCGGATGGTCCGAAGAGTCAGGTACCCTAAAAGGTCCGTTCTCATGACCTCACCCAACGGTAACGGAAGAAGTCCCCTAGAAAGGATGGGGACCTAACTTGGGTCTAGAGGGTGTAACATCCGTCTACGAAATGGGAGACTCGGTGGTCCCTTCGGGTACAAAGTGTCATCCTCGTGTTTTTAAGTAAAGATGTGTTTTTTTCCCCTAGAGGTGTCTAAACTTACATTGTAAACGTTAAAGTATTCAATGAATTCTCCGAATATAAAATATTATATCGGTAAGGGAAGAGGTCACCTAGAAGGGTTGGGTCCCTAGTTTGGACCCAGAAGAAGTAACGTTCGTCTAAGAAATGGTAGACTCGGTGCCCCCTTCGGTAGTTATAAATGTGTGGAGGGTAAATTCCAATAATACATATTATTTACTTTACTGTATATATATTGGATAAATCTTTCTTATATTTCTTAAACTTTTCGTGTTCGTCTCTTGGATTGGATGGTAGGACATAGATATATTCTTAATCAATAAATAATTTATGGAAACCCATATTCTCTTTTGTATTCTTACGTAAAGAGTAATTACAAGTCTCTGAGTAGATATGCAACTGGTTTTTTATTAAACGATTAGACTAATTAGGATAAAACATTATCCCAATTTAACGTAGGACCACCGAAAGTCTTCCATAACGAGTAGGAGTTAATGGGTTGTTATTCTTTTTATTATCACACACACACTCAGACATACACTCTCACATATATATGTACACGTACACACATTTAACTGAAATAGGATACTTTGGACTGAATATACATTTCGTAGACCTGACAAAATTCCAATAATAAAAGATCCGAAATGGACACAGAAATATTGATAATTAAGTTAAATGTATCGATCCGTACTACAACCAAGATAAGAGTAGAACGTATACCGTAAAACGTATACCGTATCGATTCCGTGACTTTCCAATTGATTGTATATATTCCAGCGTCTTCATTATTCCGTGTTTCAGTTTGGGTCCGAAGACCGAGGTCACGGGTAAGAGAATTAGTGGTTGGTCGAGAGACTAGCTCACGAAATGAGACTTTTCACTATACTACTTATGGAAAGGTAAAATAAGAAAACAATGTCTAATTTAAATCCTGGCTTACGATGACATTCTTTGACAAACTTAGAGTTTCAGCAACCGATCAAAAGCCTCAAGTAACGGTCCCAAACCACCTGCTATTCAAAGAAATATTACTCTAGAAATTATACAAAGTGAAATGAATCCACTATCGATGTCCCTGTATAATACTGGGACAAAGGTTCTGACTAGAAAGATAAATCGAAGTATTTAACGAACCACAGTCGTCCTGTATTTATGTTAGACATACATCCAAGACACCTTCAGTTATAGAACTTATTTAAAGGTTCTCGGAAAATCTTTTATTACCTGATGTGCTAACTGAAAAGAAAGGATAAACATCGGTTCGTGACTTCCGTTGCAGTAAATGGTTTGAGTCTCCATTTATTGGAGTCAGAAAGGTACGGTGAACTCTTGATATCATTCTTTAGAGTCGGGCGCCCTCTTAGAGTTCGTAATACATTAGCAATTCACATTACTTTTTCGGTTGTCGTTCGGAGGTCAAAGACGACCACAAGACACGATTCGTCACCGAGAAGATTTGCCAGTGGTATGAGAAGTTCGGTAGACATTGGAGTGGAGTCGTCCTTTGTGGAGGATGAAGAGTCTATTCTGTGATTCCCACTGGAGGAAGGTAAAGGACGGAGAGAGTTGAAGAAACGTATGTTCCTTGAATCGTGGCAGAGAGGAGTAGTCCACCACCACGATCACCACTCTTGGACGGACGGTTACGTCCTCCGTATTCTCTACGTCCAAGCTAGTGACGCAACCCTTTTAGGAGATTTTCTCTCGTACCGTTGGGTGAGGGTATAAAAACGGACCTCTTAGGGTACCTGTCTCCTCGGACCACCCGACGTTCAGATATCCCAACGTTTCTCAGTCTGTGCTGACTTCACTGAATCGTATGTGTGTGACGAATAGACAAAATGAACACCGATGTTGAGGGGGTACGTAATTTCTAAAAGACAAGGAAAGAAAAGAGAATAATGAACGGGTAGTTTACAGGGAGATAAAACAGAAGTGAAAGGAAAAGTGACTAAGAAAAGGTAATCGTATCTTTTATGAATAAAATGGAGTTTTGTTTGTTTGTTTGTTCGTGGAGTGAACTATGACATCCTAGGAGACAGAGAGAGACGAAGGAAAGGTAAATACGAAGACCATTCACACAGTTGTAAGAGATAAGACCGAAGAAGAGAAAGGTGACGTAAAAATGAGGAGACGTCATACCTATAGGAGGATATAAGAAGTTTCTTTATCGAGTCGTAAGTCTCGACGAAGTCAAAGTTTCTAATGTTCATTCGTAAGGTGACAAACTTAAGGAAGAAATGAAGTGTGTGTTTTGAAATATGAGATTTGTGGGGTAAGATAGTGTAGTGTCGAGAGGATCTGATTTTATTAGTCAAAGTACATCACTTTATCACTAAAAGTTTTCAGTTCAGGTGACCCTTGATACCTTATACTGAAATAAACCTTTATCTCATACGTCTACGTTAATAATTGTCGTTCTGAGAGTCCTACTTTAATAGGACCTAAATTCCACCGGAAATTTAAGTTACTGATCACAAGAATACCATTCTCTTCTCTTGTGTTTATGAGTATCCCTTCTTCCAGTATACTTCTGTCTCCATCTCACTACGACATACTTTGTTACTTTACGGACCCCTATTGTCTTCGATCGTCCTCCGTTTCTCCTAAAAAGGAATCTTGGAAGTCTCCATCGTACCAAGATGACTGTTGAACTAAAGTCTGAAGATCGAACCCTTACCTTCTCTTCTTTACAGAGAAGAAAATTCGGTGAGTCAAACGGTATGAAAGAATGTTATCGGGATTCTTGGATTATTTAAAGGATTCACCGTAGGAACTGAAGATCAAGGTAATAAGAAATACCTTATAAAACTAATTTTTGAGATCTTGAGGGTCTTTTCTGTGTGTTCACATGTTAAAGTTTAAAGTGTATGTAAAGAATTCAAAAGTCTTGAAGTTTCCAGATGGATACCTAGAGAATAATAAGAAAGTCGGTTAATTCTTGAGAAAGGTATGTATATCATAGATCTCAGTTGAATGATGTTAAGACTAATACGGTAGGAGATTAAATTTTTGTCATTATAGAAAGGACTTGATGTTCCGAGGTATGTCATATTGAAACGAGAATACACTATGTAGAGGTACGATTTTGTAGGAGGAAAAAGTGGGGATGTTTATTTATGGATAAAGTCTCGTATATATCGAGACACGGGAACGGGAACGACACACACGACGGAGCTTGAGGAAGGAAGATGGTCGAGGGTCGGAAAATTACTTAACGATCAGTAAAACTGTAAAAGATATTGAATGGAATAGACACTTAGTTTACCAGAGTGACGTTTCATGACTAAAATGTTTCATTAATTTCAGAACCTATCACTGTACAAGCACTTTATGTTCTACGAAATGAATCTCACATTCTTTAAAAATTAATATAACATTATAAAAAGAATTGAAAGATACAAATTTATCTTTAAACATCTATTTACAAATATGTATTTATATTTACAAAAGGTTAAGAATTTGTTTTCTAATACTAATATAATTATGTTTTACATTGTGTCATGACTTTACATTGTATCAAGTGACTTTCTACTTGAGGGTTCCAGTCATCCACGGACTATACGATGACCTCTAGTCACCTCTTTATCGAGATCTTTCTTACTTCTCTGTCTCGGTTTCGTTTTTGTTGTCGGTCAACACGTACACTGACCACTACCTTCATTTCAGGTCACTACATTTCTCGTTATGAAGTATCCTTGGACCTTACAATCCAGGTACTTAGTTCAGTTTAACCTTCACCAGTTTGTCCTCTACCGTTCAACTTACAGTTGTAAAATCCTTGGTCGTTTGATTTTACCTGACCTTACCCACTTAAAATGAATCTACTAGTAATATAGAGGATGACACGTGTTCTTAGGGAAGTTTCTTTACCTCATCGGTAGTATCAGTTGTTCTCTCAGGATTTTTACGTCATGAATCTACGTTAGAGTTTTTACTGTGTTACTAGAGACAAGTAAAGGTTTCGTTTGGTAAGTTATAGTATCATTAGGTTCAGATACGGGGTTGGTCATTACGACTTCTTCGACTTCGACTTACCAAGATACTTCTGGATGTCCTGGAAGATCTTGATTGTGGGTTTTTTCTATAGGAGAAACAATATCCCCTACGTTACGTTTTCATCACTCAGTTCTTTATGGACCTCATTGTCCGTTTAAACCGGAACCTCATTTCTTGCTTCGTACCGTTTCCCATTTTCTCAAAACGGTTCTATTACGTGACCAGTATCGTTTGTGGGAGAAGGATGTTGTGTTCTTTTCTGAGATGTGCCACTGTAGTGGTCTACCAGTTATGGGTTTAGTCTAACTAATATAAGAAACGTCGGTTTCTACCTCTTAAAGGTATGTCAGTCGTGTTTGTTCTGTCCCTCGACTGACACCGTGTCTGGTATTACTTGAGTCTGGTATTACTTAAATAACGGTTTAAATCTGAATTTAACTTCTTTCATCCCTTTTGGTGATCTGGTAATTTCATCCTGGATTTAGTATAGGGAATGTTTATATGTCACGTTCACTGTTTATCTAAGTTCCCTAATCTAGACTGTCTCACGGACTTCTTGATACCTACCTCCAAACATTGTGACATATCCTCTGTCCCTAGTTCCGGTAGGGGTTCCTCTTCTTTACGTTTTTTTCCGTTTTACCAACAGACTCCTCTGGAATGTTGATCGAGACTTATCTTCTCTTCGATTTCGTTTCCTCTTTTCCTTTCTATATGGGTAAACTTACGTCTCAAGGTTTCTTATCGTTCCTCTCTATTCTTTCGGAAGGAGATACGAGTTACGTTTCTTTATCTCTTTTTGTTATCTTACCCTTTCAGATCTCTAGAGGAGTTCTTTTAATTTCAATGATTCCCTTGTAAAGTACGTTTCTACCCGAGTTATTTGCTCTCTTTACCATACCTGGATTGTCTTCGTCTTCTATAATTCTTCTCCACCGTTCTTATGTGTCTTCTTGATATGTTTTTCCTAGTGTTGGGTCTATTAGTGTTACCACACTAGTGGTTGGATCTCGGTTTGTAGGACCTTACGTTTCAGTTCACCCTGAATACTTCGTGGTGGTGTTTCGATTACCTCCAATACCTTAATATGAAGTCAATAAAGTTTAGGACTTTCTACTAAGACACTTTCTCGACGTGAGTTATACGGTTGTTTAAACCTTTGGAGTCGTCACCGGTGTCCTGACCTTTTCCAGTCAAAAGTAAGATTAGGGTTTCTTTCCGTTACGGTTTCTTAAGAGTTTGATGGTGTTTTGACGTGAGTAGAGCGTACGATCGTTTCGTTACGAGTTTTAAGAGGTTCAGTCCGAAGTTGTCATGTACTTGGTACTTAAAGGTCTACAAGTTCGACCTAAATCTTTTCCGTCTCCTTGGTCTCTAGTTTAACAGTTGTAAGTTACCTAGTAGCTTTTTCTCTCAAGATCTTTTTGTAGATGAAGACGAAATAATTGATACGGTTTCGGAAACTGACACACCTAGTGTTATTTGACACCTTTTCAGAAGTTTTCTACCCTTATGGTCTGGTGGACTGGACGGAGAACTCTTTAGACCTACGTCCAGTGCTTCGTTGTCAATCTTGACCTGTACCTTGTTGTCTGAGTAAGGTTTATCCTTTTCCTCATGTAGTTCTGACATATAACAATGGAACGTATAAATTGAAGACACGTCTCATGTAGTACTCTTTACGACCCAACCTACTTCGTGTTCGACCTTAGTTCTAACGGTCCTCTTTATAGTTACTAGAGTATATAAGTCTACTGTGGTGGGAATACCATCTTTCGTTTCTTCTTGATTTCTCACAGAACTACTTTCGCTTTCTCCTCTCACTTTTTCGACCGAATTACTAGTTGTAAGTCTCTTGATTCTAGTACCGTAGGTGAGGGTAGTGAAGTACCGTTTATCTCCCCCTTTGTCACTGTCTGATAAAAAACCCGAGGTTTTAGTGACGTCTACCACTGACATCGGTACTTTAATTTTCTGTGAACGAGGAACCTTCTTTGCAATACTGGTTGGAACTGTCATATAATTTTTCGTCTCTGTAATGAAACAGTTGTTTCCAGGTAGAACACATTCCATACCAAAAAGGTCATCAGTACATACCTACACTCTCAACCTGATATTTTTTTCGACTCATGGTTTCTTAACTACGAAAACTTTACACCACAGCCTCTTCTGAGAACTCTCAGGGAACCTGATATTCCTCTAGGTCCTGATTTCCTTTAATCAGGACTTATAAGTAACTTTCCTGACTAGGACTTCGACTTTGAGGTTATGAAACCGGTACACTACACTTCTTGACTGAATAAACTTTTCTGGGACTACGACCCTTTCTAACTTCCACCCTCCTCTTTACCTGTTGTCTCCTACTTTACCAACCTACCGTAGTCGCTGAGTTACCTGTGCTCAAACTCATTTGAGGTCCTCAACCACTACCTGTCCCTCCGGAGTACACGACCGCATTGACCACGAACGTCAGGTACCCCATTGTTTCAACCTGTACTGACTCGTTGGCTTGACTTGACTTCACAAGTCTTTTTTTTTTTTTACTGATAAATTTTTAAATTTACGTATATCACTTTTACTCGTATGATGTGTTTCGTTAGATGTCTAAGTTACGTTAGGGATAGTTCGATGGTCACCATAAAAAGTGTCTTGATCTTGTTTATTAAAGTTCTAAACATACCTTTATGTTTTTTGGAGCTTATCGGTTTCGTTAGAACTCTTTCTTCTTACCTTGACCTCCTTAGTTGAACGGACTGAAGTCCGAGATGATGTTTCGGCGTCAGTAGTACTGTCATACCATGACTGTGTTTCTGTCTTTATATCTAGTTACCTTGTTTTATCTTTCGGGTCTCTATTTAGGTGTATGGATACCTGTGGAATAGAAGCTGTTTCCTCCGTTCTTATATGTTACCTCATTTCTGTTAGAGAAATTGTTCACCACGACCCTTTTGACCAGTTGGTGAACGTTTTCTTACTTTGATCTAGTGAAAGATTGTGGTGTGTGTTTTTACTTGAGTTTTACCTAATTTCTAGATTTACATTCTGGTCTTTGATATTTTGAGGATCTCCTCTTGTATCCGTTTTGTGAGAGTCTGTATTTAGTGTCGTCCTAGGAGATACTAGGTGGAGGGTCTTATGACCTTTATTTTCGTTTTTATTTGTTTACCCTAGATTAATTTTAATTTTCGAAGACGTGTTGTTTCCTTTTATATTCGTTCCACTTTTCTGTCGGAAGACTTACCCTCTTTTATTATCGTTTACTTCGTTGACTGTTTGTTGATTAGAGTTTTTATATGTTCGTTGAATACGTCGAGTTAAGGTCTTTTTATTTACTGGGTTAGTTTTTTACCCGGTTTCTTCTTCTGTATGTCTACCGATTGTTTGTAACTTTTCTAGGAGTTGTAGTGAGTAATAGTCTCTTTACGTTTAGTTTTGGTGTTACTCCATGGTGAAGTGTGGTCAGTCTTACCGACACTAGGTTTTCATATGTTCGTTATTTACCTCTCCCACACCTCTTTTCCCTTGGGAGAATGTGACAACCACCCTTACGTTTGATCATGTCGGTGTTACCTCTTGTCACACCTCTAAGGAATTTTTTAACGTTTATCTTGACGGTACACTGGGTCGTTAGGGTGACGACCCGTATGTGTGGCTCCTTTGGTCTTAACTTTCTCTGTGTACATGGGGTTACAAGTAGAGTCGTGACAAATATTATCGGTCCTGTACCTTTGTTGGATCTACAGGTAGTCGTCTTCTTTCGACACCATGTATATGTGTTACCTCATAATGAGTCAGTAATTTTTCTTATGTAAACTTAGTCAAGATTACTCTACCTACTTTGACCTACACTAATATGTCTCACTTCATTCGGTCTTTCTTTTTGTGGTTATGTCATGTGATTGTGTATATATACCTTAAATCTTTCTACCATGACTATTGGGACATACACTCTGTCGTTTTCTCTGTGTGTACATATCTTACCTGAGAACCTGAGACTCCCTCTCCCTCTCCCACCCTACTAAACCCTCTAACCTTGATTTTGTACATACGATAGTACATTCTTTGCTTAGCGGTCAGATACAAGCTATGTCCTATATCCTACGAACCCCGACCACGTGCCCCTACTAGGTCTCTCTACTATACCTCACCCTCCACCCTTCCCCCAAGTCCTAACCCTTGAGTACATGTGGGCACCACCTAAGTACAGTTACATACCGTTTTGGTTATGTCAAAACATTTCATTTGATTTTATTTTTAATTTTTTTTTTTTAGAATTGGTGTTTTGTGTGTGTGTGTGTGTGTTATTTAATTATTTACAATTAAATTTACGTATCATGGATGACGAAAATTTACACACCTAAGGGACCACCAGTATACCATTTCTTTGACGGACTTTACGTCCTCTGGGTCCAAGTTAGGGGTCACACCTTCTAAATTCTTCGACCTTAAATAACTAACGTACAAGTTCCAGATTCAATTGTACCAAGAAAAAGTGAAATGAAGGACGTTTTACCGACAACTTATGTCTCTGAACTAGGGACACGGTACTAATATGTACAACAAACCGTTCTAGATATCTTTCGTATATGATAGACCAACAGAAAGAGAAAAGACTGTATCATAAGTCTTTTCTTACTCACTTACTTGTTGTTGTTAACTATCGTTATGGATAATAAATTGACTTATAACGTTTTACCGCCATAAAATTAAGATATTGAAGAAACAAAAGATAATAACCCCGACAATATCTCTATATTGAAGTTTAGTTAATAAACCACTAGGTCAGCGTTTCAAGTATATACCTTTTTTTGTTTTTATTTATAAATGAGAAAAATAATTAGTCAAGGATAGTATGAGATTAACACTATTCTGTGACCGTCACCGTCGGGACCACACATGAGTAACCGTACTCGGGAGGACCTCCGATAGTAAAGGGAGGTGGGATTCTGGCTCCGGGTGGATTGACATCGTAGGTCCCGACTCTCAGTAGTCCGGTTTGTCGGTTGTCCTACCCTTGTCTCGGGGTGTGTAGTCATCTGTCAGGTAAATCTCACAAGTACTCGTGTTGTGACGTGTGGTGTCCCTGTTCTGTATCGAGGTAGGTGGTCACCCATCCTTGGTGCGAAAGGGTGATCCTTCGGACGTATTCGGAGAAACTAAACGGAGTAAGTCTGTCGTCTTCGTACTTGATGTTCGGACGACAAACACCTTACCTTTGACGTTAGTTCTTTTGAATCTGTTTTACTCTGTCGTCTCCTTATACAGGGTCTACTTCCTTCTTCTATTTTGGGGTCTTTTCATTGATTTATTTCGTCTCTATCCGTTAGACGACCTTTTTCTTAAACACCTTTACTATCATTTCTACTAGGTTCTGGAACTTTTTTCTTACCTCCATATGTCACTCTTGTATGTTCTTTACAAATTGTTTCTGAATCTTATTGTTTTATCTCTACTCGTTATATCATTGATGTTACTTTTTATATGATCTTCCTTAGTTATCGTGTCATTAACTCCGTCTTCTCACTCATTTACGGGACTTTCTGTCTTACGACCTTTAGTGACAGAGTCTTGTCTTATTTCCCATCTTTTCTTTCTTTCAGATTCTCTGGAGACACTGTTGTAATTTACATGATTGTAACTGTAATATCCCCAGTATCTTCCTTTTTTTTTCTTTACTAGACTCTTTTATAAACTCTATATTCTCGACTTTTGATTGGATTGTAATCTTTCCTTTGTTAGTGGGATCGTTTCTCTCGTGTCTGTTGGCATCGGTCCTATTTGGGTTCCTCCTTGTACGGCTCTGTATATCAATAGTTTAACTTTTTTTAGTACTTCTTTTTTATAATTTTCGTTTCTCGCTTTTCGTTTTTTATTGTCTGTTCCCTCAAGGGTATTCCAAGAGTCGACTAGAGAGTCGTCTTTGAGACGTTCAGATTTCCCTCATCGTACTATATAAATTTTACTTTCCCTTCTTAGATGTTGGTTCTTATATGATGGGTCTTTCCGAGAGTAAGTCTAAGATGTCTCTTTAAATTTCGAAATATCTATTCGTTTTCGATTCTCTTTATTCGTGGTGGTATTGTCGAAACGTTGTTTACGATTTCCTTGTAAAGATTCTCCAGTGACGACTTTCTTCTTTTAATGCTTCCTTTTCGAGTGACCATTTCCGTTTGGTTTCATTTCCGTATACATACGAGTCAATACAAACTGAGAAACACCGAGGTCCCCGACATCGGACGGTCCAAAGAGACAGGTACCTTAAAAGGTGTGTTCTTATGGAATCGTCCAACGGTAAAAGATGAGGTCCCCTAGAAGACCTGGGTCCCTAACTTGGGTTCGAAGGACGTAGACGAAGTAAACGTCCGTCTAAGAGATGGTGATTACAGTGAAGACTTCGGGTTTCATCTTTTAGTGTTTATACTATAGTTTTGGTCGTTAACCCTCTTCTCCTTGTGTGTTTGCGTCGTATAACTTTTACGTAAACTATAAATTTTCTTTTTTTTTTATCGTTGAATTTTAGTAGAACAAACATATATCTGTCGATGTAATTTAGGACAATTGACATTTCTCTATTAGATGTTACCCATGTGTTATGTTTTTCTTTTCCCTTAGGTTTGTGTTATGATTTTAATCAGTATTAATCAGTAGTTTAGTGTTCTCTTCTCTTGTTTTCTCCTTTAATTATTTGAAAGGAAAAATGGTGTCCCTTTAGGACCTCCAGGTCAGTAATTCTTAGTTGGACGGTTACGTCCCATGTGTCCAAGTCAGGGACCAGGTCCTTCTAGACTGTACGACACTTCGTTGATTCGTACACGTGGTGTTGATGGCTCGGGTACTCGGTGTTGATGACTTCGGACACGTGAGATCCTGAACACACAACGTTAATGACTCGGACGTGCGACGTCGACATGACTTCCGGTGTACGGATGTCGGGACGAGACGTTGCTTTCTTCGGTGACGTTATTCTTTGGACACGTGGTGCCTTCTCATTGGGGTTGAACGACGTTGATCTCTTTCAGGTGTCTCGTTACTTCTGGTTTTTAAATTATTTATTTTGAATTTTTATGTAAATGTACTTTTTCTTTTTGTGTTTTTGTTTAAGTTTTGTTCATTGTTTTATCGTTTTCTTTGTGTGTATAGTTTTTAATAAGATTCACATTTACCCAATTTATGAGGTTGGTTTTCTGTCTAATCGACTTACCTATGTTTTTGTTCTGGGTTTATATATACCAGATGTTCTCTGGTTGAAGTCTATATCCCTGTTTATGTCTGACTTTCACTCCCCTTCCTTTTTCAAGAAGTTACGTTTACCTTTAGTTTTCTCTTAACCTTATTGTTATTAGTATAGTCTGGTTTATTTGAAATTTCGGTACTTTAATTTTCTACGAACGAGGAACCTTCTTTTCGATACTGGTTTGATGTGTCGTATAATTTTTGGTCTCTGTGATGGAACGGTTGTTTCCAGACAGATCAGTTTCGATACCAAAAAGGTCATCAGTACATACCTACACTCTAAACCAGATATTTCTTCCGACTCGCGGTTTCTTGACTGCGAAAACTTGACACCACGACCTCTGAGAACTCCTAGGGAACCTGACGTTCCTCTAGTTTGGTCAGTTAGGATTTCCTTTAGTCAGGACTTATAAGTAACCTTCCTGATTACGACTTCGATTTTAAGGGTATGAAACCGGTGGACTACACTCCTTGACTGAGTCTTTTCTCGGACTACGACCCTTTCTAACTTCTGTCCTCCTCTTCCCCTGTTGTCTCCTACTCTGCCAACCTACCGTAGTGGTTGAGGTACCAGTACTCAAACTCGTTCGAAGTCCTCAACCACTGTCTGTCCCTTCTGACCACACGACGTCAGGTACCCTAGTGTTTCTCAGTCTGTGTTGACTCACTGACTCGACTTGACTTGACTATTCTCTGCTTGTACCTGTGATGTAGTACTAGTTCCCTAGTTAGGTCATTCTTCTATTTTATTATATTTATATATGCGTGGGTTGTATCCTCGTAAGGTCATATATTTTCGTTAATGATTCGGTATTTTCCTCTATAAGTGTCGTTGTGTCATTCTTACCCCCTGAAAATGTTGGGTAAAAGTAGTTACCTGTCTAGTAGGTCTTCTAGTTATTCCTTTGTGTCCGAAATTTACTGTGTAATCTGGTCTATATAAAGTAACTATAAATATCTCGGAAGGTAGGTTTTCGTCGTCTTACGTGAAAAAAGAGTTCACTTGTACGTTGTAAGAGGTCCTGACTGGTATCCGACCTGGTGTTTCTCTCGGAACCATTTAAATTATTCTAACTTTACAATAGTTCGTAGAAAAGGTTGGTATTGTGATCCTCTAATCGTTACTTGTTCTTTTTTTGTGACATTTTTTTGTGTTTATGTATGTCCGATTTCTTATACAATGATTTGTTGGTTACCTAGTGACTTCTTTGTTTCTCCGTTAACCCCCTTTTCCTTTTACGAGGTTTTGGATACTCTGTACCTTTTTCGTCAAAGTTCTGCCTTCAAATATCGTAATGTTAGAATTGAGTCCTTTGTTCATTTTTTATTTGTTTGATTGGTATGTTGATTTCGTGGATCTATTTCTTGTTTGTGTTGGGTTTCAACCACCTTCCTTTCTTTAGTATTTTTAATCTCGTCTTTATTTCTTTATATTTACTTCTTCTGTTGTCTTTTCTAGTTGTTTTGATTTTCGACCAACCAACTCTTCTATTTGTTTTAACTATTTGGAAATCGGTCTGAATAGTTCTTTTTTTTTTTCCCCCCTCTCCCGAGTTTAGTTATTTTAATGTTTACTTTTTCTTCAATGTAAGAAACATGTTACATTTTTCTTTATGTTTCCTAGCACTCTAGGAAACATCAATAATATTCGTTGATGTGTGGTTATTTTACCTGTTAGACCTTCTTTACCCGTTTAAGAATCTTTCCATGTTAGATGGTTCTGATTTGGTACTTCTTTATCTTTTATACTTGTCTGGTTAGTGTTCATGATTTTAACTTTGACACCAATTTTGTGACGGTTGTTTGTATTCAGGTCCTATCGTCCGTTTAAGATAGTTTGTAAATTTGTCCCTACTATGGATTGAAAGACTTTGATAAGGATTTTTATCATCTCCTTCCTTATGAGAGTTTGAGTAAGATACTCCGGTGGTTATGGGACTTTCGATCTGTTTCTATGATGTTTTCTTTCTTTTAATGTCCGGTTATAGTGACTACTTGTGTCTCTCTTTTTAAGAGTTGTTTTATGATCGTTAACCTTAGGTTGTCCAATTTTCCTAGTTTGTGGTGTTAGTTCACCCTAAATAGGGCCTCTACGTTCCTAAAAAGTTATAGATGTTTAGTTAACCACACTATATTATGTAATTGTTTAACTTCTGATTTTCGGTATACTAAAAAAGTATCTGGGTCTTTTCCGAAAACTGTTTTAAGTTGTTAGTAAACAACTTGAAAGGTCTTTCACCCGTATTTCCCTTGTATAGAGTTGTATCGTTTCCGGTATATACCGTTTGGATGTCGATTGTATTATTATTTGTTGTTTTTCGACTTTCGTAAAGGAGATTACAGTACTTCTTCTGTTCCTACAGGTGATAATAGTGAAAATAAGTTGTATCAAAACCTTCAGGATCGGTACCTTTAATCCTTTTTTTTCGTCTTTGTTTTCCTTAAGTGTAACCTTTTTTTCTTTAATTTACCAGTGACAAACGTTTACTGTACTATGATAGGTATCTTTTAGGATTTCTGTGATAGTCTTTTCATGATCTCAAGTAGTTGTTTAAACTGTTTCAACGTCCTATGTTTTAATTACGTGTCTTTATACCATCTGTAGATATGTGATTATTACTTTATAGTCTTTCTCTTTAATTACTTTGTCAGAGTAAATGGTAGTATAGTTTTTCTTATGTTGTAGATCCTTATTTGGATGGATTCCTCTGTTTTTTTTAAGAGACTTTTGACATTCTTTTACTACTTTCTTCAGTTTCTACTGTGATTGTCTACATTTTTATGTGGTACGAGGACCTGACCTTCTTAGTTATAATGGTTTTATTAATAAGTTGAGTTCCGTTAGATGTCTAAGTTACGTTAGAGACAGTTTAATGTTAACCTATGAACGTCCCCTCTTGTTCTACCGTCTCCTTATCCACCTGTACCTCATGTAGAGAGAGGTGCCAATGTAGTCCTAATGTGGAAGTCTGTGTCTTCACGTACGACTCTCTCCTGTACTCACCCATGACTGGTCACCTTTTCTTATATTTCTGGGTGTGTTTTTGACCATCCTACTTCCTGGATCCCCCTTTGTGTCCTCACAATCTTCCTGACCTGGGTGGGAGTCGTCCACCCCTTTGACTTTGTCCCCAGGTTAGGGGTGTAGACTGATTACAAACTCAGTGTCCTCTTTGTAAATTCCGGCTCTTACTTTGTCGACTAGACACCGTCGGATTACATTACTCTTAGTCTGTCGGGAACGGCGTCTGAATGTTTGGGGTCTGTCCCTACACCTAGGGGACCTTCCAGGTCTTCGACCCTCGACCTCAAATCCCTAACACCTCGTCAGGAGTCCGTTCTCGACGACAACTGACGTCTCTCTGTCTAGCTCCCCTACACTCCCTCCACTGACACCACCCTTTGCGGACACCTCCTTTCGACCCGTCGGTACCTTCGTTCCGCTATGACGATTTAGTGTGCATCTCCCACCTCGGTAGTGGTGTCTGAGAAAAGGGGTGTGCGGTCGTAACCGTCGACTTGTTATCTCCGACTGGGTAGTTTGTGGACTACGTGTCTTGATGTCTCATCCTGGGGTGAGTCCCACCGGGAAACTCACGGACTACACGGGTTGTTGTCCCTTCCTGGAGTCCGTTTCTCCGGGAGAGTCACGGATTTGTCCACCTCGATACCTCTTTCTGACCGGTTTCTCCGAAGACTAACGGTCGATGTTCTCCGAGTTTTTTTAAGAGACTCTCCCGGTATTGAGGACGTCGTCTCCGTCAGACACAGGGACGTGTGAACCACGGTGGTTCCAGAGGTGTTCGGCTCGTCCACACGGTGGAAGTGCGAGTTGAGAGTGACCCCGTCTCGACGGTGTCCGTTTTGTCAGAGCGTGGATACACGT